>JARHVA010005402.1:312500-412500 GCA_037957365.1 Torreya grandis
AAGTTTTTATATAATTTAGTTTGGAATGCTCCGTCTGATCCTCAAATTATGGTGAGTTTGCACTTCTCAACTTTTAGCTCGATGTTGCTTGCTTCTTGGCGGCATTTAAATCTGATATAGAACTACCTTTGCATATGCTTGTAGGAGTAATGAAATAATCATATTTGGATACGGAGGGGGTATTCATGGACCATGCAAATCTGAATGTGTCAGCGAAAGAGGGTCTTTTGCTCTCTATTTGTTACCTGAGGGAATGGTGTTCATATGTTTCTTACCCAAAATGTAGCCCTTGTAAACTTTGTTTTAATTTTCTATCAGATTTGTTTCTTGTACCATCTACTTAATTTAGATAAGTTTTAACCCACTAAAATTCAAATGACCATACATCAGGTGCGAAAGAGTATATTTATCCTTCACAATTGTTTTCAATGTAACTGACATCTTATTTTGCAGTCTCAAAAGAAAAAAATATATTTTCATCTTCACATTTTCAATCTACCGATTGATTCCAATTATATCGTAAATGATGTACTATCCATCTTCAAATATCACATTATAACCATTTTGTACTCGCTGCACAATGTTGATTCAATTTTGTTTCAACCCTGGCACACAATAAACATCTTGAGTTTGTCTCGTTTCACCTTTCTTTTCACAAATGGATATGTTGCGCATTCCCATAATATGGACCTTGTCATTTTTACCCATCTCAACTTTCAGATTGATTGATTCATTTATGCTTTTGAACATCTCCCTTTTTCCATTCATGTGGTTGTTGTAGACACTATCTTGATAATATATTTCTCTACTACTTTGCTCAGATATGGTGTAAGTTATAAACAAGTTCCACACTTTTAATTCTATTTTGGTTCATCCTCCTTTGCTTTATACAAAATTACATTTTGTTAATTCAAATCATATTATTTCTTTGTACATTCACTTGCATAGTGTCCATACTTTTGAAATAATAACATTGGGCATTAGATTTATCACAAAATTATGTAGAACCGCCTCTTGAAGTGTTATTTCTCCTTTTTATTCCTATTCCATGTGGTTCCTTATGATTATGCCTTCCTCCTTCTTTGTTATTTTAAGTTATACCTTTACCTCTATTGTTTGTTCCTCAGCCTTTGCCTCTCACATTCAGATTTGTTTTGAAGGCTTACTAATGGGCACGGTTGGTCTACTTATTCAGCCATTCTTTATGGGTTTATAATAAACCCATTAGCTCATCAACTATCATTTATCTTAAGTCCTTCGAATCTTTCTATTACAACCAAAATATGATCAAACTTGATTGTTAGGCTCCTTCGTACCTTATTTATGATTCTATGGTTTTTAAGAGCATCTCCATTTGTTTTTATCTAATTAACCATGCTCATAGCCCTTATAAATAAATCGTTAATGGATTCACATTATTTTATTAAAAATATCTCAAAATCCCTTTTCAATAGTTGTAACTTAACTAGTTTAGCCTTTTCACTACATTGGTATATTTAATATAAAATGTCCCATGCTTTGTTTGAACGAGTAGTTGTTGTTATTCTTTAGAACACTGGTTGACTTAATGCCATCTAAATATAAATTAAATCTTTGACATCATTTTTTATATTATCCTTTAAATTTTTTATTTGTTATTGATTAAGGTCAATGAATGTTGATAGGTTTGCTACCTTAGTATAACATTCTTTTATAAGATCTCATCACTCTTGAGTGAAAAATAATAATCTTCATCTTAATACACTATACATCATATTTTTTCTCACCAAACATAAGGGTTTTTTCCAAGAGTTTCTATTGTTGGCCACCATGTTTTAATAGGACCAAAAGATCTCCACTCTAATATGAATTAATGAAAATAAATCCAAAATTGGGGAACATAATACTAACCAAGGGTGGAAATTTTTTATCTAAAATACAACTGAAAGAAAAGAACAAATACACACACAAAAAAAAAAACATGTTTGTATTGATTCGAAAATTCTATTTATTACAATTATATACAAAAAAATTCTTATTCTAGTTACTACTATTTTCACTATTTTATTATTGCACACACTATAATATATCTCTTGATTACCTATGGAGCTTTTTCAACTGACTATTGTTTCATTTTATCCAGCTTTTGATTACTTCTAAAGCTTTTATTTGTTGTTGATGTTGCACATTTCTTTTGTCCATTGTTCTACTTTGTATTTTGTAGTATTCCATTGCATACAAAATCTTACTCACACTATTGTGTTTATGTTTCACATAGTTGTTCTATTATTTGTGCTTACATGTTATTGTTTTTTTTTGCTCTTCTCTCACTTTTTCCTTTCTTTCACATTCTATATTTTACCTAACTGTTGACTTCACCTATCATCCTACTATTTTAACCTTTGAGGGTTTAGCTTATGTAAATCATATATTTGATTAAAGGGTTGAGTAGTATAGATTATAGAAATAATATGCATTAAATAACCTATAATTTTTAATAGATTTGACTAGATTTGAATTTTTAAAAATAGTAATAAATAGGTGCAAATAAAGACTTCTATCAAAAACACTTGATACAAATGATTAGATTCCTGAAAACTAAGATGGAAGTAGGTTTGAGTGTCATTAACTAGATACCTGTATCAGAACCACTACTAGACAATAGTGCCAAATTTGGATAGTAGTGCCACATTTGGATAGTGGCACCATGTGACTCTATTGTCTTGATATTGTCACATGTCCTTTATGTGAGATTATCCTAAATTTTTAAGTGCACTTGTTTCTATGCTTTTGGGTTCTGTTATTGCACACACAACGTCTAAAACTCTATATCATGTATGTAATGATTGATTTATGATACAAACCCTAATCCTCTATTCAAGTAAGGTATGATAAAAAAAAGTGCGTTCATTAGTAGGATAGCTTAGACATCCTCAACACCCTATTGTGAAAAGAATTACATACTTACTAATATTCGAAGGAGGGTTCAAGATCAATTTACTTCTCCCCACCTGAGTGTTGGTGAAAGTGAAAGTGAAGCTAGTCTGATAGTGGCCTGGAGTACCTTGAGTGCACTTGAGATTAGAAATCTGGAAAATCTAAGCATAAGGATACTGTAGATGGTAGTATGTAGAAAAAGGGGAGAATATGGATTAATAACCTTGATTTTTCTTAACTTATTTCATGTTTGAATAAGTATTTTTTTATGTAATTATTATGTAATGAATAGAGGGCTAAAAGACATGTATTTATAGTTTAATGTGGCTTTTTCGAGTAATAAAAGATGTTTAGGCCAACCTTAAGATCATTTTACCTTTGAAAATATATTCATTTAGGAAAGCTATGGTAAATGACATAGGCACCAATTTGGGGAGACTAGTGCCACATGGCTCTAGTTTACTTAATGTGGTGCTAATTTATAGCTGTCTGAACATTGGGCATGAAGTGCTAAGATCAATAAATGAGAGTTTTGTATTGTGTTTGAGATGATTAGGGATTGTTTTTACCTACATAAAGGCTAGGTAAGTCTACTAAAATGCTCTAAAATATGACATTGGCCAACCTAGGGATAGGTAGTCTCAAGTATCCCTCTTATCACTAAAATACCACTCTTAGGTGATTACATTTCCCCACTCCCCCATCCACTTTATGCTATAAATAAATTAAAGTGAAATGACTAGTATAAAGTAAAAAAAATCATACTTAGACTTACCTAGGAAGTGAAGCCCGAGAGGCTGAGTCTGAGTATGCAAAGTTGGGTCTGCATATGGGAAGCATGATTCAAAGCATATCCTATAAATGAAACATGTGTAAATTAGTACTTACATAAAATATATCAAAATCAAAAGACTATGTTGAGTAAATAAGTAACTAAGTAAAGATATATGAAAGATAAATCGAATGAATACACCTCATTGGGTACACAAACCAATGCATGATCCTAGTGACAACTTATATATGGTAGTGTATTGTGATCAATTAGTGAATATCTTGGAATGAGCTAATAGCTTACTCAATCCTCATGTGTGGGTGGCTCAAGAAATCAATCCAATGTTAACTCCTTCATTTCCCACCCCTATTTTTTGGATCATGACCATATATTCAAAACAAAAGTTTAAACAAGAAAATATCTATTATAAATTACCATATTTAGAATGGAAGTTTAAATAAGAAAATAGAAAAATAAAACACAACACAACTTAGTAAATTATTTATCTGTAGTCTAGGTTAATAACATACCATGCAATAAACTAAACATTCACTGATATATTATAACATATGGAGAAATAAAACTACGAGAACAGTAGATCACTATACAACAAAATCAAAATAATATATCACCATAGTCAAAATAACAAGAATATTTGAAACTAATGTCGAATAGGAAAATAGAAACAAGTAAATAGCAGAAACAAAATGCAACAAGATATCTATTGAAATATTCAAAAGAGCATATCTCCATATTTATAATGGAAGTTTAAACAAGAAAATAAGTAGAATAAAATGCAATATAACCTAGTATATTATTTTTCCATAGTCCAAATTATGTAGCATGGCCCAATTTATTAAAACATAGTCCTAGTAGAGACCATTTAAAACATAGTAGGGTGATCCAGTTTAGATAAATCATGTCATTAGATTTTATGGAAAATCAGAAAGGGAAACAATTATTAATTTATGAAGCACAAACATATACATTAGAATGAAAGACTTAGATAAAATGAATCTAAAGATACATAGAATATGCCAATCATCCAAAAAAATGTAGAGAACATGCCCATACAGAGCTAGATAATGTTACAATTACCCAAGAACATAATCACATTCCAAGCATTGCAAAGGTAGAAGCCAAATAAATAATTAGAAATATGAAAGAGAAAGTATCTACAAGTGTTAAAAGCCCAAAACATATTGTTGTTGAAAATTTGGCCATGCCATAGAATGTAGTTATAGGGAAACTCCCTCCAATTACAAATATTAAAAAATAATTTGTCATACAAGAATAGAAAAAATATCTCTTAATTCATCATCTGTAGAAACAATATAAATATAAGAGCATTTTAAGAAAACTGTGACTGGTGATGAATTTTTGTTGTTTGATAGTGGCCCTAAAAATTATCGTATCATAATTTTTGGTAAATAAAAAATGTTATAAACAATGGATTCCACCCCAGACTAGTTTGTGGATGACACATTAAAATGTACTCTGCCACTATTTGATCATCTATACACCATCCATATTTAAAAAAATCATAGAGTGATACCTATGATATAGACTCTAATCCTAAACCAAAAAAATAAAACATACAAGAGAGTTTTCAAAGTATTGAAAGACATCAACAGCTCCCTCCATCCATAAACTTTCATGATAAACTTTGAAATAGTTGAAATTAAAGCATTTTAATTTACCTTCCTAAACAATATTCAAATAGGATGTTTCTTCCACCTTACTCAATGCCTTTGGCAAAAAATCAAAATAGAAGGGATCTAAAAACTGTATGAAAGAGATTCAAATTTTGCACTCCAAGTCCGCCAGTTAGCTGCACTAGTATATGTTATAGTAGAGCATGTACCCGAATCATTTGAATAATTGTGCAATTCTCCATACTATAAACTAGATGGGCCAAATTGAAAAATAAAAAGTGAGCATCAAGAAGTTGTAGAGTATTATGATAACACTTGGATTGGTCAAACAATTCACTATACAATCTGAAGAATAGGTAGATTTGTAATTGACCTATGGAATTATTATGAAGACATTGCCACTAGTCCACCCCACACTAATAATTCCATATAAGGGTGGCATAGAGGATTCAACCAGCGCCCCACATGCCAACACCCAACACTCTAGAAACTCATAAAATCTCTACAAGAGGAACAAAGCCTCACCAATATCACCATGGAATAATATGTAGCAAGATTTGAAGTACCCCTATAGAAGAAAAAATATAGTGACACTAGCAAAAAAATAGAAAGATTAGTAGCAAGTTATACACTAGATAATCACTTGAAATATTTATGATGCATCACTCACAACGTTCAATTACAACTCTAAGTTCATGAAATTTATTTTTTATCTATTTATTTTTGCAAATTTGGTGTATTATGATACTCACTACATTTTTTTCTATATATTCAATTTAGCTATGTTTTATACTTTCTACATTTTCTCCTGCAATGTTATGTCTCTATTACATTTTCTCCCACTATGTTTTCTCCCATTACATTTTCTTCCACTAGATTTTCACCGCTAATTTATCACATAGGGCCCACTTGAGAATGTCAACCACTAAAGATGGATTAAGGCATGAAACTGATGATAACATAGAATATTATGTCAAGCATATATAACATAGAGAATGACATGCAGGTTTTCATTCCATCTAATCAACCATTATGTAATTGAGCATATGGAAATGATGTGTTGTGCACATGCCCCTAATTTGGTATCTAAGTATATTGATTCTAGACTAAGTTGTAATAACTATATCCAAATATTTGGCTGATTATGTTACACATGATTCCCCTAATCTAAGAAACTGATATACATATGAGCTAAACTAGTATGAATCTGAGTAAATTGATATGAATCTAAATAAAAATTGAGTATAGCTAGTAAAACTATAACTAAATCTATGAAAATCTATACTATACCAACTATAATGTTCTAACTAATCTAAACTGTTATGAAATTAAGGCTACTTGACAATAGTGACACATATTAGATAATAGCATCGTGTGGCAGTAGTGTCCCCATTAGGGCACTAATGCCTTTCTAGTAAAAAACCTATGTCATTGTACTACTCTTTGAGCCACTATTTTTTTACTCTGTTTACCTATGTCTGAGTTTATATAACTAAATCTATGTTCTGAAAAATGTATTATGAGTCCAATATAGGAGTCTAATATCTGTGAGAAATCCCTTTGAATATCCCCTCTTTTGATGGTTGTTGTCGAACTTATGAAAAAACTATCCTCAAAAGAAAAAACTTTGTAAAATATGTGTTAGTCAGAGCATAGATGATAACTACATGATAATCCAATATAATGTGCATACAAAATATCAAAATGTAAAATAGTCTGAGCATAAGTATGTAATGTAAGCCCTATGTCATGTCTAACATTTTACAAAAGTGTCAAGATAGATATAATCAATGTATGTAACAATAAATTTGAATTAAATTAGGTAGCTACCTAAGGGGATGGGGAATGATGTTCATCACGACACCTAATTAGCAATGATAGATGCATGAGGTCCCTCATATCATCAAAACTTTAGGTGTGTAACAAGCAAAGATAAGTGTCATGGTCATAATGTATATGAAAAAGCATACATGCATAACTCATGAGGCACACAAAGTATGCCAAGGGGTGATAGTACAAGGAGCATGGGCACATGTCATTAAATCTGAGAAAAAAAATATAAGGACATGTTTAAATGCCCATATATACAAGGAACAAATAAGTTGGACTAGAGCCACATAGTAGGACATGTTTAAATGTCCACATACACAATCAGGAAAGGCACACACAAGGATATGGTCATGTGTCTAAATCATGTATATTATTAATAGAAGTGGTGTAGAGCTAAAGAATAATGGCATATTCAAATGCCCTCAAATAAAAGAAAGATAAAAATATAATCAGGTCTATACTAGGAAGATAAAAATGAATTTATGCATGAATATGGAATAAAAATTTAGGTAAGAGCTAGGATATACATATGATAAGTCCAAAGTAGCAATAGTCAGTAAAAAAGCTAAGATTGAAAAATGATCAAGAAATAATAATGTTAAATATGGGATTTATAGTATAGAAGGACAAAATCTTGTCAGCAAAATTGTTTAGAGAGCTCCCCCAATTGGGAAGATGTGTCAAGTGATGACTCATGTATCGGTGTTTATTCCCTTAATGGGTAGATAATATAATGTCTGGATCGGTGTAATGGGGCTAAGTTTAGTAACAATCTGTAAGCACTCAACACAAATAAGTGAAGCATGCCTATATGATAAATATGACTATACAAAGATAGATAGAATATGTAGTGCGTGAAAATTATGAGAAGTGTAAATATAAAAATGCATACAATATGTAAATTGTTTTAGTAATATTTGAATGTTTTTTGCGTTTTTGATATATTATGTTATTTTTGTATTTTTTGGATTAAGGTATGTACTATCCACATGAAAATTAACTATGTACAAGGAGTGTAATTATGAAAGGGAAAGTATTTGTAAGAATAGAGAAATAATACTAACTGATGAGTCCCATGGGAGACTCACTACTAATGTGATATGTGTCAAAAATTATAATGGTAATATATCATGCAGTGTGATTGCTATATTGTAGTTGAATGTTGATGCAGTAAGAATCTGAGTGTTGTTCATCATCAAAATCATAATAACTGGGGATGCTAGAGGGAATTACTTCATACTATGGAGTTGACCTTTCTGAATTATGATTTGGAAGATTGATTGTGATTTTACCCTTTAAAACTATGTTTATTGTAGACATATGGTGTTGTGGGGGATTTTTTTTCTAGAAAGCCTATTTTGAGAATGCTTATTGGCTTAAAATGATTTTGATGTTGCAATTTATGTTATTCTTCTTTTTATAACATTTCTAGTGTATATGGATATTTTGCCTTCCCAAATTATCTCTATGAGTGATGTGCCTTAGTATGTTCAACAAATACCAAAATTTGTTGACAAATATTATCAGCTTCTAGAATAGGAGAAGTTATGGTTTGGGCCTTCTTACCCAAATGTTAACCGTGATAGTCAAATTTTTGTAGATATTTTTCACCAAATCCATACTTGTTTTAATGTTGAGACTAATTCTATAGAGGTTGATTTGCATCTTTTTCTAGTTTTATTTATGCTTGTTGCACTATTTATTGATCTAATTATGATTTGTGGGAATTTTGTTATTCTGAGTTATGCTTTGGTAGCCATTTTTGTATTGTTTTTAAATTTGATCCTTTTTGAATTTATAGATGTGTCATTATATGTTGTTTGGATGATACATCACTGTGTGAGTCATCTATATACATTATCTATCATATTTTCCTTTTCAATGCTAGACATGAATCGGTGTGGTGCCCATGGTTTCTTTATATGCATAATAATATTTGGATCTTCTCATTGGGTGTAAAGGGCATATGTTGATCAACTTAAATTTAATCATTTCTCTTAGTACCTCACTTGAACTCTTATTTGATCTTTGAATATATGTTAAATCACTAGTTGTAGATGTACTTTGTTATAATTTATAATTTGGATTTAAAAGAGTGTTAGGGATAACTTTATTATGTGTAGATGCATATACATAATTTACGCTACCATATTTTGAAGGTTGTGTACATGTAATGTGATTTGACAATAATGTGACCTATTCACTTAATAACTGATTTTAATTTTGTAATTTTGATATTAGGTTTCTCATAGTGATAATTTGATCCCTTAGAGTCTCACAAGTGCAAACCTTAGTTGTTTCTAATTGAACATCTAGGTAGAGATGTGAATAGGCTGAGTATGGGGATTAATGACAATGGTATAGATTGCTTCCTCTTTTATAAAAGTGATAACATGGATCTAGTAAGAGAAAAAGTAGCTACCACTCTCTAGAGATGTGAAGGAGAAGGAGATTCTTTCCTATATATAATATATGTCATTGAATCTTGAAACCTAGTTATTATCTTATGCAATAGATCCTCTATGCATGTAATTATTTATTTTTAATTGAATATTGCATAACATAACAATAACATGCTAGAGATAGAATGAAAGATGACATACATTTCAATTGACATAAATTAACATCTATACATGTGTTTATGTCTTTTCTAAGTTCATTCTAAATTAAGAGGAACAAACATGAAAATGAAAGTATTAAGCTTTGAAACAAAAAGTGATAAACTTTTTTTGTCATTATTATCATTATTATATCAAATAAAATCATAAAATGTATCAATCTAAAATTTGGATGTGAGAAATGTAAACCCTAAGGTTATCTAGGATTAGGCTTTGGAGTAATTTTTGAAGTATGTTAGGTTCACCAAATGTTTTAACCTTTTAGGACTTTAGTGAGTGTAAATCCTATGTTTAATTAAAGGGATGAATAGTCAAAATCAAGAAAATAATATGCATAAAATATCCACTAATTTATTATGGATTTGACTAGCTTTTACATTCTAAAAATAGTATTAAATATGTGTAAATAAGCAATTGTCTTCAAAACATGTGATACAAATGATCTGAGTGTTGAAAATAAATAGTATTCCCACATTTGGATGGAGCTACAATGTGGCTTTAGTGTCCTGATATTGGTGTTAAATTCCTCTCTATAGAACTATCCTGATCTTCTAGGTGGATTTATGTCTATGTTTCTAGGACCTGATCCTATTTGCGTGAAGTTTGAAACTCTATATTGTACCTGTAATGATTTATTAAGGATGTAAACCTCAATCTTCCTTTCAAGTAAGGTATGAGATGAAAAGTGTGTTCATTAATAAGATAGGGTAGACATCATCAACACCCCACTATGAAGAGAGTTTCCTACATACCAATACACTAAGGAAGAATCAAGCCCAATATAGTTCTCCTCATCTAAGTGTTGCTACAAGTGCAAGTGATATTAGTATGATAGTGGTCTTGAGTGTCTTGAGTGTGCTTGAGATTGAAAATTTAAAAAATTTAAACTTAGAGTTATTACATATGGTAGTATGCAGAAGTAGGGCAGAGTAGGGATTAATAACTTTGATTTTGATCACCTTATTTCGTGTTTGAATATGTATTTTGGGTCTACTTTTCATCTAGTGGATAGAGGGCTAAAAGTCATGTTTTAGTAGTATCTTGTTGCTTGTGTGGGTAATAAAAGATGTTTAGGCTAACCTTAGGAGGGTTTTACCTTTGAAAATATATTCATTTGAGAAAGCGAGGGTAAAGGACATAGGCCCCATTTTGGGGAAACTAGTGCTATGTGGCTCTATTGTTCTTAATATGGCACTATTATCCAGCTAGTAGAACATTTGGCATGAAGGGTCAGGATTAGGGAATGAGGGTTTAGGACTGTGTTTGAGATGACTACGAACATTTATGGTCTACAAGAAAGCTGGATAACTGTGATAATAGATTTTATGATAGGTCTAGGGCTATGCAAGGCATAGTAGTCTCAAGTATCACTCTCAGCATTCAAATACCACTTTTGCATGATTCCATTTGAACCCCCTTTATGCTAAAAATAAAACAAAGTGAAATGACTAATATGAAAGAAAAAAAAGTGTATCTAAACTTATTTAAAAGATGAAGTCCGTGAAACTGAATTTGAATATGCAAAATTGAGTTTGCATATGTTAAGCATGATCAAAAACATATCTTACAAATAAAACATACATAAATCAATCCTTACATCAAATATATCGAAGTAAAAGACTCCATTGAATAAAGAAATAACTGAATAACGAGATAAGAAAGAGAAGAAGAAAGTAATTCCCACATCATAATTGACGTGTAAGATGGATTAGGCTGTCATTGGTTTAGGTAGCATTAAGAAATATTCAATTTGAATATGTCAAGAAGCGCTTGCCTGGTTTGCATTTCCGAGCTGCACTGCTTTTGCACGCTCAACCAAAATCCATCAATTGTTGACGATGCCGAAACATTGTCTTGTCGGTCACTATTTTGTGTGGAAAAACTATTAGTCTGCACATCGTTTTTTATTTCCATAGAATGATTGAAATTTAAGTGAAAGCATTAGTGTGTGGATTATTCTCATCCAAATATTTCATGTTAGCGTGAATTTCCCGCGTGTCGAGGAAGTCATCTTAACTTAATATTTGTTTTCCCTGTAATGTTACACAATTTTCTACAAAATTAATCCTTTCGTTGTTGATCCGGGACTAAAGGATAGACACGTGCACTTCCTCCTTTTGTTGTGATGCGGAGAAAGGAAGCTGCGAAACTGTTCACACTAAGATAGTGAGGTCCTCCATTAGCCACTCCACAAATCAACTGCAGTTGAGTGTTGGATCACTTCATTTTTTTCCAACCTGAACTCCTATATGTAGACGTTCGTAAGTTTACATATTCTGAAGCTCCTTTCAAGTAGCTTTGTGAAGGCTTTAGCTTGGGAAGGGATTTTGTAATAGGTATGAGAAATATTGGCGAGGCTTCTAGCGCAGGTAGCACCAGTCATTTGCTATGGAGCTCACCTGTTCCATATTTGATGGGTGGGATGGGTGCCATGGTTGTTCTCATTCTCTTTGCATTGTTTCTCTTGGCATGCTTCCACTGTAACAAATCTACTCAGAGTGAGTCGAGAAATGAGCACGGTGGTAGTGAGAAAAATGACATGGATAAGAATAATACGCAGGGTCATGGTTGTGAGGAGATGGAGGAGAGAGTAATTGTGATAATGGCAGGTGATGACAACCCTACCTTTATTGCTAAACCAACATCTGTGGCAGAACCTCCAGTTTAGAAGATATTTAATGATGCTGCACATTTTTTTAGAGTTGCAACATGCTGTTGTTAGTTTTTAGTAGAGATGACAAATTTCTCTTTATGAATGCTTCTTTTATTTTCAAGCTACGATATGATAAACGTAATCTTGTTTGATGTTCATGTATTATATATTGTACGGCTTTAGCATTTTCTTAAAATATATTTGTTCTTATCATCGGGATATTTCATTTGCTTGCCCTGCTTCCATGGAAGATTTACAGAATAGTCTTAGATTGAGTTTTCGCTTGTGCACCAAAATATTTTTTTATGGATTAGCTTATTGTACTGGTTTTACGATGGCGAAGGATTCAACTATTTACAAATTATATGTTCGCCATATAAAATTTAACACAAAGTTGGGATCGACGCTCAAATTTTACTAGTGTCACTATCCAAATCTGTCTATAATTTCAAATTGAACTTCTATGGCAATTTTAAAAAAGTAATGTGAAGAGTATGCCTCTTCTACTGTGTAAATGGTTACAGGGTGGAAAGCAATAAATTTATCCAACACTCATCCACCGAGTAGTATTTAGCAAACATGTCAAAAGCTTACAAGAAGAGAACCTCACAGCTTAGAAGGCTGCGAATCATTCTTTAAAAAAATCAACGAATAGAGTTTTTTTCCTTCGAAATCGCACTTTTCTTGGCTGGCGTCTACCGATTTCGATGCGAGTCGCTTGATGTAAAAATAGGGTATAACGTCGTAGACGGGCAAGTCACGCGATATAAAATTTTGCGAACTTTTCGCAGCCTAGTCGCTTTGTCATCATCAAAAATGGATGGATGGATTGATTAGGCATGGAAAAACGATGCACTTGAAAAACGAAGTTCAACACCTCTACGGGTATGTCTACGAAAATGTTAGAGGATTCATTAAGTTTTAGAGTTTGATTCACAGTTCTGATATCATAATATAATAATTTTATTGGGATTTATTAGAAAATATATATTTGTTTTAAATTTAATTTCATGTAATCAACATTAGATTGAAGATGGGTTGTGTCTCATTTTTTGGCATAAAGAAGTCACATACACTTTCATCTTGTCCTCAAAATATCTTGATTTAAGTTCATTAAAATTAATTAAAAAATATGTTTTATAATATATATACAACTATGTAGTGCATTTATATTTTTCTCTTCTTTTTAAAAATTATTAACTATTTTTTAGGGTTTTGTTTTAATTTATTTTTTTACTTGGTAGTGGGACATAGTATTATGTTATTACTACACAATGAGAATCTAATTAGTTATCCAAATTTCACACACTAGGTATGTCCAACCAATAAAGTAGGCATGTAACAATTTATTTAGTTACTAATCATTATGATAACAAGTAAAACAAGTACAAAGTTGATTTACTCATTTTACTACATGCATTAGAAAAAGTAATTAGATAATTTTATCCACAACCTATACAATATTATAGGCATGGTTGTAGATGTATGAATATTAGATTATCATCTAGAATAAATGTTACAATATAAGATACAACGATCTACAGAGAATGGGTTGCAATGAACTCCAATATCTTATGGTAGTCTCAAGTGTAGTCTCCAATGACGTATTGTTTGGAGAGGGAGAGCATCCTTCAAGCACTTTTCTACATCAACCTTGAACCATTGATCCATTGTATAATCTCCCAACTAGGGAATAGCCCTCATTTCATGAATGAGTAAATAGTGATGACGTAGAAATAGAGAGAGACAAGTTAGTACCTCTATGCTATAAGATATCTTATACATGATTTGTACGATAAACAAAATACATTCTAACATGATATCACACAAGAATATAAATCAAATGTATTAAATGACAATGCTTTAATAAACATTACATTGGTCAAAGATTTTAAATAGTTAATGGTCTCTATTATTAGTCAAATTTATACACACCACTTGATTGGATTACCTTCCTCTTATATTTATGATGCTACATAAAATAGTGAAGTACATTTTGTCATTTATGTAGTACCAACAATGCAAGATTATGTTAATTTAAAACATAAAAAATAGATTTGAATGGATTACTTTATATTTATAGGCATGAAACATGCTAAGTATGAAAATAATCAAAATACATATATTTAATCCATCAAACGTATGCAATGAATCTCAAAATTATTATTTATTTTGAAAATAACAAATGTAAATTAGTACAATCCTTAATAAGACATACCATTCATGTATAATTATACTTAGTCTAAAAGATACTAATTATCAAATAACCCAAATATAAAACATAATGGTTCCCAGTTGTACCCCTTGTCTGATCATCCTTACACACTTGAAGAAAATGAGAAATAATGATGAAAATATAGCTGGTATATCATTGTAGTCAGGGGAGGGTTTGGCATCTAGAACGTATTGAACATAAAAAATGACTGAGAGACACCTACAAAGCATATGATTAGCTACCTACTACCTCTGGATTTGCCTAAACCAAGGTGAGAGGACCTATGGGATAGCTTTCTCACATAGAGTGATTATGTAATTCAACTTCCATAGAGGTTATTTGCACAAGGGACATAAATCTAACCAAGGTACAACCAAACTTGTTGACTCCACTTGAGAAGGGTTATCACACAGAATGAAAAAATGTAGTAGCTTAGATACAAGCTACTAAATACATATATAAAAAATTCTTACAACCTTGATCTTAAAGAATTATCACTATCAAGGATGAATGAAAGATTGCAATGCTATGCTTTAAAACACAAAATGCAAATACATGTTATGTAGATAAGATTTTATGCATTTGCACAAAAAATAACACATAGAATATGCAACAAGGGGTATTATTTATAGGGTAAGATAGGGTAAGACAATTTGATAGTAATAAAGAGGAAGGGCATGGTGGTGTGCTAGTAATTTTTCAAATAGAAAGGATTTTTTCAACATACGTAACATCACTTATTGTAAAGATATAGGAAAAATAAAATGCAAACCATGGAAAATACAAGGATAAATTTGCATCCATTGTTGCTAATAGAATGCAAATACCCAAATGATCCTTGAAACCTTAGAACACACACTGAAAATAGAATCTTAAAAACTTTCTCCTACTAAATTCATGAAATCGTGGTGCCCTTAAAAGATATTCAACAATATGTTTCTAAATATAACTAACGAAAAAAATTTATAACATAGCTACATGCTTAAAATAAAAAGCAATAATGAACACAAACATAAAGATTCAATCAGTAGAGATTGTAAAACATATTATTGTATTTCGTTAATAGGATACAATAAAGAAAATTAATTATTTTCTATTAACTTGAAAGAAAATCTTACTTACACCAATATTTAAAAATCCTACCATGGGGACAAGCATTGTAGATTTGCTCCATGTTGGACATGGGAGACATATAAAGATGATCTCAGAGCTTACTAGTGGTTGTAGAGATGCAACCACCTTAACAAGAGAGACAAAATGCACATATAAGTGATCTCAAAATTTGAAATAACCTATACTTAGGAAAATGTAGACTAACAATAGTCAACACAACGACCAACACAATGGCTAATCAACCTCTTATAATAGAGGAAAGAACCTCTATTTATACATTTTCAAATCTGAGATTGTGGGTTGTAATTATTAAAATTTTAGAACAAGCCTTGAAGTCCACCAAGATACTTCGAATTGGGATATGCCCTTTGCCATGCCTGAGATCCTCATCCACTTGCAAGAAAAGAATCATTGTTGCAATTGAATTTGAAAGGAACGATGAAGATTTGCAAAAAGCCTTTGATTTTTTGACTGAAGATGCTGATGAACTCATGATTGGGATGGTGAACATCATGGTGGAGGCCCAAATAAAAATTTATTACCATATATAGCAACTTGGAGATGTTTTTGACCACTTACCTGCACAACTAGAGGGAGGAAATCATTTGATGAGCCAAACAAAATTTGTTCTCATGTGTAACCGTCTAGAGATGATCTCTTGTTAATTGATTTTCATATTATGAAAGCTTTTAGACAGATATCCTCCCCTTTGTGAATGCTAAGAAAATCCCATTACCTTGTGATGATTACATTTGGAATGCTCTAGGTATGGAAGAAACAAAAAATGATCTACAACAATTTGGAAAATATGCTTCTAGGTGGCCCATAGATCTTCTTATATGCTTTGAATCATTGCCCATCCATGAAAAAACCATCAATTTTCACTACCAAGCCAAAATTTATGATATAATGACACTTGGAATGCCACATTAGATCCAACTAGGCATTCATGGGGTCTAAGAGTGACTAAGTTGATTAATTGACTCCATTATGGACACTTGTATCTTTCTCATGCAATCTGAGACATTTTAAAAGTCCATTATAGCTCACACCATTGGATCATTTCTTCCTAATCAAATGGGAGATGTTGATCTTGCATGAGATGCTCAAGCTCTAATTTGTGGCACACTATTATGCCACCTATCATTTTCACATTTATTCATAGGTTTCTTGACTTTTCAACCTTAGATACGCACCATCAAATCTGGGTTGGGTGAGTAAACATGCTCCTTTGGATCATGTTTTGAGGGGTGGATCATTATTGGATACTACCTATTCTTGGTCCTAAGCATGTGCCACTTGGTAGCTCCATGTGATTTTTGGGGTTATCTATAAACCATCATAATTACTTGAGTGCTATCAAGCCATGTGTCAACACCTTATGTTTCTTGACCTTTCGACTTATTTTACTTACCATTGGATCTATTATTTCTTTCACAAGACCTTGACACTTCTCAATCTCATATTCTCTCATAGGGTCCTTGGTGATTCAAATCCTCACTCACCATTGGATCATCATTGCCCAAACAAACACATGTCATTTGATCTACCTCCATCTGAACGCAAACAACTACTTCATAGGGCCTAAATTTGATTTTCACATGACCATCTAAGAATATTTGAAACCCAATGGCTACTTTTTGTTGCTTAAAATTAACATTCACACACCTATCAATGACATCTACAAGCTTGTCACTTACACAATTCAAAATTTTCGTACGGGATTTTTTTCATTGATAATTTTTTTCGGCATTCTTGTTTGCATTCATCCTTTTGGTCTTCAGCATTCCTATTCTACAACAATCCTTGTCTTTCAACTATTTTGGACCAAAAAATTTCCTTGTGGCTTTTATTCTATGATAATTTAGTCAAGATAATTGTCTCAGACATTTTATCTGCAACAATTTCTCTAAAGCTTTATTCTCTATTAGACTTTTTACATGAACCATTTTATTAAGACAATTATTTAATCGATTTTTTTTGAAATAAATTCCTTTAATAAACTGAGGTCTACATTTTCCCTAAGAAATTGAAATTTACACTTTTCCTGAAACAATGGAATTTTTTTGGGTTTTCTATGCGAACAAAATGCCCACAAGAATTTGGTTTTCAAACTTTTTGTAGCAAACAAAATGTCTAAAATAAATAGGTCTTCAAGATTTCTTATAACACTTTGGTTGAAACATAGAATTTTCTCAGACTTTTTACATAGACAAAATGCTTAAAGGAAATAGACCTTTGAAACTTTTGCATGTGCAAAAGTTTTTAAGGAAATAGGCCTTCAACATACGGTAAGTAAAGACCAAATTAACATGCAACTTGACCTTGGATTTAACATTCAAATCCATAAATTGGGCTAAGGACTTTGGCATCCATACTCAACTCAAACTAGACTTATGCATTTACACTTGACAAGGGCTCAATTGCTTCAGTTCTATTTTGGGAACTAACGCTAACCCTCATTCAAGGATGCATACACCCTATAGGTGTGTAAAGAACCTCAAAATGTAAGGCTAGGTACCAATCCAATGAGCCACAGAATCAAGACATACAAACTTACCATAAAATACTCAGGTAGGCTCAATAAAAAAATAGTAGACTGGCAAAGATAGATCAGGAGGATTTAAAAATCAACACACAACAAAAAACATAAGGAGAACTATACAAATAAATCTAAAAGGAAAGGGGAGACAACACAACATAAGGATAAAGCAATAAAACACTATACAACTATTTACATAGTCATAGACTTGACAAGAAAATGTTTCAGACATTCATCATTAACTGGCATCTCCAAAAATTTTCCATCCCTTAATCTCTTTAACTTTTCTAATAGTTGTGTGTCCAAAATGAAGTAAATCAATTTTTACACTTGCATGAAGGTACTACTTGTAGGCTGTGATAGGATGACAAGTTTTAAAAAAACCTCTTTATATGATCTCAAATATAGATAAGACCATGCTAAAATATCTTGGTACCTTTTTAACACTTGTAAATAAACATGTTTCTCAACTGTAATTAGGCAAGTACTAAGTTGGAGTAATTTAGGATAAACAATGTCATTCGAGCACTTGAAATATTACTTGAAAGATGTCTAATTTTGTTTATCTTTAGGGCCATAAAAGATAAATCCATCTTCACTAAATGACAATCTCCAAACAACACTTTTATTTTCAAACCCAACATCATGAATAGATGGTTTTTTAACAACAATCAAATTCCTAACAAGGTCATCCAATTCCACATTCATGTTCATCACTTCATTTGGAGCACACTTTGTATCTTCAATTACATCATGATTGGGTAACTCATTAGCTTGTGTCATAATATCATCACATTAAAATTCATATGTTCGAACACATACTTTCATGATTGCACTCGAAAACTAATCAGCATTAGAAACATTCATCATATCTATGGAGGTAAAAATATGCCTGGGGAGTCTTGATAATTGAACATCATAATCTCATTATCACCATTAGATAAAAACTTAGGATCATCTTCATCACTCGGCTCAGCAGTATCACATGGGGGATGTGGAAGGAAGCACTTGTCACACCAATCAATATCAATGTTAGAATTCACCACATTCACTTTGGCATTCAATGGATCAAGAAATTCTTTCACATCCCCTTTATTCTAAATTTTATCATCACATGTAGACATATGAGGTATCCTCTTCTTATCTCTAGCTAACTTGTATCACATTTCTTTGATAGCAAAGGCCAAATTCTTACTCATCTCCTCAAGGCGATCTATCTTTGTGGACTAGATTTCTTCCAAATTAGCCAAATTTATATCAACCTACTTGTTCAAGGGCTTTTCCACAACCTTTATATTATTCTCAATTTATATGGCCATATTAAATGGCAACCACATGTTTGTGGGAGCCTTGTCCTACAAGTAGTACGCAAATTAACTATCAAAAGCATTGCAATATCTTATCAATCATGTGGTATCACTAGGTCTAATGTTCTCGAATAACCACATCATGGTATTTTTGAACTATGCATTGATTTACTACACATAATCATTAGGATTATTTTTTATGTTTTCAAATTTAGCCAAGAGAAACTTCGGATCAACTATATCACTATACTGAGTTCTAAAAACATTCTTCATCTCTTCCCATGAATCAATACATCCATGGAAAGGGAATTGAACCATTCATGAGTGTCCTCCTCCAACATGTGCAAAAAAAAATTAATGCACACATCCTCATGCTCAACCTCATAATCTTGAATGGCATTATGAAAATCCTTCAAATGTTTATCACCACTCACTGCATTGTTCCCTTGGAATCATAGAATGCATTTCCTTACTTCGTTTGGGACTTCATTTTCATAACCTTTCATGTCATCAAAATTTATATTCCTAAATTTAGGAATTATAAATGCAAGATGTTAATTTTTGCCTTGATCCCTATGCCTCATGATTGGTTCAATGATAGGTTCAGGAAAATATGGCAAAGTGATGTGAGGGGATGAATGATGTGGACTTGTAGGATCAAAATTATGAGGGGATTCAACTAGTTGAGGAGTTGGATAATAAATTGGGTTGAATGATTTTGAATAGTCAGAATAATTATGACAATCTTCAACAATAATAAATTTAACAAACTAAAGTTTAGATTTACCAGAATTTTGATAGCCCAAAGAATCCTGTGTAGCCACACTATGATTTTCAATACGCCTCCAAACTTGTTTTCTTCTTTTATGATGAACACTTAAGTGAAAGAAAAATTTCTTAGATTTGTCACCTTTGAAATATGACCTCAGTCCTTCCTACTTTGTATGCAAAAGAACTCTCAAAGCTAAAGATATTTGAAGTAGGAACTGATCTTTCTTTGAAACCAAATGATTTTCTAGATTCACCACTAGAAGAAAACATCTATAATATAATCATTTATATATTTTTAGTGATAAATATTGACACCATATATTTCTAAAATTAGTGATGATGTATTATACAAAAGACAATGAAACTTTTAGATTCATGTTCAAATAGTGAAAACCACCTCAAAACATGACAAATTTATGGCTTTTTACAACAAATTCAAAAGATGTCAAATTATCAAATATCTCAATTCCTAGCACATCCTTAGTAGAGTGTTATGGCATTAATATCCAAGATAAAAAAAATATAAAATAATAACCTCAACTTTCAAACCATGAGATAACTTGAATAAACCTTATCTGAAAACATAGCTGAGATTACATACAATAAAATACTGGTAGAGAACCTTTTTTAAACTTAAACATAATAATCAACTCTCTGAAAGAGTCCCCAGTAACATGGATGACAATAATTATCCTCAACAATGATGGCAGTTGAGTGTTCGTTCTCAATTATATAACTCATATGCTCAGCGTTGCACACTTGAAGAAAATGGTGAACAATGATGAAAATTTTTATAGTATGTCATTGTAGATGGGGGAGGGATTGGCATCTAGAATGGACCAAATGGATAAAATGACTGAGAAACACCTACAAAAGGTATGGTTAGCTCCATGCTAATTCTAGCTCTAGCTAAACTAAGTTGAGATGACCTACGGGGTAGCTTGCTTACATGGAGTGATTATGAAATTCAACCTCTATGGGGGTTATTGGCACAAGGGACATAAAACTGACCAAGGCACCACCAAAAATGTTTAGCCAACCCGAGAAGGATTGTCACATGGAATGAACAAATGTATTAGGCTAGATACAAGCTACTAGTGATAGATATAAAAAGTCCTTACAACCTTCATCATAAAGAATTATCAATATTAGGGTTGAATGAAATATTACAATGCTACACTTCAAAACATAAAATATAAATACATGTTATGTAAGAATTTTGTTATGTATTTACAAGGAAAATAACACTTATAATATGTAGCAAGGGGTATTAATTATAGGGTAGGGTATGGTGAGATAGTTTGATAATAATAAAGAGGAAGGGCATGGTGGTGTGTTGGTAGTTTTTCAAACAACATAGATTAGTTCAACATACATGACATCACTTATTGCAAAGATGTAGGAAAATTGAAATCCAAGCAATGGAAACTATAAGGAGAAATTTGCATTTATTGGTGCCAATAGAATACAAATACCTAAATGATTTATAAAACCCTAGAACATAAATTGAAAGTAGAATCTCAAATACTTTCTCTTTCTAAATTCATGAACTGAGGGTGCCCTTAAAAGGTATTCAACAACATATTTTGAAATATAACTATAAAAAGGGATTCATAACCTAGTTACATGCTCAAAATGACAACCAATAATGAACACAAACCCAAATATATAATTATCAAAACTTAGAAAACACATTATTCCATTTCATTAATATTATACAATAAACAACGACAAGTAGTTTGCATTAGCTTGAAAGAAAATATTACATACAACAATGTTTCAAAAAAAATTCATGGGGGCAGGCATGGTGTATTTCCTCCATGTTGGACAAGGGAGACATATAGAGATGATCTTAGAGCTTGTTAATGGTTTTAAAATTGCAACCACCATAGTAAGAGAGATCAAATGTGCATAGTAGTGATCCCAAAATTGAAAGAGCCTATGCATAGGAAAACATATATTGACTACAACCAACATAATAGCCAACCAACCTCCTAGAATGGAGGAGAAACACTCTATTTATACATTTTCAAATTTGGGAATATGGGTTGTAATTTTCAAAATTACAAAATAAGCCTTCAAGTCTGCCAAGATACTTCTAGCAAGAATATGTGTTTTTTCACACCTAAGATCCTCATCCACTTGAAAGAAAAGAATCATTGTTGCAACTACCTTTATAAGGAATGATGAATGTTTTCAACAAGTCCTTCATCTTTTGACTGAAGATGCCATTAAATTCATGATTAGGATGGTGAGATTTTTATTAGAAGCCTGAATAATAACTGTTTATCACATACAACTGCCTAGAGATGATTTTGACCACTTACCTACACATCTAGAGAGAGGAAATAATTTGAGGAGTGAAATAGAATTAGTCCTTATATGTAACTATCTAGGGATGATTTCTTGCTAATCAATTTTCAAATCATGGAAGCTTTTAGATAGATATCCTCCCCTTTTTCCATGCCAAGGAAATTGCATTACATTGTGATGATTACAATAAGAATGCTCTAGCTATGGTATAAATAGAAAATGATCCATGGAAATTTGGAAAATATACTTGGGGGTGGCCTACAGATCTCTTGTGCTTTAAATAATTTCCCATCTTTGAAAAAATTATCAATTTTAGCTTCCAATCCAAATTTTTCCATATACTAACACTTGGCATGCCACATCAGATTCAACTAGGCATTCATGGGGTCTATGAGTGACTAAGTCAATTAATTGGATCCAATCTAGACACTTGTTGCTTCCTCATACAATTCAAGCCCTTTAAAAATTTTATCTTAGCTCACATAATTAGATCACCTCTACTTGAGAAAATGTGAGTTGTTGATCTAACACGAGATGCTCAAGCTCTAATTCATGGCACATAGTTATGCCACATGTCATTTGTACTTTTGTTCACAAGGTCCTTGACTTTTCAACCTTGGATATGCACCATCAGACCTTGCTTTGGAGAGCAAACACACTCCATTAGACCATGATCTAAGGGGTGGAGCATTATTATATACTGCTTGTACTTGGCTCTAAGGATATGTCACTTGATATCCCCATGTGATTTTTAGGGTTCTCTACAAATAGTCCCAATTACTTGAGTATATTGAGTCAGATGGCAACACCTTAGTCTTTTTCACCTTTTGACCTACTCCACTTACCATTGGATGTATTTCCACTTTCTCGAGATCTTGAAACTTGTTGATCTTGCATTCTCTCATAGGTCTTTGATGCTTCGAATCCTAGTTCATTGTTCGATTATTCTTTCCTGAGCAAATGTTCGCCATTAGATCTACCTCTATTTGAACTAAAATGGCTACTTCATAGGGCATAAATTTGATGCTCACATGACTATTTCCATATATTTGAACCCCAAAAGCTATATTTTACATTATAAAATTGATGTTTGCACCTCTAGCAATGAAGTCTGTGCACCTATCAATGATGTCTACAAGCCCGTCACTTATGCAATTTAGAAATTTCATTCAGGACTTTACTCATCAAGATATTTATCTTTGACATTATTATTTGCATTTATCCTTTTTGTATTTTTCATTCCTATTCTGTAACAATCCTTCTCCTTTTGCCCTTTTGGACTACAACATTTTTTGAGGCCTTTATTCTACGGTAGTTTAGTCAGGACATTTGTCTCAAACATTTTGTCTAAAATAATTTCCTTAAAAATTTAATATCTATCAAACTATTTTCATGAATCATTTTTTTGATACAATTGTTTTGGTCATTTTGTCCAAAAAAATTTTCCCAAATGAATTAAGCTTTGTATTTTTTGCAAATAAATTGAACTTTACACTTTTCTTGAAATAATGGAATTTTGTCAAGTTTTTTGTGTGAACAAAATTCCCACAATAATTTGTCTTTAAGACTTTTATAGCAGGAAAAATGTATGAAACAAATTGGTTCTTAAGATTTTTGTTAACACTTTAGCCGCAACTTAGAATTTTCTCAAACATTTTTCATGGGTAAAATACCCAAAAGAAATAGACCTTCATAACTTTTACATAGGAAAAATACCTGAAGGAAATAGACCTTCAACATATTCTAAATAAAGAACCAATGAACATAAAACATGACCTTGGAGTGAACATTTGAAGACAAAAATTGGGCTAAGGACTTAGACATCTATACTTAACTCAAACTAGACTTAGGCTTTTACACTCGACAAGGACTCAATTGCTTTAGTGCAATTTTGGGCACTAATAGAACTATCTATGACAAAAAAATATATCTATCTTAGTTCATTTCCATGTACATAGTTTATAAATTATAACAACCAATCATAATTTTTTTCAAGGCTCAAAAGGAAATAATAATTTTGCTTTCATCCTAAAATTTTACACATCTAATGAGCTATATGCATATGACCATGGTATATTGCATCATAGTTTATATAACTCATTTAACAATCATACTATATACCATATTTACAAGAATACTTCACATATACACAATATTTTGTATATATGTGCATTATTACATAATTTCCTCATACAAGTATATGCCATATACAAGTATGAGTACAAAATTTAATTATAAAAATATATTTCATATATTTGTATTCATACGCACCTTATTTTTCTCATCAAATATTAAATACATCTAGGAGCATAGTCATGATGTCTAAATACATCCCTATGTATTTATTAAAAATTTTGATTGTTCATCTAATGAGTTTGTAGATAGATACATGGCATACACATGCTTTATTGGTAATTTTTTATGTATTTCATTTATGAATATACCCATTAAATAACTATTAGAGTCATCTATGGCATACTGCATACTCTAACCGATTCTACTTTCTAGCTAAAAACAAATGAGTAATTTTATCATATCCAAACTAGTATGTATTAACTCCCAAATATAGTATTCCCACTAATTTATATTTATGATGTATATAAAAATGAATCATACATATAAGGAAGTCAAGACATCTATTATAATATACTATTTCACTTTATTTACAATTTATGATACAACAACTTACAATCCTAATATATATTTTATTATGTGTACCTCTTTATGTATACTTATACTATCTTAATAATTTTCCATTAACATCATATATATATATATATATATATATATATATATATATATATATATATATATATATGCAGTCCATTTTCATAATGCAACCGAAAATCTAGATCATATATTTGACCCATATAAATTTGACTAAATGTCTAAAATGACATTGAGATGGGTAATAAGACCCCTAAAAATTGTATGTAGATTACTCAATTATCACCGTATGAAACTTATTACTAATTCATTTTAATGAATCAATGAATGCATAGTCTACTAATACATTCTCAACTAACTCCCAATATCCATTCTTATGTTCACATACAATGTTTAGCCATATAAATGTTCACCTACTTGTTGAATAATCAATACTCAATCACATATATAATAGATCATAGATTCATACATACTCAGAAACATTCTTAAATAAGCTCGTAGTATAACTAAGTCTCTACCAACGGTTCCACATTGTAATTCAAAAAGAGTATATAACATCCAATCAATATACCTTAGCATGTTTCCTTTAAATATAATTGAAACCCTACTAACATTTGTCAGTCTACTTCGATTCAAATTGACATTCATATATACAACAATTATTGTATGTACATATAAACTACCCTATGTATATATACTCTAGGTCAATAAAGACATGTAGGTATATATACTAAAGCCTATATATACCTATATATTTTATTTTAGACATATTGTAAATTTAATTCAACCCACATTCATTCTAGTTTTCCACATGACTTTCATACATAGATATTAAATTCGCTTTACCAAAATTGTATAGGTTTCCCACAAATCCAGGTTTTAGGTTTTATGGGTTTTGTGGATGGCCAAGCCATCCATAGGGCCAAAAATTTATCCATTAAAATATTTTAGCAAGTGTAAACTAGTTAAACCCTTTTACACACATAAATAATAGTGTTTTAACATCCAAGAATTCAAATGCATTACCAACCTGATTGGGCATCTACAAATTCATTCTTTTCAATGAGAATTGATTTAATATCCTTATGTTCCTTCTCTTTGTCCATTGTTATGCCCATGAATTTCATCCCTCTCTTTCCTTCTTAGCCCGACTACCACTTTCTCATCCATGCCCTTTCTTTCAACTAATTTCTCACATTTTTCTCAAGTGAGAACAATGACTAGAACTATGCATGATGAGATTATCTCAATATATGAACAGTCTACTAAATTGCATAATGACTTATCAATTCAAAATGATATGGTTAATATTGATTTGAGATAGACCATAAACCTTGAATCACTTGAATGTTACACAGATTAATCATTATTTTAATCATAAAAACCACCTAGCTTTTTGACTCAACATGCCCATGCATCGAATTTACAAAGTCCACTTATAGAATCGTTGTTAATTATGTCGATAACTTAACTATATAAAAATAATGAAACCAAAACTCATATATTAATGTGATCGTATTTAACCCATTAGTTAAGGTTAGATCATATTATAGCTTAGGTAGTCCTTAAATCATGTTAAGCAATGATCAACATTATCATGGCTTTCAATAACAAAGTGACTAGTGTAAAGTGAATGACAAGCTTTTAACTATATTAGTAAATCAAACAACTATCACAAAAATATTAAACACAATGATATTATAACAATGTAGTTGTTTGTTATTATCACTCTATATAGACCATCCCAAATGTCTTTAACTATCTTTTTATACATAAAGGCATTAAGTAGATAATGTATTAAGACATTATAAAGACACTTTGGTTAGTCTATAAGCAACAGTAGATAAATACTAATCATACAAATTTAATTACTCATTAAAGCATTATCATTAGTGCTAATGAATACAATAATGTGACAAGATCATAAAGCATCATTATACATTAAATATATGTACTATAACCATAATGCAATCACATAATTAGATCCACCTAACTATTAAAATGAGAATGAATCATAGATAAAGCACATAGTAAATCATCTAAATGCATCTAACACAAATGACATACTATAGATAACAATTCAAATAATGCATATAAATAATGCTAACTATTGTGGTGTGTGTGTTACTTTCTAGTTGTTCCTCTGTCATCCCACAACACCTCCATCTATGCCATCATCTATGATTATGTTCTCCCTCCATCATGATCTGAGGGGTGGATCTATCTTGCATGCAACTCATGACAAGGAAGGTAATTAGCCTATAATATAATGATATATATCCATAAAATACTATTGTAAAAACTATGTGATCACGATGTAAAGAATATACAAATACAGTAAACTTGTATTAATTTAATCATGTAATTTAAAAAACATAAAATTGTCCCATAAGAATAGATGGCTTAAAACATAATTAAATAGTAATTAATCAATTTTAACAACCATAATAATTCATGTATAATTAGGTAAATAATATTAGAGAGAAATCAAGTTGTAACATGATGTCATCTATAAAATAATAAAATATAGAATTAAATTTTATATTGTTTCTAAAATATGCATACATGGGAGAAAAATTTGTATCTTGATCCCTCTTTGGAACTTTAAAAAATAGGATATGTTCAACTTCTAATAAAGGGTGGCTATGGTTAGTCTCCCAAAATACCAATCAATTTAGGAATCTTATAGGCAAACAATAGAAATTAGGGTTCCAATGAAAAAGAAAGACAATACTTTTTATTATAAGGCATGAGAGGTACACACATAAAGCTATATTGAAAATGTAAACACAAAGTTATCATAATTTTCAAACTACCACTATGCATAGTGACATTATTGGTAAACACTCTTTGTGCTTGTTGTAGAAATCATCTGAATTTGTCATTATTGTTTATGTATGTCTTTAGTCATTATTTCTAATCTGAGTAGTTTATGACGCATGTATAAATCATTTCCATATTTAGTAATGAAGCTTGTGAGAAATAGGAACGTAGAATTTGATAAGTACATCATTTATATATTTCTTTGTCATTTATATACTTAGTAATTGCAACATCCATTAGCTCATTTTAATTTAGATTAAGATTTTTATTAGCATATATTTTTAAAATTTAATTAGTGAATAGTTTCCATTAGTTTATATCTATTAGGTACAAATTAATAAAACATTGTGGTAAACTAAATCATTGGTTTGAGTGTAAAAACCCTTGGATTATTCTACATTAGGTTTTAAAATTTTATTAAGGTTTTTAAATTATCTAATATTAGGGACTAATTTAATATTTTATTAATATTATAGCAATTCAAAAATTAGATTGATCCTTCTATATCGTATCTTATTTACATTTGAGGTTAGAGGATGGATATGAGTACATTTTCCTATTATTGATGTATAATGCGCTTTGGTGTGGTAGTGTCACAGGGCTTGAGAATAATCAACAATGATGTGTTTGAGTATCGATAAATATGTGATAGATTTAAAAAATTTATAAGGCACTAAACTTTATTAATGACATTTATTATGATTTTCTATTAGTAACAAGGCTGTGAAAGACTATTTTTTAAAGATTTTCATAAAGTAATTTTTTTTTTTTTTTTTCTTTTTTCTTTTGCTTTGGGCTTATTTAGTGTGATAAAGAAAGCTTTAATTTTTTTTTAATATGTCAATGCATATCCCAAGGATAGGGCATGAAATAATTATGAGGTGGGTTAACCTTAAATAGCTTTCTTTGCATGAATATCTTGAGAATGTTATTTGTCTATATTTTATTGGTTTTACTAATAATTTTTATTTTTCAATAAGTTTTGTTGTGGAAAACGTCTTTCAATGGTTTTCTTTATCCTTATGGCATAAGTTGTCAATTAGTAAAGGTGACAACCATAAAATTCCAAACAATTTATTTTTATGTGTTGACTTATTACTCATTGATAATGCAATATTCTTAAAGATGAATATGGAGACTGAAAAGGTGTTTTAGATTTTTTTTATCAATGTTGTTGAGTATTTGAAATGCTATGTATTTTTTATATCTTGAAATTAATGTATGAGAATTTGGGTATGTATTCATTGGCAATCAATTTTGAATAAGGTTTATGGTGGAAACTATTTATGTATAATTGTCTCTATCATTGTGGAAAATGGTTAAAATATTTTTAGTTATGATTTTGTGTGTTGGTTATTAGTGATGTAATACTTGTTATTATTTAAGATGATAGTGAAGATTGAAAAGTTGTTTTGGTTAGTTTTTCATGCAATCCTCGGTTTTAACAATTATGTAGTTTTGATATATTGACATGCATAAATTAGAGTTTGGGAATGTAGTCATTATGAGTTTATTTTTTTAATAACATTTTTAATGGAAAATGTCCATTTATATTTTTCACTATCATTGTAGTGAAAAGGATCAATTTATAAGGTTAAGAGGTATAAAAATTGATATGACTTTTTATTATTTAAAATGATTTTTTATTTTTTATATATATATATATATATATATATATATATATGGACTTTATAGTGATGAAGTGGAAGACATAGAAGGTTGATAAGCAAATCAGTTTAATTAATCATATTATTATGATTTCCATAAATAGAAAGGCTATTACATTTTTTTTGTTTTGTTTTCGCAAAGCGAAACACTACTTTTTATTTTTTAGTATGATACTAAAAGCTGAAGGCTGCACTTTTTTTATACTTCTACATGCATAGAGGAGGGGTTGGGCTTACAACCATTTGAGGTAAGATAAAGATCAAATCAATTTCACTGCGTGAATGTAGTAGCTATATTTTTTAAATAAAAGTTTTATTGATGGCACTAATTCATTATTTTTTAAATAAGTTTTATAGTCAAAAATATTTATGGATGATTGTCTCTATCCTTGTGGCTGAAATAGTTAGTTTTTAAATGTAGGAAACATAAAAATAGAAATGATTTATGGTTATGATTTGGTTTTTTCCCATTGGTAATGTTTTTTTAATCTGAATATAAAATGGACATTGAAAAGGGGTTTTAGTTTATTTTTTGCATGTTGTTGTGAGTTTGAGACATTGTATGGTCTTGATAGCTCAACATTCAAATAATTTTGTCATTACGATATCATTTTTTAATAAGGTTTAAGGGAAAAATATTTTTGTATAGTTGTCTATTTTATTGTAACAAAATAGCTAAATTATTTTTAGTTATGACTTGATTTTTTTGCCATTTATGATGAAATATTTTTTATTGTTTAATATGCCAGTGGAGATAGAAAAAGTTGTTTGAATATATTTTGCATGTGTTCGTGGGTATGAAATATCATGTACTTTTTCTATATCGACATGCAAATATAATAAATTTAGAATGTATTCATTATCATTTTATTTTTTATATAATACTTGTGGTGGAAAATATTCATGTATAATTTTCTTTATCATTGTGATCAAAAAACTCAGTTTAAAATAGTGAGAGGCATCAGTCTTAAAATATATATATATTCTCTAATATAACAGTGGATATTTAAAATAAGTTATAGAAATTATGTTTTGATTGGCATTGATGAAGTGGTAGATACAAAAAGTTGAAAAGTCAATAAATTTAGTTAAGGACATTTGTTATGTTTTTCCATGGCTTGTAAGGTTGTAGATTATTATTTTTTATTTTTAGCATAATGAACTATTTATTAAGCTGGAGGCTTATATAGCGGGCAAAGCCCTATATTTGTATGGAGTCATAACAAAATGGCATATTCCATTGTTAATAGCCTAGTTTTGAATGGTGCCAGTTTCGGGAGGTGGTGGTGCAGAGCAGGTTAAACGCAAAAAATATACGTGAGGTGGCTTGCACTCCCAGAATGAAACACGACCACAGTACATATATAGAATATATCTATGTCCTATCTAGACATGGAGATAAATGCGTGTTTTTAGTTTGTCGACAGCACTGAGGGGCTTTGTGAGTCCGTTGAAATCCTTGACTAAAATGGAATGTGGTTTCGCTTGAGTTGAAATAGTCGTGATAAAAAGAATGGTGGCAGTGTTGCTCCTGGGCTGAGTTAAAGAAACGAACAGAATATATCTTCATATGGCCACGGATAACAAGGATTGCATGAAGGCATAGCTTCACTGGTTGGATGCTTTTGATAAAGAGTCACAAATAACACCATATAATGCCCTACTCCAACATCACAGAAAAACATTGCAGGCTTCTTCCATTTCAATTGTGCTGCTAAAAGTGCACCTATAAAGTTTCCAATAATTGATAAATGCAAGGAAGGATTGGCTACTTTGGATAGCTTTCTCTTTCCTTCAAAAAGCCATTGTCCATATATCTTGACCTACAACAAAAACACAGACATCATGAAGATGCACCACAGAGCTGGGTGAATGTGGTGGGCTATGGCTGCAGGGACCCTGATTGTCAAGAACATGCATATGATCCATGAGGAAAAGAAGAAATTCACTCTCACTAGATGGTAGTATTCTTGCCTCACCGCCTCCAAATAAAATATGCATTTCAGTTTATATGTGAAGAAGATGACAAGAAGCACACTCAGACTTAAACACCAGAGACCTATGTTGATATGAGATGCTGCTGCCTGCAACCACGCGGTTGAGGCAATAGCCTTCCATAGTATAGCTTGTCTGCTCATCCCCAAACAGGTTCCAAAACATCCAATGCGAAATCTCAATAGGAATAGCCATTTTTTATCTACAAGGAGTAGTATGTCTTCGTAATCCTGACCCGCGCACCTCAAAATTTCATAAACTTACAATTTCTAAGTTTTTATATTCGATCATTCTAAATTCGATGCTAGAGGTATTAGAGATAGAGATGAGATGGAGATGGAGATGGAGATGGAGATGGATCTTTAAAACATCAAGCTCGAGGCCATTCAAAGCATTAAAGTATCTTCCAGCCTGAAGATTTACATTGGTAGCCGGCTGACAGTTATCTCGATTCTCTGTTCCCTGTGTTTGTGGCCTACATGTAGATTTAGGCTGCGGTTGCAGTTGTTGTTGTGGTTGCGATAGCGATAGCAAGTTATGTCTATTAATGGTTCTAACAAAGAGTAATTCTACTTGTGCGTGGTGTAATCACTAAAATTGGATCTATCATCTTCTTTGTTTAACATGGAGAAAGCCGTTTCAAGAGAGAGCCGGTGGCTCAGCTTCATTTCGCATGGCTTCTTCTACGTCTGCTTCTGTTTCTGTTTCTGCTTCTGTTTCTGTTTTGCATTCAACCTCTACCTGCATCGCTTAATTCATCATTTCCCTCGACCAGGGGGGATTGGATCTGCAATTGCCAGCTTCAGCTTCAGCCTCGGCATTGCCATTTTCATGGTCTATGGAGGCTTGTACGTGTATAGATACGGAGAGAGGTTTGTCATCCTTCATTATAAACAATGATATATGCTTGCTATAAGAGTGTCCTGGGTAATTGTTATGTACATATATATAAATATATGCAAAATGAAGATCGTCACAGGTTGAGGAGAGGAGAGGAATATGTGTCGTTCATTTTAGATATCACGGATGTTTTTGCGAAATCAAGTGCCTTTTGTGAAATTCTTGTGTCTTATGTACGCAAATCCAGGTCTTGCATAAGTGGAATATTAATGTACGTACTTTCATGAATATGGCATCTGCATAGGGAATGTTTTTGAACATGTCTCCACCAATATGAACCACCCCTTCATTATCTTTCATATAATCATAATAAAAATAAAATTGAAAACAAGAAAACAAATGAAAATTCTTGAGATTTTAAAGCTAATATCATAAGCATTTAATCGGTCAAGTAGCAGAGTTAGCTATCTCAATGGTCAGACCATGAACATGGGGAAGAAAGCTTAGAATTTATAGATGTCACCTCATTAGAATAGAACCCTTCACAATCTCTATAGGAAACTCAAACGCTGAATTCATATAGATGATGGAATTATTGTTTGAAAAAGAATACGACATGTTTTCTATTGACAATGACACTTGTAAAGGAGAAAGTATTCTACATGCCATTAAAAAATACATGTGTTGCCTTTCAATATAGATTTTTAACGCTACTACATTTCAATGTCCACTATAGTTTTACAAAATAAAATTATTTAAAAAGAAATACATTGTTTTTCATTCTCGCTATATCAACATTCAATTGCTTCATGGAAGTGGGGTTGGTTAATGTTAGGTAGAGCAACACACTAGACATTTTTTTTAGGTCTTAGAAAAATAGATACTTTTAATGGAGAGTGCCTAGTGAATAAAAACTTTATTGTTGAAGTAAACCGAATATGAACTACTTTTCCTAACCTCTGGTTTATTTTTCATCATGAAGGCAACTGCTAGTTTTTATTATTCAATTAAATAATAAATGCATATACTTATTATAGATATTTATTCATAAACAATAGATCGTCCATTAAAGTTGAATCGGTTTCTTTGCATCAATCCGGCGTGATAATTTATTTGTCTTAATTTATTGGTTGTCATTGATAAAAAAATAGTAAGGATTGAAATGAAAAATACATATGGGTAATTATCTTTATCCTCATGTTACAAAGAAATTTTTTGAAATGTTGAGAGCATAAACGCTTAAATGTTTTTTTTTTTGCTATGAATTGTTTTTTTCGCCATGGGTAATGCATATTTTTTATTCTTTAAAATATAGTGGAAATTGAAAAGGTATGAAAAACTATCTAAAATCTTTATTTCATATATAATGTTATTTCCATGAATAATAAATGATTTTGAGGTTTATTCATATTTTTATGTTTTACGTAAAATAAATTTATGAATTTGAAATGTTGTAATGTTTTGATGGATCGTAATACATAGATGGGAGATTGGACATAAGGTTTATATTGGAAATTCTATACACACAATTTCTTATATCCTTGGGGGCATTTTTTTTTTTTCTTATAATAATTGAAAACCATATATATTGATATGATTTGTATTTTCATTGGCATTAATTATGTTAAAAAATATATATTTGTTTTTTCTAGTAATATATTGTATTTTTTTTATTTTTCAATTTACATACCTCAGAGATGGGCATGAAAAACATTATCAAATGGGCTAAGCATGAACCAGTTTTTCCATGTGCAGTGATAAAATATATAAATAAAAAATCAGATAGGCTAAGCATGAATCAGTTTTTCCATGGTCAGTGACAGATATATATGTCTGTCGGGGTAGTTGACACTCATATAATGTGTTAAATTAAAAATAAGGATTGCGGTGGAACTACATCTTTGTGGAGGAAAGTTGTGGGTTTCAATTTGATCCATATAGATAAATGATAAAACATTTATCCATTACATGGGCATTGTTTTCTAAATATAAGTTTTGTATTAAAAATTATTTGTTTAAAGTTATTTCTGTTATAAAGGGGAAAAAATTATTTTGAAAATGTGAAATCCATAAAATTCGAAATAATTTATGATTATGATTTTTTTTTGTTGATAATATAAAATATGGGTTTTTTATGATCACAATAGAAATTGAAAAGGGGTTTTAGATAATTTTTCATCAATTTTATGTATATATATAAATTTCATTACAATTCATAGAGTTTATTTAATAAAATAGGATGTGGAACAAGTAGTTCTTCTCTTATCAGTTGCATATAATTAATCCAAGTTTTAGTTAGTGTTGACATGTGGTCTATTGGTGAGGTGGTGGGTGAAATTTCAAGATGATAGGTTAATAATTTTTTATAAATATAAATTATTTTTAATTAGTGGTAATATCAAACATTAAAACTATGGAAAATAATTAGGCATTTTGTCTATAGATGTCAACATTAGACATTGAATAATGAATTTGATCACGATTTCTTGCTTTTAGGTGGCCTATTTTTTTGGAGTAAGGTGGTGGAAGATATAAAAAGGTGAGAGGACAATAAAATTAATCAAGTTTTTTACATTGGTAGTAATTATCATCATCAAATAATGTTAATTTTTATTTTTATTTTTAACATTATGAAACATTCATTTTTCTTATCCAGTGGGATAGTGAAGCTCTAGCCTGCTTAACATAGATATACTACACAATAAGCATGAAACCATTAAAAGGTAAATTGATTTCTAGTTAATATAACTACATGAATATGGTAAGATTAATTTAATTTTTAAATAGAATATATAGAGGAAAACATTTGATAATGGTAATAACAATTAATCTTGAAATGATTTATGGTTATGATTTAGTTTATTTGCGTCCACATTTTATTTTATTATTTTGATGACTATATGAATTTGGTAATAGCTATTCACTATGCTTTCCCAATACATATGCTGTCAATAAAATTATTTCCATCTTTTTAAAAAAAAATTATTCTATGCGTAAGGTTATGATTTCATTTTTTGGAAAAAATATTTATGCAATTATGTTGTTGTGTTATGTGTCATTATTTATTTTCTATTAATTTTAATTTGTATGTAAGGATGCATTGGTTCATTTGAATTTTTATTTATACTGAAATAGGGTATATTATATTCATGTTATTTATAGTTATTTATTGTGTAAATTATATAAACTGATAATACATACTAAGATCATCATTAATTTTGGAACGAATATATGGATTCTTTTTAAGTTGGGAAAGATTTATAATTTTATTTTATATATTTAGGAAAAAAATTTCATACATTTACATTTTTATTATTATTAATTTTTTAATTTTAGAAAAAGCATTTCATATAATTGCATTCCATCTTATCAAATATTTTTATTTTGATAGATGCCATTCATTTATTTTGTCTTGAATTTTAATATGTATGTAAGAATGTATTGGCTTATTTGATATATTATATATATTAAGATCCAAAGTATTAGATTCATGTTATATATAATTATTTATATTTTAAATTATATAAAGTGATAATACATGTTAAGATCACCATTTTTTTGGTGAATGAATATAGGTTATTCTTAAACTTGGAAGGATTCTCAATTCAATTTTAAGAAGCATTTGGTGAACAATAATCATATGTTTATTTGTTTTGTTTTCATTTTAACTATATGTTTACCTTTTTATTTTTCATTTTATATTTTTAGAGAAAGTATTTCATATAATTTTATTCATCCTTATCAAACAATTTTATATAGTTATACACATTCAAGATTTCTTTTCTACCTGAAACTTATAATATCATTCCCATGTTGTTTAATTATCGAGAATCTACATGGAAATGTTCACTCAGGATAGCATAATATCGAGGCATTTCCTCTCCTTTTAGTTATTAGGTTAATAACATACCTGGTGACATCTAACGAATAGATTAGCATTCATGGAAAATGCACTTCTGTAATTACTTAATTTTTTCACATCACTAGTTTGGATTAGTACCTCATTAGCCAAGACATTGCATCCCTGCATGATAAGAATGTACATATTTTCGAAAGATATTTTACTTCTATCATCAATTCAATTTATTGATCACTTCCTTTTTGAAAAATTTTAAAGATTCTCTACTGTTTTCAGGGTTTTTAGATTTGGAGAAGAGAAAATAGTGGGTGAAGGTAAATTGCCATCCATGTTGGGCGGGCTAGATTTATATTTTGTTTTTTGTTTGTTTTGTTTTGTTTTGTTTTGTTTCTTAATGGAGAAAATTAAGAGAATTAATTTCTAAATGAATTAGTTTGAATTATGTTACAATGAGGTCTAAAATTTATTATACATTTATTAACCATATAATTATAAATATTATAATATATTAACACACACACACATAAATAATGGTGAGTGGAAAATGTAAAAAATTTGGTATAAAAAATATCTTTATTAAAATATATCTAAAATTAAAATATTATTTTATTAATAAAATAATTAACTTTTTTAATTATTAATTTAAAGAAAATAAATAAATAATTACAAAATATAAATTAATATTTATTTTAAAAATGTTTTCATTAACATTTATAATTATTTTTTAATATTATGTAACATAATATAATTTGTGTAGTTATAAGATTATTGACAGTACTTTTCTTTGCCTTCTTATTGAAGCTTTTTACAGATTGATGAAACCTTGTTATTTCAACAAAAAAAAATTAGCAGGATGGTCACTATAGAAAGAGAAAATGAAGGTGCGGCATTTTAGTTTATTCCTAGTTCTCATCTTTTTTTTTTAAATTTCTCACCATCTAAATATGTAAGGAAAAGCTGCCATTGTCTACACATAGAGAGCAAGGATAGAAAGGTAGGTATATATATATATATATATATATATATATATATATATATATATATATATATATTTATTTTATTAATATTTAATATTCTATACATATCAATTTTAATATTTTTTAAACCTTTTAAGTTTTATTTAACATGTATTTTTGGACAGTTTTATTGTTTATTGTTTATATTTTTTATATTATAATTTTTTGTGGTTTTTCTTTTTTAATAAAATGTTTGATGGATTTGTGAATATTTAGATCACACATATTATATTATAATATTTTTATTTATTATTTATTTTTTTTAATAATTATATATTTTTTTAGAAAGAATTTGTTATAGAATATATATTACTAAATTAATTAAATTATTTTTATCTAAAAGTATACAGTTTTTATACATTTTAGGGCACTGAAAATGATTTTTTCATATTCTTTTATTTTAGAATGTTATTTTTTTCTTGGTTTTGTAATTTATTATATATAAAATTTAGTATGTTTAATTGTTATAATCATTTTTTATGCAATGTATGAAGGTATGTAAGAGTGATTTTTAGTGTAGGAAAAATATATGAAAATAAAATTTTGATGTTACTAAATTTGACAATATCATATAAGTTTATTTCAATTATAAATGTTATACTTTTTTAAGAAAATATTATTTTTACTATATGTTGATTTGTTTGATTTTTTCTATTATATGTTATTAGAATATCTAATATTTTTTGAGAAATATAATCATATGTTTTGAAAAGGGAAATGGAAAATATATATAATTAAATTTTTACTATGAGATCAAATATAGAATAACAATAATAAAAGGTGGTGTTCGGATAATTTTTCTTTTTATTTCGATAATTTTTTTAAATTATCAATATGTTTTTTTTTTTTTTTTTTTCTTAAGAAAACATTATTTAATCAATATATTATTAAATCCATAAAATATAAAAATAGAAATGGAAATGGAAATGGAAATGGAAATATAGCGTTATGATTTTTCTTTCTTTTTTATTTGTTTTTTCATTTTATTTAATGTAAAAAATATATATTATATTTTTTTGGTTATTTATTTTAATAAAAATAAATCTTTAAAAGTTCCAACAATTATTTTATGAATACATAATTTAAAACATTTTCTTATTTTATAAAAATATTTACCTATACATATATAATTTAAAATCATTTATTATATTTTCATAGCTTAGACTTTGATAAGTTGAAATTGAGAAGTTTTTAAGACGAATAATGAATATATCCTCAAATTTCCTTATAGATTAGCGGTGATTTCCAAGGTATAGCACCTATCGAAAATATAACATTTCCCACCTGTGTGAAGTTGATCTAAAGGTTTTTGAGGTTGAGTGACACTATTAAAAGGAATATTGCTTTGAGAAACATAGTAATCAGGACCTGCTTTAGTGGTTACCTATGAGTATGATCAGATTGTTCAAGAAGAGACTATAAAAGGAATAATGATCTCCCCCTTGTGAATTTTGAGGAGGATCAGGGCATTTCAAGATAAATTAATGGTTTTTTAGTATCTAGTTTTTTGAACGATGCGGTAAGATAAGTTTCTGTTAAACATAAATGGATTAGTTGAAAGTAATAATTCTTTATTATTATATTTGTGTAGGAAATGTTTTCGAGATATGGGTTATGGTGGGGTGTTGGATCATAGGATTAGAAGGCTTATTTATGTTTATTTGAACAACTACCTGGGCAAATATTTATGATTATATTGATAAAGGATGTTAAAAAAATGTAGATAAATTGACGAAATATGATATAAGTTTTTATATTATTGAATTGGTTTGCTGAAACCATACAAAAGGAAAGAGTTTGTGGATTTAAAGGATGGACAAAATATAGAAGTCTAGATCTATACCTTCATAAAGCAATATTACACATAATAGTATGCCTTTGAGACTTAATTGATGGTATGAATATTAAAAATGACGATGTTAACACTCAAGTGAAAACAACTATTTTTTATATTCTTATGATTTGTTAGGCTTTTAAGTTTGGTTGATATTTGCCTATTTATTTTGGTTAAAAAAAATTGTAACATTTAATTTCAAGTTTTAGAGAATTTATAATATCTTAATTTTTAATTGTATTTTTTTAAAAGTTAAAATTTACTTAAAATTACGGTTTTTTTTAAAATTTTATTTAAAGTTATATTTATTTTTATTAAATGATATCATTTATTATATTAACGAAGTTTCAATTGATTTTTAAATATATTCTTTTCTTATATTTATATATAAATATATTTAATATGTATTACTCATTTTTATTACAATATTATTTTTTTGATGCATTTGATAATTTTCACAATAAATAAGAATTAAACATAATTAATTATAATAATTTAAAATGAAAACAAAACAACTACCTTAATAAAACAATTTATCTATAAATAAAATAAATACTTTATTATACAAAGATATAAATCTATTGGAATGATCCATTTATTTTTAATGAAATTGACAATGCATATTCAATTTAAACAATGTATGTGTTTAGTTTCTTCTTCTTATAGCATGTGTCATAAATTATGTGGTAAGATGTGAATAAACTATTCGATTACATTAAGATATAACTATTAATACATATTTTTGATGGGAAACCTTATTTTCAAAAATTGTATCTATATCTTCTTAATAATAATTAGATTAGTGTAACCATATTTTTATAGAGAGAATAATTTGATATTAGCTTATCTCGTAATAGTTTTTAAAGGATTATAATCTTTGAACACATTTATTCAACCATATATTCATTACAAAAAAATTATGATAATTAAGATGTTTGATTTATTCAACATTATTGATGACAAACGAAGTCTAAATGGTCTAAAAGAGTTTGTGGGATGCAACTAATTTTTCAGGGTCAATTGGGCCTGTCATTACGTAGATCAGGAATACAAGAGAGGTTGGTTAATTGTTATTGAATCAAAAAAAAAAAACATTATATAATTTTTTGATCATAATCCCTAGGTTGAGTTATATGCATAATAAACAATAAATATAATTGGAAGATAAATAACCATGCTTTTACCTCCTTGAAAGTTTCATTTGAAGCCCAGTCTAAAGAGGTTATGTTTGGCTTGTAGATATAGAAGCCATTGTCAATAGTTGAATTCTCATGTGAATAACATTTCTCCTTGTTTAGAGTTGATTTGGATTTGGCTTGACATGAGAGTGAGAAATCTCCTTGTATAATTTAGTAGCATAATTTTGCATGCAAAAGTTTCTTGAAATGAGAAGTACGAGGATCTTATTTATAGATTTATTGAATCATTGTGAACCATTCATCTAATATTAAAATCAAAGGTTGATGATCAATCATCAAATATATGATTACACACATGGAGTGTGTAAAAGAGGCAATTTAATGCATTTTGGAGATTGGAAGGCACATTGGAAGAAATGTGCATCCATTGGTCCTCTTAGAGTGTGTAAGACCAATATAAGAGGAAGAATTTGTTAGAGATATGTAAGAACTTTTCTTGTGTGTGTAAGTAAAATGTAAGATATGTCATAACCTTTATTTTATTGCACACTTTTTCTGAGGATGTCATTCTCTTATGAGGAAATATTTAAATTTTGAATTTAGGAAAATAGGCTAGTTCCAAATCCATGGTTTTTTGTATTAGAGGAATGATTAGGCTTTATTAAATAGGATTAATAAATAATTATAAAAATGATTGATTTTACAATGTTTCAATTTGTCAATCAAGTATTCACTTAATTGCTTTTGAATACACTTGTAATAGTTTGATTCAATTCAAGATGCATTAAATAAGATTAATGATGAAATATGATCCATTACCCAAATTAGGGATGTATCATTAAATATATTATCTATCATCAATTTTTTCTTTCCCATATCCCTGGGAGAACTACATTTGGTTTGCAGTCCATAGGATTGTGTACATAGTGTCCACTTGCATGGGGCATTTCAAGTTAGCTTAGCCACCCCTTCCTTTATCTTATATCCCCCCTTCCATCTTGGTTACTATTTTTTCCTATCAATTATCCTCTAGAGCTTATGGGCCAAACATGCAAGATTCGTGCCTTACTTTCACACATGCAAGAATGATTCCCTAATTTTTTATTTTATGGTGTGATTTTTGTGTTTGTCAATGGTGTTTAGTTCTAATTTTTATTGGTGCATTTCTTTTCTCTTGAGCAACTGGACATTTTCTATTGATTTTATTTGTTATTTGTGTTTACTTTCTTCTTTACTTGCTTGTTTGTTTCCTTTTTTTGATGTCACTTAGACTTAGTCTATTATGTTAGTAGAATCACCATCATCGTGCTTCTTATCACACAATTATTCTTGAGTATATCTATTGGAATACATTAACTTCATTATTTTTAACATTAGTACACTTGTTTCAATTGTATATTAGATCAAGGGTTAGTCCTTATACACATTGTGGGATGTTCATTATGGCGTTTTATATCTTGGTTTATCCTGTTTGGTGTTATATCAAAAATCAAGTCCTAGAAGTATAATCGGTAATGATGCAACAAGACATCTCCTTGTATACTATTACCCAACCAATTAATCAATTACCTAATCATCATTTATTATAATGAAAGTTCATCTTATTATAGAAAACCATTGAGACTGATCAATGATAAAATTCATGTGACTAGGGTAGCTCTTCAAATAAAATATCATATCCACCCTATTAGGGTACATTATTATGATAAACCAATGTTGCCTTTTTATGGAAAATTCCCTCATCCCTCATTTCTTCTAATTCCACGAATGTATATTCCCCCATTCATATTTTTTTTATCTTTTTCAAGGGCTCGTCTATTTTAGCTTCTTTCCTGATGAATAATAATATATCCAACAAACAGGGCCAAACTATATGTTTTGGTTTTAACAAAAATAAGAACATCTTGTGTTTTCTAATGGTGCCTGACCTCAAACTTCAAACAGGGAATAGAGTACATACGTCTCTGTAAACAAGATTCATGCTATATATTTTCACAAAATATAATGGTGCCAGACATCGACTTTAAACAACGAATAAACTATATGTTTTGACAACGTATTACACCAAACTGCATATAGGACTAAATATATATTTTGACAATGTATTTTCTCAAACAAAAAATGTCACCTGGTCTCTTTGGCAATCCGGACAGTTACCCTTCATGCTGATCCTGATCTTGGAAAGAATGACTACATAAATCATTGGGAATAGCGGCAAAACTGAGCTCAGAACCGTCGCTTGACCCATTACTTTGAAATGCCTAGCATCACATCTATTTTGACACGACCCATAATTGAAAAATGACCAGAATTGAAAACTTCAAAGGAGAGCAAACATTTGTATTAAATACTTGGATCTCTGCATATCAATAACAAACAGTCGATTTCATTCAAAGAGATGACACCTATCTTTGCGTATCAACAGCAAATAGCAAATGCCCTTTCCCATGTTTGATTTCAGAATCGATCTTAATAAAAAAAACACACATTTTATTAATATTACCAAAAATATACATCTGGTGTTTGTCTGCGCACTACAAATTTCTCTCTCACGCTTTACTCCTTCACAAAAACATATATCCCCTATTTTTTTAACACACAAATCCTCATATAAAAGCATATTTCTCAACTTAGACATTCAATCTTATCCTAAGCTTCACGCAACAACTACCCAAAGTGAATAAAATAGTTCTCCTAGCATAGAAAAACTCAAACCACTTAACAACTCGCCCAACAGACTAGATTTTTAGGCTTAAAGGATATTTAGCCAAATTTAAATATTTTAAAACCCAAAAAATGGAGGGAACTCAACTTAATACACCTAGACATGCTAAAACTCCACAAAAATATGATAAATACATTCCTAGCATGAGGATGCCCCTGAATCATTCTTCCAAGGAGCAAAAGAAGTATTCTTCACTTGGTTTGTTCTTCATCAATTCTTCTACGCTTGTGCCCAGCTTAAGGATGTCATTTGCAATCAACCATGTTGCATCTTCAATTGGTAGATTTTCCCACTTAGTTAGATACTGGAAATATTCTTTTCCCCTTGTCTTTTTAATCACTTTCTTGTCTAAGATGCTCTCAATCTCCTTTGGCACTTCCTTTGGTAGTTGTTGTTCCCATTGGATAACTTCATCTGCCACTGTTTCAATCTCTTTGGCTGGTTGTCCTTCATTTTTGTGTGGATATAGATCTACAATATTAAAGATTGGAGAGATTCCAATTCCTTTTGTTAATTCTATTTCATATGCATCATTTGAAAACTTCCTTATTACCTTGCATGGTCCTATTTTCTTTACCTTTAGCTTATTATATTCCCTTTTTGGGAACCTCTCTTTTCTGAGGTGAGCAAGAACAAAGTCTCCAACACTGAAAATGACCTCTCTTTTCTTTTGATCTGCCCTTAGATTGTACTTGATGGTGTTTTCTTAAAGTTTCTTACATCTGTTCATGCAAATTTTGCATGGCATTGGCAAATTCTTCTGCATCAGCACTCCTTGTCTCCATGCTACTTAGATTTGTTAACTCATACACACCTCTTGGATGCATTCCATACTTAATTTAAAATGGGCTCAATCCTATAATTCTATTAGGAGAATCATTATAGGCAAATTCAGCTTGTGCAAGTACAAGATCCCATTTTTTTGGATGCATACTTACCAAGCTTCTCAAGATGTTGCCTAAGCTCCTATTGACAACCTCTATTTGGCCTTCAGTTTGGGGATGATAGGCTGAACTGAAACTCAATTATGTACCCAATTTCTTCCATAAGGTTCTCCAAAAGTGTCCAATAAATTTGGTATCCCTATCAGAAATAATGCTTCTAGGCAATCCATGCAATCTAACAACATCTTGAAAGAATAGATTAGCTATGTGAGTAGCATCACTTATTTTTAAACATGAAATAAAATGAACCATCTTTGAAAACCTATCTACCACAACAAATATGGATTCATTACCTTTTTGAGTTCTTGGCAAACCAAATACAAAATCCATGCTTATTGAATCCCAAGGCCTATTTGGAATGGGTAGTGGCTGGTACAAACCTGCATTTTGACTACTTCCCTTGGTGTATTGGCATGTTTTACACCTTTCAACAAATTTATTGACATCAGTACCCATACCTGGCCAATAGTAATGAACACTCAATTGTGCTAATGTCTTATTCTGCCCAAAATGTCCTGATAAACTACCACTATGCTTTTCCTTCAACAAATTCTATCTCATGGAACTCTTGGGTATGCAAAGCTGGCTACCTTTGAACAATAGACCCTCTTGGACAATGAAATCTATCTAAGGACTTCTATCAACCCCCACTAGATTCATGCAAGCTTCATATGGTTCCTTGATGTTTGGATCTTCCTTATATAGCTCCTTCAAATCTTCAAATCCCAAAATACTTACTTGAGATTCTTGCATGATCAGATTCCTCCTATTTAGAGCATATGCAACCTTGTTAGATTGTACTTTCTTGTGCTTAATAGTGAATGTGAAGCTTTGTAAAAATTCAACCCATTTAACATGCTTTTGATTTAACTTATTCTGATTGCTAATGAACTGTAAAGCATAATTGTCAGTGAACAAAACAAATTCTTTAGGCAAAAGATAGTGCCTCCATTTCTTCAAAGCCTATACAAGAGCATAGAATTCATGATCATAGGCTGAATACTTCTTCTTAGCATCACTTAATTTCTCACTAAAGTATGCTATAGGCTTCCCATCTTGGCTTAAAACAACACCTATTGTAGTTCCACTAGCATCACATTCTACTTGAAAAAGCTTTTTGAAATCAGGCAAGGTAAGGATTGGTTCTTGAGTTGCCTTCTTTTTCAATAATCTGAAACTCTTATCAGTAGCCTCAGTCCAACAAAAACTTCTTTTATCACCTTTGATTGTATCTATCATTGGAGCAACAATCCCACTAAAATTTCTTATGAATTTCCTATAGAAGCTAGCCAAACCGTGAAAGATTCTTACCTCATATGTGCTCCTGGGTGTAGGCCACTCAAGTATAGCCTTAATCTTATCCTTATCCATTTTCAATCCTTCTTTTGAAATCACAAACCCAAATATATATCAACTCTGTCTTCAGGAAACTGCACTTTTTTACATTGATTAGCAATTTCTCCTCATGTAGCTTACTCAATACCATCCTCAAATGTTTCAAATGATCTTCCTTAGTTTGAATAAACACCAAAATATCATCCAAATATACTATCACAAACTTACCAGTGAACTCCTTTAGCACTTCATTCATCAACCTCATGAAGGTGCTTGGTGCATTGGTTAGTCCAAATGGCATAACTAACCACTCATAGAGTCCATCATTTGTCTTGAAGTCTATTTTCCATTCATCCCCTTCTCTTGTCCTAATCTGATGGTAATCACTTTTCAAATCTATCTTAGAGAAATATGTAGCTCCACTCAAACAATCAAGTAAGTCATCAATTCTAGGCAATGGAAATCTATACCTAATAGTAATCTTGTTGATTGCTCTAGAGTCTGTACACATTCTCCAACTCCCATCCTTCTTAGGACTCAACACTATGGGGATAGCACAAGGACTCAAACTCTATCTTATCAATCCTTTGTCTAACAATTCTTGAACTTGGTGCTTGATCTCTTCATTTTCCTTTGGTGTCAACCTGTAGGCAGCCTTATTTGGAAGATTTGCTCCTGGAATCAAGTCTATGTGATGGCTAATGCTTCTCAATGGTGGTAACTCATTAGGTAAATCAATTACCACAATTTCAATGTACTCATTCAACATATCTTGAATCTCTAATGGCAAATCAATCAACTTAGTATTAGTGACTACACTCCTTGGCTTACCAATCACAGCAAAGTTTACCTTTTCTTTCTTCATTTGATGTTGAAACTCTTTACCACTCATTATCAATACTTTAGAATTATGTCCTACAATAGCAGCAGTCTCTTCTTTCAATGGTGTGAGTGTATGCTTGATCCCATCCTTTTCAAACATATATGTATTCTGCCTTCCATCATGCATGGCCTTCCTGTCAAACTGCCAAGGCCTTCCAAGAAAGATATGACATACATCCATGGGCATGACATCACATAAAATCTGATCCTTATATGTTCCTATCTGAATATCTACTTTACATTTTTCACTTACCAAGAGTTTGTGTCCTTTTTGTAGCCAAGAGACTTGATAAGGTGTAGGATGTACCTCTTTCTTCAAGCCTAATTTCTCCACCATCTCGGTTGACACAAGATTGTTAGTACTCCCACTATCTATGACGACCTTGCAACATTTCCCTTTACTTTTACATGTGGTTATAAATAGAATTTTCCTTTTAGGTGGTTCTAGAACTTCTTTGTTTGGCTTCAACAAGATTCCTTTCACCAAAAGAGACTCACCTTCTTCTTGGGTATCTTCATAAGCTGCTGCAACTTATTCACTTTTTTATTCACCTTGGGTCACATGTACACCCCTCTCATGGCTGGAAGAAGGATTCTCTGGACACTCATATGCCCTGTGTCCTACATACTTCTTGCACCTAAAACATTTGCCCATGAATCTTCCTCTTCCTCTTTGATATCCTTGGTATGGCTTTCTTCCTCTTGGTGTATAGCTGCCTCTTAAACTTTGTGAGCTGTTGGCCTCTTCTTGAGATGTTTGCATTTGTCTTCTACCTCCTTGAAATCCTCTACCTTTGATGGATCTGCCCCTTCCTCTTGAGAAGTATGTTTATTTTCTTGCAATCTTATCCTCAACTTTCAAGGCAAATTGATATGTCTCTTCAACTGTCTTAGGAATGAGAAGACTAATCTCATCTTGAATGGAAAATTTTAAACCATTAGTGTATCTAGCTACCTTCTCTGTGTCATCCTCAATATGACCTGATCTTATAGTTAACCTATAAAACTCTTCAGTGTATTCTTTTACAGACATCTCTTTTTACTTCAAATTTTGTAATTGCTTAAAAAGATTGGCTTGATAATCTTTAGGCATAAACTTACTTTTCATTTTTGCTACCATTTTGTCCCATCTTCTAATCTTTGGCTTCCCTTTCCTTCTCCTTTCTTCTTGTACTCCATCCCACCACAGGGATGCATGGCTCTTTAGCCTTGTCATGGCATACTTGACTTTCTTATCATCTATTTCAATTCCTTCATATTCAAAGTATTTGTCTAATGCACTAATCCAATTAATTAATTCTTCCACATTCAAATTACCTTCATACATTGGAACCTCCATTTTTGGCTTTGTGTTCACCTTCATAATGGCTCTAATCAACCTATCTTCAGCTGTTTCTTCTTCCACCACCAATTCATCCTCTGGTGACTCCTCTTCTCTATCACTGACTTCACCCATGTCAGTGCCTCTTCTTTGAGCCATCTTTAGGTCTTGTAGCCTAGCTGTCAGGTTCCTAATGTCTTCTGCCATTACAACCTGTCCTCTAGGTCTCCTTCCTCTAGCTCCACCTCTGTTCCTAACTTTCATGGCCATCTTGCTTCTTCTTCACAAATCATGTTCTTCTTCTCTTTGACTTGGATCTTTAGATTGTGAACAATCCCTTGGGCTCTGATACCAAATGATGAACAGTAATATATCCAACAAATAGGGCTAAACTATATGTTTTGTTTTTAACAAAAGTAACAACATCTTGTGTTTTCTAATGGTGCTAGACCTCAAACTTCAAATAGGGAATAGAGTATAGACGTCTCTATAAACAAGATTCATGTTATATATTTTGACAAAATATAATAGTGTCAAACATCGACTTGAAACAGGGAATAAACTATATGTTTTGACAATGTATTACACCAAACTACATATAGGACTAAATATATATGTTGACAATGTATTTTCTCAAACACAAAATGTCACCTGGACTCTTTGGCAATCCAGATAGTTACCCTTCATGCTGATCCTGACCTTGGAAAGAATGACTGCATAAATCATTGGGAATAATGGAAAAACTGAGCTCAGAACCATCGCTTGACCCATTACTTTGAAACACCCAGCATCACATCTATTTTGACACGACCCAGAATTGAAAAATGACTAGAATTGAAAACATTAAAGGAGAGCAAACATTTGTATTAAATACTTGGATCTTTGTGTATCAATAACAAATAGTCGATTTCATTCAAAGAGAAGACACCTATCTTTGCTTATCAACAGCAAACAACAAACGCCCTTTCCCATGTTTGATCTCAGAATCGATCGTAATAAAAAATAACACACATTTTATTAATATTACCAGAAATATACATCTGGTCTTTGTCTGTGCACTACATATTTCTCTCTCATGCTTTACTCCTTCACCAAAACATATATCCCCTATTTTTTTCTACACGCAAATCCTCATACAAAAGCATGTTTCTCAACTTAAACATTCAATCATATCCTAAGCTTCACGCAACAACTTCCCAAAATGAATAAAACAATTCTCCTAGCATAGAAAAACTCAAACCGCTTAACAACTCGCCCAATAGACTAGATTTTTAGGCTTAAAGGATATTTAGCCAAATTTAAATATTTTAAAACCCAGAAATGGAGGGAACTCAACTTAATACACCTAGACATGCTAAAACTCAACAAAAATATGATAAATACATTCCTAGCATGAGGATGCTCCTGCATCATTTTTAAATCATCCCTTGAGGTGAATCCAAGGATAATAAAGTGCCCTTTTGGGCATCAATTTGAGGTTATCGACTCATAAAGTTTATAAAAGAGAGAAGAATGAAGACATCATTCTTCAAGAATTATCAAATTTCTTCTTGAACCCTCTTTATTTCTTTGAAAATATGTTGTTGTGTCTAGTATCTCACAATGTCTTCTCAAATAAGGGGAAAATGTAGAAACTTAGTTTTAATCATTTCCCTTTATAAACTATAACAAAGAATGTTTTTTTATAATTACGTCCAGATTTAGCTAGAAATCACCATTAGACCTAATTTAATAGCAAAATTATCATTTTAAATTAAAATCACAATGATGAATCCCTAATTAGGGTAATGGATCATATTACATCATTAATTTTGTTGAATTCATCCTAAATTAAATCAACCTTTTGAACGTGTCTTCATAAGTCAATCTAGTGAACACTTGATTTACAAATAGAAACATTGTAAAATCCACTATTCTTATAATTATTAATTAATCCCACCTAATGAAGCCTAGCCATTTTTATAATAGAAAAATCCATGGATTTGAGATTATGATATTTTTCAAAATTCAAAATTGAAATATTTCCTCACAAACAGATGACATCATCAAGAAAAATGTGTAAGAAATCAAAGGTTATGATATGTATTAAATTTTAATTGCACATTCAAGATAAGCTATTATACCTCTCATACATACTCTTCCTCTTATACCCCTCTTACACACTCTAAGAGGACTAGTGACTACACTTTTGCTCCAATGTGTCTTCCATATTTAAAAAGTATTTAAATTGACCCTCTTACACACTCTATGTGTGTAATCATATATTTAAGGATTGATCCTCAAACCTAAATCTTGTGATGAGATGATTGGTTCAAAATTATTAATCACCTATATATATAAGATCCTCACCTCTCATTTGAATAGGCTTATCCATGAAAACTTACATTGTCTAATTACATAATAATATTGCTCACTCTCATGGCATGCCAAATCTAAATAGAGTGTAGACAAGGAAAGATACTAGTCACATGAGAATTCAAGCATTGACAAAGACATATGCATCTATAAGTTGACCTCAACCTCTTTAGACTAGTCTTCAAGTGAATATTTGAAGTAGGTAAAAGCATGGTTCTTTATCTTCCAATTGTATTTCTTGGTTTTTGTCCATATAACTCAACCTAAGGACTAGGCTTGAGAAATTATGTCTTCAATTTTTTTAAATTTTATTCAATAAAAATTTACTAACCTCTCTTGAATTCCTAATCTAAATAATGCCATTCCTGGTGGTACTTAAAGGATTAAATGCATATGACAATCTCTTTTAGAACATTTACCTTATTCTAATTACCATAATTAGCATTTCAAACAAGCTAATCCCTTTTTTTTCTTTCGAATTTCGTTCAATTCCATTCCAAACCAAACAACAAATTTGTTACTATGTAATTGCAAATTCAAAGAGATAAAAAAATTATGTCATTATTGGTACTAGATAAATCATTCTGAATGCCTTGATTTTATTCTATGCAAGAGAAAATTTTGAAATTAGTGCCTTCTATAATGAAATCATTAATGGAAGTAACGAAACCATTTTACATATATTTATACTATTTTTAAGATAAATTGTGAAATTTTAGGATTCTTTAGTGAAATTAATGTCATTTCAGTGAAATTTTTCACAAATTGTGAAATCATTTCTATGTGTTTTTTATTTTAATTGTGTTTTCTGTATATTTGCAAAATCAGGGGACTTATCAATGAAAACATTGTAGGTATTAAAAAAATCATCTTTGTACCCTTATTTAGTGGTTTTGCCATTTTTTTTATAGATCCTAATTATGAAATCAAAGGACTTATTGTTGAAATTATTCTGGGTATTAGTGAAATTGTCTCTCTAGTCTTCTTTTTTGTTCTAACCATTTTTAATTTGTAGGTCCTAATCTCAAAATTAGGGAACTTAGTACTAAATCATTCTGGGTAATAGTGAAATTTTATTTTTGGTATTTTCAAAATCATAACAAATAATAGTTAAATCATCCATCTTAGTGGAAAAATCAGCTTATATCTTTGATGTTTATTTTTATGTAGAGGTCAACATCACTAAATTTGTAAAATTTGGTAACTAAATTATCATTCCTAGAATCGAAATCATTTTCAATAGTAGTGAAATTATTTGTTTATGTTTCTAGGTCCTAATTATGAAATTGAAAGACTTAACATCGAAATCAATCTATGTTTAATCATGAAATCATTATGTAACAAGGCTAAGACTTAAATAATCCTTCTTTCAAACCCATATTAACATAAAACCAATTCTACTTCACATTTTGATTTAGAAATTAAAATAAATTCACATTTCAATTGGGTTATAAAAAAACTTGTCCATTTTCAAAGCTCTTTACTTTTATGCAATTTCACTTATTTATTTATTATCTTGTGGATTTATTATACACATACACTATCCCATTTTGGGTGACTCAAAATTTACCTATAACCATATTTTTCATTTGACTATGTGTGGTGTATTTTCATCACCTTCATACAAGTCTTTAGAAGTGCGTTGACCTAAGAACTGACATCCTAGCATCATACCAAACCCTTATTATCTATAGGGGTATACAAATTGAGGAATCTTAGCATGTGAAGGCCTACATTTTCACTTGTGCATTACTGTGTGAGGAAAGTAATCGTATGGTTCTTTCTAATATCCTATACTAAGGTATCGTATGCTTGAAAGGAGAAATATTGGAAATGATCTTGATCTTTTTCATTAATGGATGTATGACTATGTAATACCTATAATGGGTTATATATTTGAACCGTATAGAAAACTCAATTAAAATTATAGTCAAACTCCAAATTTGGTAGCATGTCACTAAAACCCATACAATTGAAGTGGTTATGAAGGTAAAAGATCCTATGATGAATCTCCTAATATTGTATTACTTTTTATATGCTTATATTACCATAGATCATTCATTTATGAAGTGGTGCGAAGGTAACAACCAATAAATATCAATTTGCTCATATGAACCTTTTGAGATAAGGGTGGGGTTAAAATATGACCAATAATTACAATAATTTATTCAATGAACAATTAAATTTTATAATCCTCTCTCATTACAAGTATTTCCAAGGTTTAATTGATGTGATGCAAACTCATGTGAGTTAATAAATTTCCTTGCAACTCTTGTGTGTTATTTCTTGAATATTGTGTCAAAACCTTGTTTATACTATAGACAAAATCAAACAAATAAAGTCCAAATCCATACTATTTTTATACACACATGGTGAAACATTACTATGCCATAATTCCATGTCAAACAAAAGTGACATTTTAAAATTTGGTCCCATTACCTATATTATTTGTCTAAACCATGTTGTTAGGTTACCCAGTTTGAACCAAAAGTCTTGTATTAATAAAAATTTCCATTTCAAACCAAGTTCAATATTCCAAACTTCATGTTTAGGTTGTGTCATTATGTCATTGATTTTAATTTAAACCTAAGTTAAAATCCAAGTGCCAATTCAAGATCATATTCTTTACAAGGTCAAACCGAGTCTAATTCCCAATTCCAAGACCAAATTATAATTTTAGTCAAATTATATCAAGACTAATTTATTTTAGAAGTCAATAGTTTAATACCTAGATCAAATATTGATTTTAAATTGTCAATCAAGACCAATTATTGTGCCAATCTTTAAACGTTCCAAATTTTATATAGTGTCTCAAATAGGTCAAGTCTCATTTATTTGTTCTCAAATTCATGTTTCCAAGATCAAAACAATACCAAAGTCCAAACATTGAACATTTATAATTGAAACCATTGTGCCCAAAAACTTGTGATCTTCCCCTTATATAAAATGCCTTTAAAACATTTACATTGATATAAATTTGATTGGTGTATTCCACATTGAAGCTTAGATTAACATAATTCAAATGTCTTACTTCAAAACCATTTGCCAAATGATATTTCAAGTGAAATCACGTAGCAAGTCAAGACATAATCTCAGTTATTCAAGACCTTTTTTAAGATGAAGATTATATACGTAGACATGCCTAATGATGATTCATGGTTATATAATGATAATTTTTCCACCTACTACCAAAATACAAAGTATCTTAATCCAAATAGGATAATGAATAATCAAGCCTATAAGGGAAAAGTACCAGTAGCAAAATAACAAGGACTTATTGAGCTAATATCAGTTGCCAAAAAAATAGGAACTCTAGGTATTGAATACAAACTGTTTGGGCATGACCTTTTAAATCTCAAGAGTGGTGTTCATTTATTGTCTAACATGAATAGTGTTGATAATGATGCATAGTCCTATTATAGAATATATGATGAGTTAAATGATACTAGTTTATTTTACCCTAACACCATATGTACCATTATTATCTTTCCATATAGTTATTCTACTTTCCTCCATCATCACATGTTGATTGACTATGACCAACAAGACTCATATATATCATTAGACAATTTTTAGAAAGATGAGGCAATCTATGAATTCTTAGGCCTTAGATATAAGTTTCCACTTGGTGATAAAAATAGGGATTTTCTATGACATTGGACCCTACTACCTATTTGAGAGAGCACATGACCTCTTTAGTCACAAATAAAAAGAAAACAAACATCAAACATTGAGGTCCCAAAGTGAAAACCTTTTTAAGAAACTTTTGGACTAGGGTAAAATTAAATAAAAATATGAGTCCCATGGTGAAAACCTATTTTAGTTGCAATTTTAAGGGGAGGTTCTCCTTCTTTCAAATGAATCCCATGCCTTTTATAGAACCAAAATGGCATGCCACTCAATAATCAGTCTAGAGGATCCAAATTCTTTGATCAAATAGCTCAATATTTCCTACATGCCTTTACCAAATGGCAATTTACAACATTGGTGATTAATATTATTCCTTCTTGGGTGAAATTAGTGATCCATTAGAGCCACCATATGAAGATGAAGATCAATTTAACACTTTACCAACTTTCTGGAAGATGGTTCTATAATACTTATTGAGGATACCATTGATGTCAATAATAGAACACCTATAAATCCTAAATGGATTAAACTTGGAGTATCCATTACTAAAGAGGAACACAAACTTATTACTTCCATCCATTAAGATTTTATTTATACTTTTGCATGGTTCTATTAGATATGCCTTTCTTAAACCCCACATTAGTTTTGTACACCCTGAGGCCAAGCCAATAAAGAAAAATTTGAGAAAAATGCACCCTCACATAGCCATCCTTGTTAATAAAGAATTAGAAAAATTATTATAGAAAGGGTGAATTCATCTTATTGATTATTTAGATTTCATATCCAACATAGTCCCACTCAACATAAATAAACAAGAAATTTGATTATGCACCGAATTCAGATATATCAATAAATCATTCCCAAAGTATGATTTTTCTTTACCCAATATTGATATGATTGTAAATTCCATAGTAGGGTATCAAATTATATATCTTATGGATGTATTATCAGGATATAATCAAATCAAAATTTCACCTAAAGACTAGCTCAATACAAAGTTCAACACTCCATGGGGAATGTTCTATTATCAAGTGATGTCATTTGGCCTCAAGAATGCCAGTGCCACATACCAATGTGCCATGAATTTCATTTTCCATGACATTACACATGGTATTGTTGATGACTACATGGATGATATTTTTGGAAAATTCAAGACTAGATCAAGACATTCAGATGTATTACAAATAATCTTTGAATGACTTTGCGAAAATGGGGTAATTATTAACCCTAAAAAATGTGTCATTGGCATTTTAAGAAAATTTTTAGGTTTATTTTTCTCTCACCTAGGCATTGAGTTCGATCCAACCAAAGTTAAATTCATTACATAAATGCCTCATCTTCTAATCTAAATCAACTTCCTAGGTTGCAGGTCAAGATACAATCTATAAGGTGGTTTATTTCTTATTTGAGAAATAGATGCCATCTTTTTTCTCATATTCTAAATAAATTTACCATTTCTCATGGAATATATATTTTCAATATGCATTTTATAAATTAAAATAATATCTAGTAAATCCATTAGTTTTAGTTCCACCTACACTTGGAAATCTATTACTTCTATACATATCAACAATTGAATGTGCCTTAGGGGCATTCCTAGAACAACATAATGATTAGGGGAAAGAATGATCCATATACTATTTGAGATTCATATTAATTTCCTATAAACATAATTATAGATTAGTTGAAAAATATTTCTTACTTATGGTATTCACCTCTCTAAATTTGAGACATTATATGCTAAACAACAAGACCATTGTCATTGCCAAAGTGGACCCACTCAAATACCCACTTTCTAAGGTAACTTTGAGTAGTCATATGGCCAAATGGATCATGTTATTGAGTGAATTTAGCATTTAATATGTTCATAAAAATAAGATCAAGGGGCATCGAATTGTATTTCAGCTTATCAAAGAACCCTTGTAAGAAACCAATCCACTTATTTTTAATTTTCTTTATGAGTCAATCATGAATCTAGATAATAATATTACAGAGTATGAATCACTCATTATAGGGATTCACCTAGATGTATAATGGAATATCAATAAACTACACATTCATAGATATTCTCATATAATTATATACTAGGTAATAGAGTAATACCATACCAAATATGAGAAGATTATTCCTTAAAATATATGGTGGACCATATGAAATAGAGCTTTGAACGCATCCAATTTAAATAGATTTCAATGGAAATCAATAAAACCATTGATGTAATGAAAATAATTAGTTTAGTAATATAAATTAAATATCATGATATAGATTACCAATTTTTTTATTAAACATCACTTAAGGATATCTCACAAACATTCAAGATCTAAAATGGTATGTGATATTATTGGTATGATATCACCTTGGTACTCTGATATATATGCCTATTGTTTTAACCTTTCAAGTCTTAGCAATTATAAATCATATATTTGTTAAAATGTTGAGTATATTAAATTAGGTTAATAATACGCAATAAATACAATCTCTAATTTTCTATCAAATTGACTAACCTTGACCTTTCTAAAAAAGTCAATAAATGGTGAAAATAAGAAGTTAGTTGAAAAATGATTGAGATGGATGATCTAAAAGTTGAAAATTGAGGAAAATATTATTTTGAGTGTCACAAATATGATTCAATTTTAGAACCACTCTTCGATAATAATACCCTAATTATATTGTATTTCCCTACTTGTACATGTGCTGTTAGTGCTCTTATTTTGTTAGTAATGTCCTCTATGCATGATTTTCCTAATCTTCTGGGTGTACCTATGTTTGGATTTATAACATTTGTTCCTACATACACAAATTTAGAAACCCTATATATGGAATGTTTTGATTAATTTTATGATCAAAACCTAATCCTCCATGTTTCTATGGCATGTAGTTGATACAAATTGAAAAATGTGTTTATTAGTGGGGAATGTTGGATTTTATCAATACCTCAGTATGATGAGAGTTAACGATATAACAATTCTCTGAAGAGTGATCAATCCCAATGTAGTTCTCCCTACCTAAGTTATGGTGTAATTTCAAGTGAGGATAGTATGATAGTTGCCTTGAGTGATTTTCATTTGATTGAGATTGGAAATATGGGTGATCTAAGATTATGAATGTTGTATATGATCGTATATAAAATTAGGGTTGAATAGGGATTCATAACCTTAATTATGCACAACATTTTTTGAGTTTGAATGTGTATTCTACATTTGGTTTCGATATAGTTGTTAGAGGGCTAAAATTAATGTATTTATACCATTGTAATGCCTTTGTAGGTGCTATAATATGTCTAGGCCAACCCTATGAGCTCTAAGATTTGAAAAGATATACATCTTTTAAAATGAGAGGGAAAAGACATTAACTCCACTATTAGAAAATTAGTGACATGTGGTGCTAATGTCCCTATTATGGTGCTATTTTCCAAGTGGTATAACACTAGGCATGAAGGGCCAAGATGCAATAATGATGGTTTAGAAATACTTTAGGGATGAATAGGGATGCATGTGGTCCACATGAAGGATAGATAAGTGTGAAAATAGGATCTAGTATAGGTAGTCTCATGTATCACTCTTGGCACTCTAATACAGCTTTTAGGTGATTACATTTGTCACCCATTTATTATAGAAATGTAGCAAATTAAAATGACTAAGATAAAGGAAAAAGAAGCATACGTGGAATTACCTAAGAAGTGAATCCTATGAAGCAAGGTCTAAATATGTGAACCATATTCCAGTGTGTCTTACAATTGAAACATTCATAAATCAGTCCTTACTTAAGAGAAATAAAAAATAATGACAAAAGTGAGTAAATAAGTAAAATTGAATAAAGGGAAAACAAAGAGGAAAGGAATGAATACACCTCACTAGTTACATGAACCAATGCATAAAACTGATTACAACCTATGTGTATGCATGCATATAGTGATCAATCAATGAATAGCTTCAACTAAGTTGATGAATTAGTAAATAATCATGTGTGGGTTACTCAAGAAATCCATCCAATTTTTACTCTATCATTACCCACCTTTACTTTGTAGACTGTGACCTGTGAATAACTTGGATTGGACTGACAGTGTGTCCAAACCTCTAATATAGGTGGATTAAGAACTCAATTAGGATATGAATCTATCATTTCCCACCCATGTGTAGTAAATTAATCTAAAAATAAAATTACAAAATGTAACTGGAAATGTCTAACTCATAATTTTAGCTCCACGGCTACTCTAGTATATTAGGTGGCTCTAGGACACTTGAGAATATCAACCATTACAAATGAAGTAAGGCATAGAACTAGTGTGTAACCTAGAATATGATGTCAGATATATACAATGTATAAAATTACATAGAATTTGTCATTCTATCTTATTAACTAGTGTGTGAGTATATAAAAACAATGTGCCACACAGATGCCCCAAAATATGATATCTGAGCATATTGATTCTAGACTGAGTTGTAATAATGTATATTTGAGTATCTAAAATGAATATGGGAATGCTCATGCCATGCATGATGCCTCCAATTTGAGAAATATGGTATGGATCTAAGCTAAATTTATATGAATCTCAGCAAAACTAAGAATATTGATAAATCTATAATTTAACCTATGCAAACTTGTACTATTCCTTCTATATTTTTCTGGCCAATATGGGTTTATATGAAACTAAAGTTTATAGATAGAAGAACCATATTTTATATAGTTTCACGATGTGGCTCTAGTGTCCCAATTTGGGTGCTAATGTCTTTTTGCTTTGATTTTCTTTCAACTATATTGATCTTGGTGTCACTGTGTTCCCACTTTGATTACCTTAATCTTATTTATGTAATCTCAGCATGTGTGTTAAAAAATTAATATGAGTGAATTATAGGAGCCGGATCTCTATGAATTCCTGATATTTTTAGGGGAGTTGTTTAACATGTACAAAAACTATACCTAAAAGAAAAATATCTGCAAGATGTGTGTTATCCATAGCATATATGATAAATGTGTAATAATCTAATATAATGTCCTTACATATAATCAGAGTGTAAGATAATCTAAGCATATGTTTTTAATGTACAATGTATATTATGTCTAGCATTCACAAGGCTATCCATATAGATAAACAATGTATGTAATAGAAAATTTGAGTAATAATTGAGTAACTACCTAGGGGGTGGGGCATGATATCCATCATGGCACCCAAGTAAGAAGGGGAGATGCATGAGGTTCCTCATGAAATATAAAAATGGATTGCGTGAAAATAAAGAGACAAGTTTCATGGCCATTATTCATAGAAGAAATATTACATATAACACACATGAAGTACATGAAGTAGGCCAAGGGGCCACAATACAAAGGACATGGGCACATGTCACTAAATCTAAGACAATAAGACATACAAAGACATGTTCAAATTTCCACATATGCAAGCAAAAATAATTTTGGCTTAGATCCACATATAAATACATGTTCAAATGTCCACATACATAATTAGTAACTCACACACGAGGATATGTGCACATGTCTAAATCATACATACTGTGAATAAAGTGGCATATAGACAAATATCAATGACATATTCAAATGCCATTGAAAATAATAAGTAGAGAGATACAATCAATTTTGAAGTATGAAATCTAAAAATTAAGGTATGCATGAACATGTAATACAAATCTATGTAAGAGCTAATAGGTACATATGTTGAGCCTAAATTAGCAATATCCACAAAAAAATCTAAGTGTAGTAAGGTTAATATCAAGATATAATAGTGATAGATTTATAATGTAGAGAATATAAATATATAATATATGTATAGGGTGCCCCTAAATGGGTGAATCTATCAAATGAAGAACTTGTGTATCAGTGTATATGTCCCTAGTCAATGGATAGTATAAAATCTAAATTGGTGTAGTGGACCTGAGTCCTGTAGCAATTTATAATCACTTGACAAGAACAAGTGAAGAATTTATGTACGATAAAAGATACTATGCCAAGATAGCTAACATATGTAAGGTCTATGAAATATAATAAATGTAAACATGGCAATGCATACAATCCATAAGTTTAATTTTTTTGAGTAAAACTTTAAATGTTTTAGTGTCTTTGAATTATTGTAATTTTTATTTTTATTTTGGATATAATATATGTACAAGAAACATGAAAATGAAATTATATATGAGGAGAAAGATAGAATGAAAGTATGTAGAAGGAAGGAACAATACTAACCAATGAGTCTCATGGTAGACTCATTATCAATGTGGCATGTCTCAAATAAAAGAACAATGATCATGCATGATTTATGAAGGGATAATTGTGATCCCAAAATTGATTATATTGAATTATTTATATCTAACCCTACCTATGGAGTGGTGCTAATAACTCATGAAACTAACTATGGTCTCCTATGAACTATAGGGGTCTTAGGGACCCATCTGTTATAAGATGTTGTAGGTGGCATAGGTTCCCTATGATGAAAACCCCAATAACTCAATAATATTGATCTTCAAATAAATTGAAGAGAGGGAGGCCCTATAGAATCTGTAATATATTTTTGACATAGGGGTCTCTCTAATAATGGTCTCTATGGGAGATTACGTGTACATGGAAACACTATAGGAGTTTACCTCAGTTTCATTGGTGGCTTTGTTGAAATTTGTGGCATACTGATTGGAATTGTGTTCAAATATGTAATTGTTAACTTTGTTATAACTAGTACTTATGTTGTAATTGGTAATTTTTTTATAATTAGTAACTATGATATAACTACTTATGGGATAGGTAGATGATACTTATATGAAACACCCTCAACCATGATCACCTAATTTGTGTGTATATATTTTAGGCATATATGCATGGTAGATGGGATGGCTCATAATTGATGTATCCATGGTCAATGTAGTAACATGTCAAATATGGTTTTACTAGGCATTATTAAAAATCTAGTCACCACATGTGTTTGTCCATCCTATAGTGGAAATATAATCTCCCTAATGGATATCTAAACATGGAGACTCGAACAACTAATAACTATGTCTATAGGAAATATATCTTACTCTGAATACCTCAAATGATGTATAAGTGTGATAGTGCACATGTTAATAGTTGACCCATTATCAACCATAACACTCTAAATAGGATCATGATCTATGTAGGATTGTATAAAGAGTGCAGATAAATTTGAATCGTCATCAATAATATCTTGCTCTAAAAACATTATCAGTGGTCTATCTAGAACTATATTAGGGTACATGATGATAGTATGTAGCCAGTGTGCCTCCTCTTAAGTAGTCTGATATGATGTTAGTGGTGGATGTGCCTGATATGTGTAGTGAACACCTAAAGTTTCCCCTACCTCATATTTTATATGCTTGGGAAAGGGATATGAGAATATTTTCAATGTCTTATCTTCCATTTGTTATACGTTAGGTGCTTTTGTGGGTGCGCCCACATCAATAATGTTAGCCTCTATCAAATTTTTTATCTTATGTTTCAAGCTAATCATCTATTTATTTTATGGCCTGGTGCCCTTTGATATTCATATAATGTATTAGAATCATAGTTATTTGGAATAGGTCGTGTCATATCAACATTTTTTATCTAAGGGAGATTTATGGCATTGCATTCCAAGAGCTATTTTAAAACACATGTTGTTGATTCTAGAAAGTTGGTGAAAACTTTGTGTGGAGGAGCTGATAAAACTAGGTGAGAAGATAGATATGAAGCTACCTTAACTATGGCCTTGGGATCACTCTTATTTTTAGTGTCCCTTAACTTTTATGTAGTATTAGTATAAATATTATAAGTTTATTTTTATCCACTTTTATATTTTGGTTTTCCTATAGAGATAAGCTTGATTTCTCTTTCTTCCATTATGTGGCATAAATCTGTGAAGGTTGGAAACTTCTTAAACAAGATAGCTTCATGTAATGCTAGTAGTAGGCTATATTTGAATATTTTATAAATCTCTTTATATACCATGGGGAAAGTCAAATTGGTCAATATATTCTTATATCATAAGGCATACTCTGTAATAGGCTCATTTGATTTTTGTTTCAATTGTATAACTTGAGCATATGAGTTTTTATCGCTGATTTTTATTGATAAGTGTCTAAAAACATATCTTCCAAAGGATTGAAAGAAGTTATATACTAATTTTGTAGATAATAAAAACACTAAAAGCGGTAATCCTTTATAATTCAAGGAAACAACTTAGTGAGGAGCTAGTTGTTGGACATGCAGTCCAAACATGTTGTGTGGAAATATCAAAGATGGTGATCTAGATCACTCTTACCATAATACAATGTAAGCTTAGGTACCATAAATATAGAAGGCAAAGTATTTGCCCTTATGTGATTTATTAAAGGTGTATGTAAAACAAAATTAAAATCTAAGGCATGTGATGGCCTAGTGGATCTGTTCCCAATATGTAATAATTTAGCCTGAATAGTATAAACATCCTACATGAGGGATTATACATCTAGAGTGGAGGAAATAGTTATAAGAGGTGTATCTATTACTAAATTTTGTTGAGTTAAAGTTGGTTTTTGTGTTAGCTTATTTTGCCCCAATATAGTTGTAATAATATTATTATCTAGGGGAGTATAAGATTGACAATTGTTTGATTTATTTTTTGTTTCCATTATGGCTTGTAAAATTTATGCATGATCAAGGGGTTCTTCTTGAAGTCTTTCTATAAATATCTGTATAATCACATCCTTATTTACAATAAGGTTTTCATTATTAAGTTTAGGGAGAGTGTCCCAACTTAGACCTTATGTATCATCTTGATCTTGATTATATTTCTTATCTTTAGATGCATTATCATTTAAATACCATTATTAGGGTGTGAAGGATCAATGACAAGAGTTAAAATCGGTCCCTTGTTTATGGTATAAGCCTAAATAGAAGGAATCTAAATAGGCTTAGTAGGATTTCCACATAGCCTAGCATTTCTTCTTAATGGAAGATAGATACCTTTTTTAGATGGCATATAGTAAAAAAAAGTGAAATAGAGATGTCAAAACAAAATGTATGAAATCTAAAAATTTAAAACGATAGACATTTAATTTTGGCCACTTTCATGCCTAAAATGGGATTCAGTTTAATTTCTAGAAAATGACACATTTTAAGCCTAGAAATGGCCTAAATTACCCAATTTCATTCATGCAAGGGATTAAATTTCCAAAAAACAAGATGAGGCTAGTTTATATGGTGTACTACTTTGGATATATAATTAACCTAGTTTAGTTTTAACCCGAGAAAAATTATAACATAATAACTTGACACTGTTTTCATGTCAAGCTATTAATTCATAAAATTTAAAATAATTTATATAATCTAAAAAGGACTAATTAAGATTAATTACATTACAAATACTAATTAAATTTATTTTTAAAAAAATTAAAAAAAAAAATCTAATTAGTGAATTTTATTTACCAAAAAATGAATTCTTAGCCAAATATGAAGTCAAAGGTCAAATGAGGTAATAAAGTGATTTATTATCTCCTAAATATTCAAAAAAATAAGTTAACCCTCATAATTATCTATTGTTAATTTTCATGCCTAAAAAATATCTGAAACTAAGGTGTCAATATTTCATGAGTGTTTTAACCCAACCCTAGGTAAGAGTGACTCAAGTTAGGTTCATTTAGACTCAACCCAAGTTAAAATTCAACCTCACCTCCTTAGGGCCAGATTTATTATATATATATATATATATATATATATATATATATATATATATATATATATATATATATATATATATAAATACAAGTTCCCATATAAAATGCCAATAATATTTTGTGTGTAATGTTATTCTGATGGAATACATTCTTGAAGTCCAATTGATGCCAAGCTTCACAGTAAGCCACAAGTGACTATTGAAGAGATGATACCACCATGAAAGAGAATTTTTAGAAGACTAAAATCATCATATGACTATCACTAACATCCTTATGCCAACAATTAAGCATAAAATTTGATAGAAGAGGTAAAAAATTATAGTCTTTATCTCTATGTTATGATCTTGCTTATTAGGTTATGTTATCCCTACTTCTTGGGCAAGAGTGTTTCATCCTAGTGTATTTTAATGCTTGATTTTTTTCTTATTTGGACTAAGAAGGGACTAATCTACATATTTTTACTTTTAAAACACCTTAGGTACATAAAGGCATGCTCGATAGGAGAGAATGCATCCCATATGGCCAAGGAGATTGATATGTTATCTTTAAAATTTATAACAAATTCATTTATTTATTAAATTTTAGTTATTTAAATTTAACTTAACATATCTTTTATTAAGTTTTTAGGGATCAACAATGATTTTTAAAAATTGTTAATGATTACAAGAATCGATGATGATCTCTATAGAAATTGATAATGATTTTTACGTCAAAATAGAGAAAACTGGGAACATAGTCAAAATTATTTTTTATTTCTTTAATTTTTGTGTTTAATAATAATTTTATTGCCTTTTCAACCTTTTTATGAATATCCATGAGAATTTTAAGTTTTAAACTTGTTTACCAACCAATTTTATTTCAAAAAACACTGTTTGTGTTGTTTTAAGAAATGTAGAAGATCTAACCAAATTAACATAAATTTTAGGAATCAACATCGATGTTTACTTTAATGAGTGATAATTTATTTGAGACAAAAATATAAATCCAAGAGCTTGTAATTAATTTTTGTTTACTCACATTTTGGCTTCTAAGAAGGCAAACCCCCTAACATTTTATAGGACTTAAGGTGGAAAGGGAGAAGCTTAATAATTATTAAAAACATGCATACATTTTGTTTGGTGCTTGAAATCCACATATTTGTATTCGCCTTCTAGTTTTTGAAGTTATTATGTTTTTAAACAAGGCCAAGGGGCCAAAATTTTAATCATAGTTCGATTTAGTTCTATTAGAAGGAACACATATTTTAGTTAGAGATCTTAAGATCTTTTTAACTTTATATTTTTTTCATTATTAGATAAATTTTAAAGTTTATTAGGCTAGTTTCTTTGGTTGTGGAAAATTAGAAAATATTTCATGTATGCTCTCCCAACATACCCTTTAAGGAAATTAGGTGACAAAAGGAGCTTAGCTTATTGTCATTATTTGAAAAGTTGTGTCAAAAAAATGTCGTGAATGCTCTCCCCAAGATTTGGGTGATTTGGGTGATCCATAAATGACCTATAAAGTCTATCCAATTTATTTTATTACATTTGCCTTCTGGTTAGGAACTTTCTTCTCCCTCACAAGTTATCTAAGGGTCCATTAACTTGGGGTTTCATCTCCCAACATTTTACCAACCCCACTCCATAATGGGGTGTACAAATTGGAAAAACCATTACATAGGATAATGGTGAGCGATTAGCCTAACCATCCCAATGGTTATTTAGGGCATGTAAAAAAGAACATTAGAATTCACTAAGCATTACACATATGAATTTATTATGTAAATAACTAGACCAATACATAATAATCTAGGCTTTTTGGACTCAATTGACATGATTTTACCCTTATGTAAGTTACACTTTGGACCATTTAGTATGTTTGAAATTTACATATTTTAGTCAAAATCCCACATATTATGAAATTTATTGCTAAATTTTGAGTGCTCTTCACTCTATGTTTGTACCATGTATCAAAATCTGAGAGACATAGGGGCCTAGATAGCTTTACCTGCACTTGTACTTTAATTTTTGGAGTAACACTTATTTCTTGACAAGCATTGGTCTACTGATGTAAACTTTGGTAGAAACTACATACACCCTTTCGAATTTATATATATATGACAATCCATTAATTATGCTTCTATTTTCTTTTATTTACATGTGTGTTTTTAGACAAACTATTTTTTTGTATTCTTGCATCAAAACAAGTCAAGATGTTTTCACAACACTTTAGCCTAAGAGATGTTACTCTATCTATTTGTTTCACACTGGTTAATTTATATATATTTTTTAAAACAATTTGACTATCACTTGTTTAAATGGGGTGTCATTATGTTTTTCATTTCATCCCAAACATTTGCCTTGGATTTTTTAGTCCAAAACCATTAATATGTCATTTGTTTGAAGGAACATTATTACCTTGCCTAAATCATTCCAAATCTCTCATCATATTTGAAACCAAGTTCAAAACTATTTTTATACCTTTGTTGCTTCAAACCTAAAGTTAGGCTACCCATTTTGGTCTAGCTCTTTTGCCTTAGAACATGCGAGTCTTTTTTTTCATTAAATTTGAAAATCAACCTTTCAAACTACAAAACTTAAATTAATTAGGTTTACTCCAAAGTCTCATCTAATTTGGGCTTAATTAGTCTACCTTTATGCGTTTGTATTATGTATGTAATCATAAATGGATCATGTCTATAAATCAATCCTAGCTCAAAGAAGATAGAGCATACCTACACTTTTGATTGGGATGCACTTGTTAAGTAGGAGCATGACCAATATGAGGATCTGCTAGAACCAATTAGGGGATCACTTGTCACAACATATCATGTTAGGAATAGTTCCAAATACTATAGTCTAACATAATCACACAACAATCCTAATGGATTCCTAAGGTTTAAAGCATTCACTTATTATAATAACAAGAAATTAATTCTAATCTAGTACACACAAAATCTTGTATCACAATGTGGGGGTTATAAATAATAAAAAAACTAAACTAAACATGTATTAGAAGACATATACTCAAATCAATGTATACAAAATCCTAATACAAGGGAGAAGAATATAAATGCATTATCCATCTACTCTTACAAAGGAGAAATAAAGTTAGGAATACTTACCTTTGAATATGAACCCACAGAGCCTTAATCTCTCCCTTGGCCAAGGTGCTTTGAGATATATTTTTGTGGCATTTAAGGATAACAAAGATAAATTAACTATAGGATACACAACCTATCTAAGAATCCAAAATAATTATCCACAAGACAAGATCTGTGTCCCCAAATAAAGTATGTAACCCTAATCTTTATTCCTTAAGTAAAATGTTCAATAAGTAGTTGTTTGTTTGCACTTATTCACTATTAATTATTCTCTTATGAAATGGTGGGAAATAAACTTGTATATATGTGTGGATCTTTCCCTAAATCCTCTCAAAAACATTGGCTATATAGGGTCAGCCCAGTCAACCCAGTTTGTTTTCAAGGATAATACACTAAGACTAAGCTAGCTTGGTCGAAAGGCTAACAAGATAAGAAAGTGAAAAATACCCTTGAACTATATTGGGTTGACCCAGTTAACCTATTATAGTTGACTAACCAAGAGGGAGTTAAGGTAAGAAAATGATGGATAAGGCATGACAACTAAGAGGAATGGATAGGACTGAGGAGAATAATCTTAGGGTAAATGGTTTTACGAGAAAAGTGTGTAGATGACAAGTGGCAAAAGGGACAAACATATTATGAAGCATCGATGGTCTTCCCACCCCTTTCCTAGTATACTCCTTAAGGCATTCACTTAGAGAGATTGAGATTTGATAGGTTCCTAAAAGGTATAGTGTTAGTAATTAATAAAAATTTGAAAATATTATATGTATATATATTATGTTACTTAGGTTGATTTATTATTTTGATCTAAAAGACCCCTTTCGTAGACCTACTACTTTTTATTTTTTTATAACTTATTTAGAGGATCCTTTTGATCCAAGTTGTTACCACATACTTTGTTTGAAGTTTTTTGTGCTGAATTTTGAGTGTCTTAGTTTCATTATTCTAAATAGTCTCTTATGAATTAAATTTTGAGTCTTAGTGAATCATTTAATGACTACCACCAGATCCAATTAACTTAGTTTGATATGTTTTTGATTTCTTATTGGATTTTTTTGTTCCCAAGTCTAGCCTTGTGTTTTTATATTAGAACTTCCTTTGGGAAAAACATTGGTATATTTTAACCCTAGTTCATAATTATTTTACTTTGTCTAGACACTTCCATCACTGATTATAATTGACTTTGAAAAAATCATTACTTTAGCCATAGATGTGTTTGAGCCTTTGTGTTACTTTTACCACTGATTATAACTTCCTTTTAGAAAATAAGTATCATTTTGTTAGACTAGTCTCACTTACTTTGGTTGTTTATCCCTTTGTGTCTCTTTCATAGAGATAAAGTTCCTTTATTTTTAGACTTCAGTTGTTTTTTACCTTTAGATCCCTTTTTTTCATGTGACCTATATATAGATGTAAACATGCCTTGTTACACATGTAGAAGAACCATGTATAATCTAGGATATGAGATATTTATGACCAATGACCCTTTTGTTCAATAGCCATATGATAATGTAAGTTATGAAATGGATTCTTATCCATATTATAATATTTCATATGTTAAAAAAAGGCATGACCCTTTAGCATGGTATTTGGTAAATGCTCTTCCTTATCCAGGCCAAGAACTAGAGAAAACAGCATAGGACCTTACTCAAATGATGCCCAACATTAAACAAAACCACCAATAAGATCCCTACTATCTTGAGACACCAACACAAACAAGCTATGATCCATATTTATTTGAACATTATTTTTTAAAATAAAGATGAGCTTCTCACTAGAGACATTGAAGTAGGAGCCAAGTTTCTCCTATAATTCCCACATGAAGGTCTCAGTAGTTTGATTAGTATTCTTAGTAATGCACTTTGAATTTAGCCATTCGAACATGAATCAACTAGTTATAGTCAAGTGTTAGTCCAAATACCATAGCAAGACCAAAATACACTTGAAAAATAGAAAGGTATTATGGATGAACTAATGGAATAGCTACAACAAAAATACCAAAACTATCTCAACCTAGCTTACAACCTTAATGGAAGGATTCTTTATAGCACATCAATTATTGAGAGAGTTCCATCAATAGGGTAACAAATAGATGTTTTGGTCTATGCAATCCAAAATGTATACCCCTTTGGACAAAACACATTGGTTGGTGTTATGTATAGTGTCCATATTTCAATGGAAGAGACTACTAATGAAATGAAAGACATCACTCAAAATATTATGGATAGCATGCAAGTGCATTCTAATTTAAAATAATGTGGGTTTAATTTACCACTAACAAATATATAATATATTCCTTTGAACAATTCTATCAGTGGATTGCAACAACTAGGAATAGGTATGATTATTTCCCAAAATCAAAAAGCAAACTCAACTCCTCAACCAACTACTTCCTCAAATGTGCCATAAGGAAAACAAGCCAATAGTAGACCAAATTACCACTACAAAAATATGAGAACACTACACCACCCCAACAAGTGACAATGAATGTTCCACATCAACAAACATAAACTAATATTAATTATCAATCACAAGTAATACCTAACCAACAATATATTTTTATTGGTCAGAGAGTGCCAATTGGTTAAAAGCAAAAAATGCCAAACCCCCAACACTTTCTAAACTAATGGTTACCACACCATAAATAATTGATGCTTTATTAAAAAAATAAAACTCCAATAATAGGTGTTTATCCAAAAATAAATTTCTTATGCACAATAAGTACTAGGTGTTATGCAATAATTTATTTTCACCCAACAGGTATGCACGTATAACATAGATCTAACTAATAACACCTTCAATGGCATGGATCTAGTCAATAATGTGTTCCATATATACAATAGGGTTCAATAAGTAGGAATCAAGTTCCCTCCCAAACCTATCAATTCCAACTCATTCCATAGAGCAAAATGCCATTTCCACATCCAAAATTCACTATCTAAGGTTATGTATCCAAACCAAACTAGAATATGCCTTAGTAGTAGAATATTTTATATCCATAGTATAATATTAATATAGGGATATGCATAATTGGTCATTTGGTCAACTTAACCAACATCCCATAATATACCTATCCTAGTTAGGTAATAAATTTTCTTATCATGAAACCTCTACAACAATAGGCCACTCCTAATTTCCTTGGCCAAGAGTTGCAATAGATGAAGGATGAAATTCAAGATATATAGGTTAGTAAACAAATAAATAAATTCAAATTGAATGAGATATGATCTTACCCATAGAAGATCATTTGAATGAATTCTTTATCTCCTAATAGTTGTTTTCATATAGAAATATATGCTTTCTTCTACTCTACCCAAGGAGTCTAGCTATACAAGCCTTATAATGGATGTTGAAATTACCAAATAACTTTTTAGCTGACCTTGATGATCTCTTAGAGAAGTTTTTACAAAAAATTTCATATAATATCAATCACAATATTATTTTTATGGATTTATGCAAAGCTAAATATAATATTGGTGAAAGATTCATTACATAATTGCAATGATAGAGAGAACTAGCAAGCTTATTTACTCATAATTTTCTAGATAAATAGTTGGCCACAATATTTACTAGGAGCTTACACAATGAGACATCCTACCATCTTGAGCTTCAATGTGCTCATATGTTCAAAAAAATCATAGTGAATGGAATACAAACCAATAAATCCCTTATCAACAAAGGCATAACTTGTCTATCCTATTCTGATCAATACCAAAACCAAAATCAAGGCCAAAAACATAATTAGAACCCAACTCAAATTTTGTATTCAATATGACTTTAATTCAATAAAAATGAGAGACATAAACACTAAAATATCAATAAAAGTGTTATTGGACATGGGGTTACTATATCATAACATGTTTAGATTGTGTAAACACTGGTTATCCATTTACCTCCACACACTCAACAAACACCTCCTCTATACATTCAAGTAGGAACTCCAAAAAACCAATTTCCACAATATGATTACCAATTTTTAAGAACTTCCTCTAAGGAGAATACCACCCATTGCTTATCAATTCAATGAGATTGGTGAGCCTTCTGAATTTGTCTTTCAAATATTGGTTAAAGTAAATATGATCAGTTGGATGATACTGAAGTCATTTCAGGATGGAATTTATTTTTTTGATTGGTATGAGGAACATGAATTTTGTGATTATCCTCATGCCAAAGGACATTCCATAAGATGATGTATCCAACTCAGACGTCTAACTAAGAACATGCTTTAAAATAAAAAGATAGAAAAATACACCCATGCTGATATTGAGAATCATAACATGTGTATATACTAAAATCCATTTCCCCAACATAAAAATAACAACAACTAGTACTAGTAATAACAATAACAATAGCAGTAGTAGAGAACTCTGCCATAAAATCAACAACAATAATGATAGACTTAATAACAACAACAAAATGATCATAACAAAGGGAAAAATGATCAAACCAGCTAAGGAGTTCATCATGTCATTTCTCATACATATATAAACTTTTTAGAATAATTTTCATGAAGACATATTTCCACCATCACTATCAACCCTAGACCAACTATAAATAGACATATCCCTTCACCTAATAATGCTTATTTATTAAACAACACCCATCAACCTCCTTATGCAAGTGATTCTTCTATGAGCCATGTTGACAATCAAGCATCATACGGTCTAAGAATCATCACTCCAAGCCTTATTACATACCCAACCAACTACCAAATCCATGTTCCAAATCAAAATTGTGTAATGACAACTTCACAAGCTAGGGTCATTATCAAATGATCATAGCCAAATCTATAAATAAGCTTAATCAACATTTTGTGTATATCATAAATAAACCAATTAATAAAACTGAGGGGAAAAGCTATAATATAATGGAACAACTAAGTAAAACACCTACACAAATATCCATCATCAATTTTTTTCACATGCCTACCATACATAAAGACATCCTGAATGATTATTTAAACTAATATCTTATGCCACATGATATCACTCTAGATAAATTATAAACCATGGTCAAACACATGGCCCCTGGCCAACATCTCACCTTTGACGAAAGTGATATGTCTTGTTTGGTCTCTCTACATAATAACTCATTGTACATTGAATTTAGTATAAAGAATAATACAATTAAATGTGTCCTTATAGACAATTGTTCAAGTTTAAACATTATATCTATAATGTTGGTCAACATATTGGATATATAATAACCAACTTATAGCCAAATACCATCATTATCTATTCATATGATATTAGGGAACAAGAATCTCAAGGTGCCATTAGCTTTCCAATGGTCATTGGGCTATTGACCCATGATACTTTGTGCCATGTCTTAGACCTGAAACTCTTTTATAATCTATTACTTGGATGACCCTAGATCCATGAAATCAAGGTTATACCTTCTACATTACATTAGTGTATAAAATTTCCACATTCAAGAATAGAAGTGACTATACCATTTGATCTTTATCCATATCAGTATTATAAATGCCTTGAGGATAAGTATTAAATTTACAACTACTAGTTTGGCATGAATCTTATGCATAAATCAGATGGATAAAATTTTTAGAAGGGAAAAGCCATTGCATCAATCCCGTAAGCTAATTACCTTGACCCATACAATTTAACTTCTACTTCAGCCATGCCTCCACCAAAAATTTCCAACCATTTATATATAACTAAAAAATATCCTAGAGAATATATCATGTGTAATGCATTTCATATTTATAAATTACTTAAAAATCCTAAATCTTATGGGAGACCTAAGGCTCAGACTAATTTTATGGAGTTGGAAAGCAAAGTAAAATATCATTTGAACAAGACCATTATTTTTAAATTGTCCTTTAGCTTAAAACAAGACCCATTAGCAAAAGATGATTCATTGCTCTACACTAATGAGTTAGCCAAATATTACTAAAGCAAAAAGTATCATATTCTAAACCAGACTATGGATCACCTAGATTATGAAGATAGAGGCCTTGAGCTAAATCAAAATGGTATGATCAAACTATTCTCATTGACCAAGTACAAAGGAACCCATGGTATCATATTTAAAATTCTTTGGGGGTGACCCTCCATACCTTATTCATGTTCTAACACCAATGACTAGTAATGATGATGTCAATAATGATGTAGGGTCTGATTATAGAATCTATGATGACCTTGATGCCACAAATTTATTTATACCCAATGGCATTTTCACTATTATCCCTATTTTTCAACCTTCACATTTACCTCTTTACCATCAATAATTGATAGACCATAACCATTAAGAGTAAAAAGATGCCATTAGACAAGTTCAAAAATGATGAGGCCATATATGAATTTGTGGGATTGAGGAGTCACATACCTCTTGGTGATCACAATTAGGGATTTTATATTAGATTGGATCCTTCTTCCTACTTTTGAGAGTGGGTTAACTTCCCTAACCAAAAATATAAATAAAATCAAACATTAAAGTATGAAAGTGAAAACCTCTTTGGGGTACTTTCTGATGAGGAAAAAAATGAAGATAAAGGAATGTCTCCTTGTGAAAAATGGTTTCCAATTCCATTATAAGGGGATGTTCACCAATTTACTTATAAAACATAGGATAAATATTTCCCATAGTATATTTATGTACCATATATCAGTACTGAGGAGTAGCAAGCTTTTACACAAATTTTTAAGGAAATACCTGAGGTATTTGTATCATGGTCAATGCTAGAACTAGGAGATTCTTAATCATCCTATTTTAGAGAATTAAATGATTCATTCTATCTGGATTTATTTTCCAAATCTAATCATTTCAACTCCTTACTAACTATTATGGATGATGGTTCTACACTTCCTATGGAGGACACTTTAGAGGTGAATTTTGGGACTCTAGAAGACCCAATGTGGATTAAAATAGCCATGTCCATCACTAAGGAGGAAAGTAAATATTTTAAAACTCTTTTAAGGGAATTTATTGACATATTTAAATGGGCATATTTGTACATTCAATTTTTGGACCCCATCTTGGTTGTACACTATCTCATCATACATCCTAATGCAAGGCTTGTTAAATAGAGGTTACATAAGATGAATCCTCATACTATTGCATTAGTAAAGAAAGAGTTGGGAAAAATCTTAGACATGAAATGTATCAGGTTAATAAACTATTCAAAGTAGATTTCAAACAATGTGATTATGACAAATAAACTAGAAGGTATTAGGATATGCACTAATTTTAGAAATATCAATAAAGCCTTCTTTGAAAGATGACTTCCATTTGCATAATATTAATATGATAGTCAACTCAATGGATGAATATTTAATGATCTCTTTAATTGATGGATTTTTAGGGTATAATCATATCAGGATAACACTGGAAGATGAGCATAAGATATCATTCACCACTTTGTATGGAATGTTTTGTTATTAGATAATGCCTTCTGGTCTTAATAATGTTGGACCCACTTACTAAAGAGATATTATAGTGATTTCTCATGAAATTATTAAGGACTATGTTGATGATATATTGTGTAAATGAAAGACCCGTGTTAATTACCTGACTTTACTACAAATAATATTTGAGAGACTTCATGAGTACAACATCAGGTTTAATCTATAAAAATGTGTATTTGGCATTACTTCTAGTAAACTGTTAGGTTTTATTATCTCTCATAAGGGATTGAAGTCAACCCATATAAATTCCATGTAATTATTGAGATGCCACAACCTTCTACCTTGAATCACCTCTACAGTTTATAGGGCAAGATTCAATCTATTAGATGCTTCATTTCATATTTAGCCAATAAATGCCATCCATTTACACACTTTCTAAAGAAGGTGTTACATTCTCCTAGAATGAGGAGTGTCAAAAAACATTTGATAATTTTAAATAATATATTACCAATGCACCTATTTTGTTTCCATCAATCTCAAACAATCCATTACTTCTTTACCTATTAGCAACTGAGAATGCCCTAAGGGCCCTTTTAGCATAGCATGATGAATAGGGAAAGGATCATGTTATGTATTATCTGAGCTAAACATTGGTGGAATATAAACATAAATATACATTTATTGAAAATGCATATTTATCAATGGTGTTTACATCCCAAAAAATTCATCATTATATACTAAACAACAAGACTATTGTTATCATCAAAGTAGATCCGCTCAATTATCTACTTTTTGAATGAAATCTACATGGCCATATGGAAAAATGGATCATTTTATTGAGTAAGATTGATATTGAATATGCCAACCAAAAGGCCATTAAGGGTAAAATACTTAAAGATCAGATTGCTAAATCTCATCTTCAAGATGATCAACCTCTTACATTTGGATTTCTAGATGAGGCCATTATGACCATTAAACAAGCAAATGCACCTCTTGAGATATAATAGTGGAAGATGTACTTTGATAAATCTTTCACTAATCATGGATTGGGGGCTATAATATTTTTTATTATACCACAATGGGATCTCATTCATAAGGTTTTTCGTATTGATTTCCACATACCAATAACATGGATGAGTATGAAATGCTCATTCTACAGATTCATCTCATAATACAATGTAATATTCAATATTTATTGGTGTATGGTGATTTTGAATTAATCATAAGTTAGGCCAGATACTAGTACTAGACCAAGGATGAAAAGATAGTATCCTATAAATGTATGGTCGATACTCTTAAGTGGTATATTTACAACATCTAATTTGAAAGATTATCATTAGATAATAATAGAATAGTTGATGATATGACCACTATTGGTTCCATGATCTACATCATAAACAAAGTTATGGATTATAAATTTCTTTTTGAACATATCTTAGCACTAGAACACATAATTAATCATCGATATGGTTTGTAACATTGTTGGTCCCACATCTCCCTATATATATATATATATACACACATATTCAATAACAAATCATGCCTCTGAATTTATCACATAAAAACCAAAAATCTTTCACCCAAAAATCCTCTCACTATACCCTACTTAGATCAACCTTGTATTTTAGAAACTATGATGGAAATTTGCTTCATTGTTTACCTTCGATAAAATCTAGACTAGAATTGAGGCAAGTCCATGAAGGAATGTGTGTATCCCACTTTAGTGGGGAAATTTTAGACAAAAATTTAATGTGTACTAGTTATTACTAGACAATGATGAAAGTAGACATAACTGCATATGTGATAAGGTTTGTCATGTATTAGAATAATGCCAATCTGATTTATGATCCACATAAGACACTCAAACCATTGACAACACCATGACCATTCTCAATTTAGGGACTCTATGGTTTTTTTAATACCAATATGACATCTTCTAATGGCCATAAACACATCTTGACTATTACTGAATAGTTCACTAATTGAGTGGAAGTCATTCCCCTCACATCATTTTTTATGCAAATCTCCAAGTTCGTATTCAACCATTTCATTTGTTGATATGGCATCCCCTTTGACATTATATCTAATAATCATGGATCATTCAAGAATAAATATGTGAAAGCACTTTTTTCTTAATACCACATCAAACAACATTTCTCTACCACTTACCATTCATAAGGAAATATCCAAGCTAAATATTATAATAAAACCATTGTCAATATTTTGAAGAAGATTGTCAATGGCGTTGGCTTTAATTGGAACTTATCTCTATTTAACACCCTATGGGCATACCCTACCACATTTCATACTCAACTAAGAGCTACACCCAATTCACTTTTTTACGTAACTAAATCCATTATTCCCATTGAGGTTAAGTTGTTTTCTCTCTAAATTTCTTGCATCATATTATCGATGATGAATACTATAGAGTGGCTTGATTGTAGGAGCTAGACCTACTTGATGGCAAATGATTTCCCACCTTGAATTATATTTATACTTATTAGAACCAATTAAAATAAAAATATAATAGGCACATCAACCATGAATATTGGTAACCTACTACTAAAAGAGAATCAAAAAAATGTAAATGCTAAAATTAAGAAAAAGGAAAAGTTTCAACAAAACTAGTTAGGGCCCTATGTAGTTGTTTCCAACTATATTTATGGAGCATACACACTCTATACACTAGAGGGAGATGAGCTTAATGAACCAATAAACATAATGCACCTCATACATTTCTACATTTAATGGATTCACAATATTATCTACAAGGATCATTCAAGTTATGCTACATTATACCTATTCTTTGTACTATACACCTTACTATTCTACCATGACATTTAGCCTTTGTCAACCAATTATTTTTACCTAACAAAACCTATTACATTTGGATTTATTTCTAATTCATTTATACTCTAGACATGTTTAGTGGTTGATGACATATTTAGTTCTAGCAGTTGTTTCAAAATTACACATTAAAATGACATTATATGAATTTAGTATTACAATGGTCCTAGCAATTACATCCTTTATTTGTTGTTACATTCCCACCTTGTGATACTAATTATAAACACCTGTGGACAAATTATTACCACTGACCCTTTATCATTATTTCTTAATTATAGCCACCTATTGGCAAATTAGAGATAAAATGTTTACCACACATTATTACATCACCTTACCATTATTGCTATCATTTGCCTTTACCTAAACTTGTTGGTACTTAACTAGATGCCTTTTATAAAGGTGGAAATATAGTGACTTGAGTTCTTGGAGGACTATGTAGATAGTTCTTGATTCACATTAAGGTTAGCTAAGTCACCCCTTTGCCACACTCTCAACATTTTATGAGCATGTTATGTTTGAATTCTCTCCTCCTCTTATAAACTTAAACCACACTCTCGAGGTTTTGTGAGTTAGACCATTATGTATCTCATAATTCTTCATTGAGTTGATATTCCTATAAAAATTTTAAAACATTTGAAATAGTTTCAAAACCCCTAAACATTAATAAAATATCTATAAAATCCTAAAAATCACAAAATCATGAAAATTGGCTTAGAATTTCCATGCAAGATATAAAATCATCAAAAATTTTAGCTCTGGGCCATCTTATTTATATTTTTTTATTTATAGACCACCTTGTTTTTTTTCTCCCATTTTCTAGGAGAACTACATTTCCCTGAGGTTTGTATAGACTATATAAGTAGTATTTGGATACATGGGGTATCTCAAGTTACCTTGGTTACACCTTCCTTTTTTTTACCACTTATTTTCCTTAAGGATCTTGAGAACCCTAACTATTTCATGAGTAGCCACTTGTTAAGTCATATGCTCTCATAGTTTTATGAGGTCATTTTGTGAGAGTTATGTATTCAACATTTATACACTAATGACCACTTGGATTTTCTTATGCTCTCACCATTTTATGAGTGACCATTTTTTATGCTTTCACCATTTTGTGAGCTCATTCTCAATCCAAGCCTTAGATGTAGTAGACACTATGAATTACCAATTCATTTTATTTTTTGATACTCGTCTCTTAAATTTGAATTTGGTTTTAGCCTAAACCATACTCTCATGCTTGAAATATTTATTTATGTTGACATTTTAATTATTATAGAATGCCATACCCTCTTTTTTCACTCACTCACCATTTTATGAGATCATTCATATTTTCCTCTATATATTAATTGTGTTTTCTTATCATCCATTTTTTTCTAACCCATATCCTAGGAAAAATGCATTTGGCCTAAGGTTCACATTGGTTGTTGTGTCTATGGAACTATATAGGCAACATCCACTTACCTGGTACATATAGATTCAACTTAGCTACCCTTCCTTTTCCTTTATTATGCCCCCATTTTATTTTTTTTGTGTTTCATTTTCTTCTATATCTTAAAGGCAATGGTGTTTTCTATTTGTGTCATTGTTTCCTATTACCTAGGAAAAATATTTGTGTCATTGTTTCTATATAGCCTAGGGAAAATATTGTACTAATTATTCTTGTGTTGTTTTACCATTGCCATAGCTACCTAGCTTAGGGGTTACCTTCTCTCCAAGAGTAACACCTCTATTAGACATACATGAACAATTTGTTTACATGTTTGTGCTAACATTATGAGTAACCATTAATTGTGTATTGTTGTTTGTGTAGCTTAGTTTGTTTATTATTTTTGTTTAGATTAGTTTGTTTATTTCACTTTTTTTGGGTTTATATTGTTTAGTTGTTTTGATTTGTTCACTTTGTTTATTGGATCGTTTTTAGTTTTTCTTAATTTATCTATGTTTGTTTGTATCATTTTTGTTTGTTTGTTTGTTTATTTTTATTTATTGATGTTTTGTTTGCATGTTTTTTTGTTTAATTTGTTTATTGTTGTATTATTTTTAATTGTTTGTGGTTTTTTTTTTTTTTTTTTGTGTGTGTTTATTTAGTTTTTTGTTTATGAATTAATTTATTTTTGTGTATCATGTTTATTTTTATTACTATTTTGTTATTTGTGTAGTTTATTTATTTTATTTGTTTTTTAAGTGTTTGTTTATTTATTTGTATAGTCTATTTTATGTTTTGTTTGTTTGTTTATTTGTATTTGTTTATTTTTATATTTTTTTATTGTATTAACATTTATATTTATTTGTTCATTTTTTTAATGTTTATATAGCCTTATTTTTTTTGTTTATCCTTATCTCTTCATTTATTTTATTTATTTTTATCTTGTTATTTTATTTTATTTGTTTGTTTGTTTTGTTATTTATTTTTAATTTTGTTTCTTGGTTGCCATAATATATTTACATTTTTTTTACACTTAAGTCCTAATTATCTATGTCATGTACTTACATTTTGAATTTTTGTATTTAGAATTACACTTGATTTATTTGTTATATTTACACTTAGGATTTGATTATCCATATCTTATTCCTAGGTTATTTATCTTGGCATTTAAATTAATTTTCCAATTATTAAGGTATATATTTCTATTTTAGTTCTCCTTAACTATCATGCATAATATCACAAGCTAAATAAAAAATGTGTTCACATAGTTTATTCTAGCAATCCAATGGCAGTATTTCTCTAATATATCCAATCCCATCCAAGTACCCTAACACATGCTTGAATACATGAGTAATAAACAAGAGAAATAAATGATTTATTATGTGTTTATATAGATGAGCATATATTAATAATCATCCATATGATTCATACAACATAATCAAATGATAACCAAAAGAACAACTCGTTAACTACACCATCTTTTTGGGCCTCTCATGAGGCCCGTTTAACAACACAATGTTTAAACCTATATCACATGTTTGTTAACATTTGCATATTAAAATTCAAAATTGGGATAAAAATGTGTTTTTATCCTTTTTCATCACATCATAAATCCATTTTATATATTTTTTGCATAATCTACCATTGCCAATTTGCCCCGATGTGACAAATTATTTTTCAATAGATTAATGATATATATCTTACCTTTTTGGGGCATTCATGTTTTAAATTGATCAATGTGAATGTGTGAATTACTATAACCACCTTTGTGAAAATCATTTTTCTTCTCAATTTAATGATTATAACCACCTTTGGTGAAATCATTATTTTTACTAGCTCCATCCACCCTTTCATGGTAAATGCTTATACTATTGATTATAACCAACTTTGGGCAAATAAGTGTTTTACATTTTTTGTTAATGATTATAAATAAATTTGGAAAAATTAGTTTTTCCCATTAGGTTACTGATTATAACTACCTTTGGGAAAATTAGACTTTCATGTTTTCCAATCCTTCTTATAATCACCTTTGGTCAAAGCAATGTTTCATATTTTTTATTACTAATTAAAAACACTTTTGGTAAAATTAGTGTTTCTCATTCTATGTTCTTGATTATAACTACCTTTGGGAAAATCATTGTTTCATGTTTTCTATGCCACTAATTATAAATACCTTTGGGAGAACTAGTGTCACACACTTATATATTGATTATAACTACCTCTAAAAAAATTAGTGACTCCATATTAATTATTATTTATAACTGTATTTGGGTATTTCAATAATTCCACCCTCATTACCACTAGATTTTGTCATTTTATTTATTTTGAGGGAGTGTTTGATGACTTTATTTTGCTATTTTCTCCCTCAATGGGGCATCAAGGGATTATTGACCACCTTTTTGGGTATGAACCTATCAGATTAATGAATTTTACATTATTTTAAAATACATTATTATGCATATGTCTTGTAACACCTTCTCAAATAGGGGCAAACTATAGACACTTAGGGTTATCCACTTTGATGCCTAAACTAGGTTTCAATTCAATTTATAGAAAAAAACACATTTTAAACCTAGAAATCATGTGAGTTTTTCAAATTCATCCACGTAAGGGATATAATTTGCTAAAAATATTATGAGGATAACTTATTTGGTTTATTGCCCTATATGAATCACTAACCTAGTTCAATTCTAACCCTAGTCAAATTATAACCTGGTAATTTGACAATTTTGGCCTATCATACTATTAATTCATAAAATTTAAAACAATTTTTATAAGCTAAAAATACTAAGCAATATTTTTACTTAACAGGGTAAAAGTACTTTTGAACTAGAGCTATGAATTGAGGAGTGAGAGTGTTGACAGTTGGACACACATCTAGGTAAAACAAAGAGGGTAATGGAACCCCTAAACAACTAAGAATAGAAAATAAGGTTTGAATGCTATCCCAACCTTAAACAAGTGTATTGAAGGTACCCAAGACCTTATCAAGACTAAATAACCTAAGGGTTTTAAGGATTCCCACAATTAAAGGATTTAAGGATCTTATAACCTAAGCATACAATAAAGAGGGTTTAAAGGATCCCCCAACCTTTAACAAGTGGAGTAAAGGTCCTAGGACTAAAGCGAGACAATAGGAAACGAGGGTTTTAGGGTTCCCATAACATGTACTATACCAAGAAGTAGCTAAAAAGTGAATCTCAAAGGGTGATATCCCTTCAACGTGTCTTCTCAAAGGGAACTAAATGTGATAATGTACCCCCAAGAGGGAGGTTTTCTAACACTAGGGTATTCAATACAACTTCCATATAATATAGTTAAAATGAGACATTTTATCTTTTGTCTAAGATTCATAGCCTAGTAAAACATAACAATAATCAAAGTATAGAACATGAGTATAATTTAAAATGTGGTCTTCTACCTCTTAAGACATCTACATAGCTACCACAAAATTGGTTTCCCCTATCATCCACTCTAAAAAAGAAGGACTTCGTTGGAAATCCTATATCCAACTCAAACCAAATCAATTTAAACTAATATGGTTCTTCTCTAGATTTGATCTCCCTGCATAAACCCATAAATTGAAGCAAATAGAAGTGGACTCCACTATCATCTACTCTTGACCAATAAAAAATGTAGCATTAAATTAGGATCCCTCTAAACCCATAAACACACCTTCCACATCATTTATCACATTAAAAGAGATATGTATAGTGCTAGGAAGAATAAAATTAGTATGTTATATTAACCAAATGAATAGACAAAGTTAAATCATTGGATCCTCTAATATCCATGCCACTCAAAGAACTAGGGGAGTGGGTTCCTCTAACACCCATATTACCCTAAAATAATAACCTATGGAACGATTTACCACCATCCACCCCATAAAAGAACCACAGAAGGGAAGTCAAGCCATAAATGGGAAGACTACAAGGGCAAGGTCTACCACCTCCCCTATTTACATTATTTAAAAATTGAGACACATTTTCAAAGCTAGAACAACTTGAATACATAGCACCAAATACCCACCAACAAAAAGGACCTAGATTAACAACCCATCCTATGTTCCACTAACCCATATGGATCATATGACAAGCTGAGTGATTTTTCTAGTGAAAACAAACCTTCCATAAATTTGATTCAAAAATGTCATTGTTTAATCTAAGCCAACGATCTCCTAAAATCAACTCCTAGACATTTGTCATCTAAGATTAAAAAGAGTAATAGCTGAGATCCATCCTTTAGCCCCAGTCAATGCCTTTTACACATAAAAGATAGCATTTATGAAAATATAATTCCACCTCTAATAGGGGTCCCATGTCTTTCGATGCATCTTTTCTCTATCTTTGAATAGGGATCATTGAAAGTGATGTCATGCACCGATTCTACCCTTGTTTATCCAACACCAGACCCCAATAGTACCACTCACCATCTTCTTCATTATCACTACTACCATCTTTCTCACCTATGGCTTCATTCCCACCGCTTGATTAAAAAATTCTTCTCATTATGCTCTTTCATCTCACCATCATTATCATTAATGAAGGCATTCCAAAAACTATTCAAGATTAATTGCATTTAAAATCCTAATTAACTTGCCTAAATAAAATTCTAAATCCAATTAGTGAATTTCATTTACCAAAAAAGAAATTTTTAGCCAATTATGAACTCAAAGGTCAAATAAGCTAATAACATATTCTATTATCTATTAAATATTCAAAAATATGAGTCACAACTTATAAATATATAATTTGAGTTGTCATGTATCATAAATATCTAAAATTGATGTGTCAATATTTCTTGAGTGCTCTAAGCCAACCTTGGGTTAGACTGACTCAATCTAGGTTAATTTAAACTCAACCTAAGATATAGTATAACCTAACCTCCCTAGGGTTAGATTTATTTATTTGATATATAAATACAAGTTACCACATCATATTCCAACATGATTTTGTGTGTAAGGTTATTCTGATGGAATACCTTCTTGAAGCCTTTGAGAATAGTGTTATAATGCATAATTTATGCCAAGATTCACACCAAGTCACAAGTGACTATTGGAGAGATGATAACACCATGTAATATCTTTTATATAAGACTAAAATCATTATAGTCTAAGCAAAAAAATCATTATGCCAAAAATTAAGCATCAAATTTGACAAAGGAGGTAATAAATTTGTATTGTATTTATCTCTATTTTTTATCTTGCTTGTTGTCTTATGCTCTTCCTAGTTATTAGGCAAGAGTGCTTATTCCTAGTTTACTATTATGATTTATGTAGTTTTAAAGTTGTAATTGATTTCATGGAGGTGTCTTTTGGAATGGATGAAGCTCCTTGATAGTTTAAGTGAGAATGACAAAGTGTGCAATGTGCTTGTTCTAGTATGCTTGAAGTATGATTTATTGATCTTCTGATTTGTCATGGTTAGAGATGCTCAAGTGTGAGTTTGATGATTTGATCATATGAAATTGGTCATATTAGTGTTCAAGAATTATTGGATAGTTTGTTTCAATAGTTTTAATTCATCAAGTAGTTGACAGTTTTCATCTAGATAGTTTAGGTTTAGTGGTATAAAATCTGAGTAGGTAGTTTGTTGACATCACCATTGCCATGTGTGGATGAGTCAAAAGGAGTTGGTCATATGGTTGTGATCAAATTTATACCTAGTTACTATGAACTAAATATTAGGTCATGCACCTAGCATTAGTGAAATTTATGTGGTTGCAAATTTGGGCTCCCAAGCATTTTGACAATGTTTTCCCATACTTAACCAAATTTACAAAGTGGCAAGAAGATCTGAGTAAGCATTTTGATGGTGGAATATCTCAAACATGTGGATGTATAATAAAAAAATGATCATATATATTTGTTTAGTTTTAATATTAACTTATTTTTGATCAATTTAGGTCATGCGATAAATCACAACAAAAGTTATGCAAGTACAAAGTTGGCCTCCCAAGTAGTTTTTGACATAGTTGGCTCTATGGCAAAAAATTATGAGAATCCATTTTAATGTTGAAATATCTCACACATGTGAGGTTTTTAGGAAAATTTTGTCACATGGTTAGATTATCCTATGTGAGGATATCATATGGTCTAAATTTTAAAACATTTGAGTGAATGAGTTAAAATATATCACTATGCAAAGTTAGCCATTCTAGGTAGAAATGCAAGGTTCCCATAATCATTTTTGCACAATTTAAAGTTTGAACAAGTCTCAATGAGATCGATAGAGTGTGTTTACTATAATATGTTAAGAATTATAAATATTACAAGAAGTGCACATTGTTTAATGACTAAGAAAAGGTAAAGGATAAAAACTTAATGGTGAGTGGGTGTTCATACAGAGTGATCAAATGGTGAGCATTGTTGTTAAAGACCTGGTTAATCCATAGAGATTGATGATATGTGTTAAGTCAAAGTTGAAACATTTCATGAGATGAGTCAAATACCATATGTTTAACATTTGAGAATTTGTTCCTATGAAATAAATATTAGAAGAGATCAATGATGTGTATTTGATCTGAGCATCGAGGACACAAAATGCAAGCATAGTATTTGATGTTCAACTATGACCATTAACATTTAAATATTATAATTTTATAAATGGAAAAACTAGTCTATGGTATTTTTATCATAAATTTTTGATCCAAGATGAATTTTTAATGGCATAAAAATCAAAGATTAATAAGACTCCATGCCTCATCTAATGAACCTAGTTTGAAGTTCCAGAAGTGTGCAAAGAAAAAGATATTGATCTCCAAAGTTGACTATGTGTTCATTCTTATTCTGCAAGTAACTTGAGATGGGTAATTGAACTCATTTTGATGTTTTTTTGAAATTTATTTATAAATTGGCTATTGGGGAGTGTTGTATACACCATGATGATTCTTTGTGTGCATTAAGAAGTATTGACCAATCATATGTAGTATAAACAAAGGTTTTGAAGTCGATTGTGTTTTCACTCATAATGACTGTGTATAGAGAGTTGTTTGAGAAAATTATACTTAAAAAGAGGGTACTGTGATGGTTATCAGTACTTAAGAAGGACCTATAGATCATGTTGAATGGGTTTATTCATTTGAAAAGTGTTCCTATGTTTTAATTTTCTTGGAGAAGTGTCAAAGAGTTGAATGGGTCTCCATAGGACCTAAAAGTGACTTAGGCCTATTTGAAAGTGGATTATGCTTAAATGTGACCCATGTGAGATGACTTAAGGATGAAGGCATGTATTATGGCTACTAGTAAATATTGTGATCTTGTTAATTCATAATTTCTATATATATAGTGAAATCAAAGATGATGATTTCTAGACTTTTGAGAAGACTTAGTGTCAAATATTTGTGAGATATAAATGTGCAAGGTGGATGTGAGAGTTGTGAAGTGGAGGATATGTAGTGTGCTTATTGTTTGAGTTAATGAGTAGAACACTTTTTTGAATATGTGTATTTATTAATGTCAGGATAGTGCTCTTGTAATTTGAGGATATGCAAAGAGGTTCAAGTGTCCATATGAGCATAGTTTGAGTGAAGAAGGAAAGAGATTATGGCATGCTTGTGTGAGAGGCATGTTTGAGATAGAGAGAGATTTTATGTAGGGGTTAGATAAATATATATCCATCATCATGTATTAAAATCATTATTACTAAGTTGAAAGTGTTCAAATGATGGTCTAATGGACTTGATCTTCCTTAGGGGAAGATTCTCCTTATAAAATAGGTGTCTCACTAAATACCTTTGGTTAGGATGACATGATCAAGGTTTGTTGGTCTAAAAGAGTTGACCAGTATCTTATTTGTAATTTATTATAAGATAGTAGTCCGTGTGTTGTAGACATGAGAGTGGGTTTTATCCTCTATGAGGGTTTTCCACAAGTACTCTGCATTATGTGTTTTATCTTGTGTATATATTTAATAAATTATCTCTCTTGTTAATGTTGATTGATCAAATTATTATATGTTTATTGGTTAATAGTTTAAAGGATAGAAATTGAAATATCTAGGCTCACTAATTCACCTCCCCCACCCTCTCAGTTATTATACCTCTAAAAATTGGTATTATATCTGGTCCTTTGTGAAAGTCTTAACATCTTGAAGGTGATCTAAGGTACAATATGGGTAATCATCAAGGAGGTTTCTCTACTAAGCGAGAACCAATGTTAAATGGATCCAATTTGGAATTTTGGAGTGCTAGGATGAGGACATGCATTATGTCTCTAAGGTTTTATGTTTGGAAATCTATTGCAAATAGATATGTTGCTCCTACTATTCCTCCATCTAGTGTTATAGATAAGAAGTTATTTGATAACAATTCCAAGGCAATGAATGCTATCACTTGTGGTCTTTCAAAGATTCAATACACTAATTTCATCCATTTTAAATCTACTAAAGAGATATGTGACAAAATATAGATCATTTATGAAGGAGATTCAAAGGTTAATCTTGCTAAGTTACATACTAACAAAAGGCAATTTGAAAGTCTCAAGATGAATGAAGAAGATGTTTTGGCATCCTTTCTATAGAGAGTTGATGAGATTGTGAACATCATCATAAGTCTTGAAGAGAACCATGAAGAGACTAATATTGTTCAAAAGCTATTAAGGTCTCTATCCTCTATGTTTGATTTGAAAGTAACTGTTATAGAAGAGAGTCATAACCTTACTTAGTTGAATATGGATCAATTACATGCCACCCTTACTACCTAGAAATTGAGGAATAATGATGATATACCACTAAATAATGAAGTAGCTTTCAAGACTAAAATAAAGACAAAGAAGAAGTTCCAAGGTAATAAACCCAAAGAGGATGAAATTTATGATATAGATGAGGATGAACTAATTGATTTGATTTTAAGGAAATTGAGAACACGTTTAGGAAAGTTTAAAGGTAAGCTACTCCTCAAATGCTTCAATTATGGAGAGACAGGACATTTTTATAATAATTTCCCTCATAAGTTTAAAAGGATGATGATGAAGAGCATGATCAAGTTCATGATGATGACAAGACATCATTCAGGTCTGATAAAACCAAAAAGGGAATCAAAAGTTTTGACAACAAGAAGTACTTCAAGGACAAGAAGAGTCTATACACCAAAGAAGATTCTAGTTTATCAGATGAGAGTGAAGTTGATGACTTAGAGTATGATCATGAGGATGATGGTCCTATTTAAGATGAAGATCCATTCATGGTTGAGTAATGTAGTTTATCACATCAAAAGGGGTCTAATTGGAATGATTTATATGATGATGAAGATGAGGTGGACTATGAGACTACATTGACAAATGCTCATGAAGAATTGAAGATTGAGAAGAAGATCAATATGAATATGAAATATAAACTAAAGGAATTTGAGGAGTAATTCAATGTGTTTGAGGAAAGAATGGATGAAGATGATAAGGAGCATGAAGATATATTCGAACATTTCAATTGTCAATTGGAAGTCCAATTTACAAGCCTAAAAGCTCAAGAAGATGAATGTGGAAGGTATGTGATTACAAATGATTCATTAAAATTTGATTTAAAGAAGATTTCTAATAAGGGAATGTCACTTGTGAGATTTGAAAAGAGATCAAGTGATATAGACAACATTATAAATGATCAAAAGCATGTAAGTGATATGACTAGTCTTGGATACAAATAATAACTAGAGACTGTAACTCAAGATAAGATGAAGACTAATGTAAACAAGGATAATCAACCTTCAAAGACACATCATCAAATAAGGAATGAAGGTGATTGAAGAATGAATACAAAATAGATCAGGTAACAAAATGATATGAGGTATGCAAATTTTAATGGTTACTACTATACTTGTAATCAGTTTGGGCATAGAGCTAGAGAATGTAGAAGACCTGTTAAAAATGAGTTTGTGTGGAACTATGATGGGGGTCATCAGTCAAAAGGTGTGAAAAATTTTGAGTTCTTAAACTATCATGATATAGGACACTTTGTAAAACATTTTACATTTAAGGTAATAGAATTTGATTTTTCATCAAGGAGTATGGTTTGCTACTACTGTGAATAGAGAGGTCACATTTCTAGATTGAGTAAGTAAAGGCCTAAAAGATAATATGTTTTATCAATCTCATAGACTAAAAAGTAGAAGGCAAGTGAACTTAAGGAGACCAAAGGTGGTAAGTAACAATTATGGTGATTCTTTAGGTCTAAGTAATATGTTTTCTATGGTGAAGAATGTTACAGATGTTGAAGAATGCAAAGAGCTCTCATTGACTACTTATGTTGAGAATGAAGAGACCAAGCTCAAGGAGAAGACCAAGGTACTGGTTAAGATTAGCTATGAGGTAAGTATGGATCCAAGTGAACATCCTTATATTACTAATCAATATTCATGAAAAGAACAATAATTGTTAGTGCCTAGTGATGAGGTTTAGGACTACATGGTTGATTCTTTAAATAAAAAGGTATGTCAAGATTCCATAGTTGCTCTATGTGTTGTTAATTCTCTCTTTGAAGAAAATAAAAGTGATATATAAGAAGAACCAGTTGTCATATTTTTGAATAAGAAGATGAATAAAAAGAGAAAGAAGTCTTATAGATATAAGAGGATTCTAGTGGTTACTGAGGAGATGTGGGCCACTCCTAGCTTCACATTGTTTTAGAGCATTATAGTGCAAAGGATGTCTACGTCTATGCTTCTTAGAGAGATTAATTTTAGTGGAGAATCAAGTTTTGTTGTGGTGTTCTTGAGATGGCCCTAAAAGACTAGAGTTGAGTGTTCTCAGTTCGTACAGGAATATCCAAGTGGAAAATATATTGAGGTGATGTCATGATGTTGATAACTATATATAGAGAAGTCTATAGGGTTATATTGAAGGTTTCTAGATGGAAAATAAGGATTTTTTATTTTTTAAGATATTTTTTTAACATAGAAAATTTTGTTCACCTTTTTATAGCATGCTCTAAGTTATTTTTTGATTTGAAGATATGTTGAAGTCAATTTAGAGATTTTTGTTAGCTCTCAGGTTTCCATGTTTTATGCTTAAGATCTTACATGTCCTAAAATGGGTTATATGAAGTCAAGGTTCCCAATGGTTTTAAAACTCAAATCTTGTTCTAGTAGTGTTTAATGGTTGTCTCTAGGTGTATAATAAGATTTGAAGGTGGATATTGACTAAAAAGTGTTGTGTTGACTTTGTTTATTTTGAGATTATAGGGTTTTGGGCTCTGCTAGAAAAGTGCTATACCTTATGAGTTGAGGTTTGAGGCTTATTAATAGTTTGAATGGACTAAATGGGTTATCAAATCAAGATTCACAAAGATTTGAAGGCTTTTGGTAATCAAGATATTTAATTTTTTGTCAAGTTAGAGGCCTAATTAGATAGTTGGTTTGTGAATAAAGTATTTTGCAGAGGATGAGCTAGTTGTTCTAAATTGTTGTGCTTGAGGGGACATATGAGATTGCTTCAGATATGAAGTTTTGGGTATTGAATTTGTGTCTATAGAAAGTTGTGGGCTCTACAAGTTCCTAGTAGGGATACAATGGGTCTAGGTAGGCCTAGTCTTCAAGATGTGATTTTTGTTTAGTTTCTCCAAAATAGCAAGGTATGTGTGTTTCCAAAATATTTTTTAGGTTGTTTCAGATAATTTTCCCATTTGTTGTGTGGCTTTAAGTTTTGTTGTTAGTCCTTAAGGTGGTTTAAAGAGAGAAGGCTTATAAGCCTGTATGATGGTTCCTCATGGTGTATGGATATCTAAAGATGCTCAAGTGATGAAATAGCTCAAAAATATTATGGGGAGTCCCTCTTATATGTGTATTGGTGAGTTACATCAGATTTTAGTTATTTTGTGTGTTCTTTCTCTAGTGGTTGTAGTGCTTGGTTGAAGAGAGTGTTATCATGAAGCAAGAGGAATGTGTCAAGGCAAGAAGAGAGAATGTGATCAAGGTAAGGAGGAATTTGTATCATATTTATAATATGGTACTCTCTTGTTGGTGGTATTTTTAGGTCCCCAATATCAAATTGTGCCCACTTTGTCATTGTGTCAAAGGAGGAGAAATTTTCATATTATGTGAGTGCTTGAATAGAGAGAAGGTGAGATGAATGATGTTTATTGACATCAATGATAAAGGGGAGATTATTTGATATTATTTAATGATTAAATCAAGGTGTCCTAGTGAATGGATAAAGTGCCTTGATAGTTTAAGTGATAATGACAAAGTTTGTATTGTGCTTGTTCTAGTATGCTTGAAGTATGTTGGATTGATCTTCTAATTTGGCATGGTTAGAGATATTTAAGGATGAATATTATGATTTGACCATGTAAAATGAGTCCTATCATTGCTCAAGGATTATTGGAGATATTTTTTTCATAATTTCAATTCATGTGGTAGCCCATATCTTTCATCTAGATAGTTTGGACTTAGTGGCAAAAAATCTGTGTAGGTAGTTTGCTAACATCACCATTACCAGATGTGCATGAGTTAGGGGGAGTTGGTCATATGGTTATGATCACATTCATGCCTAGTTTATATACACTAAATCTTAGGTCATGATCCTAAGCACATTCCAATATATTTGGGTACAAATTTGGGCTCCTGGGCGTTTTGACAATGTTTTCTCATACTTTTCCAAATTTGCAAAGTGGCAAGAAGAGTCAAGTAAGAATTTTTATGATGGGATATCTTTCACATGTGTATGTTTTATAATAATATGATCATATGGGTTTGATTAGTTCTAATATTAATTTATTTTCACTAAATTTTAGGTCATCCACTGAAGTGCAACAAAATTTATGCAAGTGCAAAGTTGGCTTTATAGCAAAAAACATTGAGAAGGCATTTTAATGCAAATATATCTCAAACATTTGAGGTTTTTAGGATAATTTTTCACATTTTTGGATTCATCTATGTAAGTAGATCATATGATCTGAATTTGAGAACATGCAAGTGAGTGAAGTAAAATATATGAATGTGTAAAGTTGGCCTTCTAGAAAGATAAACAAAGTTCCCATAGTCATTTTTACACAAGTTAAAGTTTGATTAGGTCTCAAGGATATCAATACAGTGAATTTTCTCCAAGAATTTAGGAAGTAGAGAGATGGTAAGAAGTTTATATTATTTAATGACTAAATATAGGTAAAGGATAAATATCTATTGGTGAGTGGATGTTCATACATATTGATTGAATGGTGAGCATTGCTAGTTACAGACCTAATTTATCCACAAAGATTGATGTTGCATGTTGATTTAAAGTTGAAAGGTTGCATGAGATGAGGTCAACTATTATATTTTTAATATTTGATCATTAGTGCCTATATGTTAAAGTTTAAAAGAGATCGATGGTGCATATTTGATCTAAGTAGTAAGGACATGAGATGTGAGCATAGTGTTTGATGTTTAATTATGACTGTTGACATTTAAATATTTGAATTTTATAAAGGGGAAAATTTATATGTGGTATATTTCTCATAAATTTTGATTGAGGACAAATTTTCTAATCATATAACTATCAAAGATTAAAAGGACTCCATGAAACATCTAATGAACTTAATTTTAAGATTTGTAAGTATGTATAGACAAAGATATTGAGCTCCAAAGTTGACTATGTGTTCATTCTTGTTCTACAAGTAATTTGAGATGGGTAATTGAGCTCATTTTAATAGTTGACTTTGTTAGTGTAGTTCTTTTTCTAATTGGGTTTTTCCTACATGACCTTATGGTCATTCTATGTCAATAAAACTTCCTTCGGTTAGTTATAAAAGTGTCACATACGCTAATTATATTTTTAACGTAATTTCCTAATTAGGAAATTTAGAGGATTCTTCATGTTGCCCTAATTTTTTCTATAGTACCCCACTTTTCTATTTTAGAATGTTAGATAGGTTAATATGATTTTATGCAAGCAGGTCATTTTTGCAATATTGTTGTGTGAAGACAAGCTTCTTTCTCCTTTATAATTTATCTATGATTTCATTGATATATACATAAATTTTTTCAATCTTATGTGCAAATATCTAAGATTGTGGCTAATATAACATGGTATCAGAGCCATTTTTACCAGTATTAAATCAATATTTGTGGTGAAATCTTGTTACAATCATTATTTCAATAAAAAAAGGGTTTGGTGGGATTATTTAGAGAATCCATGTGTAACTTTCTACTAGAGCTTCAAATCTCAAAACTAATTGCACCATTAGTTTTAGAAGGTGCTAAAACCTTAGGATCAACTTTAAACATGACATATTTCTAGAAAAGTCAAAATTTTCTCTCTTTTTGGCATTCAAAGGCACCTTTTTTCATTTTTTACAAAAATCCATAATTCCTATGTTATTGTGGAAAAATGTCTTCTGGATTTTCTTCCTTATGTTGAAATATCAAATGGGTCTCTTTCAAAATTTTCATTGCTAAAGTATTTTGGAACTTTTCTTGTTGTCTTGATTTGCATAACGTCAAACCTCTATGTTACTCAGATCTATAGGGGGTCATTACTTCAGCTCAGTGACTAATCTAATTTGAGTTGCATACATTAGACAGTCCATCAACCAATCTAGACTTTTTAAGGACCATTAATTCTCATAGACCAACTCAGACTTATGAAGTTACTTTACTTACAAATCCATGAAGTTAAGTAAGGTAGGTCCAAAAACTCCATTTACACTACTATAGACCAACTCAGGTTTTCAAAGGGTCATTACTACCTTACTCATGTTTTTGAAAGGAGACTACTCTTGGAATTCAAATAGTCTAAAAAACCTAGATTACACTCTTCTAAGACTGACTTAGGTTTTAGAAGGGTCATTACTGATCAGTGTCTAAAGTAAAACATTTTGGAAGGTCTGAGTAAAGTAGTCCCAATAACTTGCATTACTCTTCTGAAACTAACTCAGGTTTTAGAAGGGTGATTACTATTGGGAGTTAGAAGTAAATCTATTTGGAAAACGTAGATTACACTGTGAAGACCAACTCAAAGTTACAGGGCACCTCTACTCAAGTTCTCAAAGACTGCTTACTTGCATCAGCAAAGTAGTCTTGAAAACCTACATTACTCTTTGTAGACTGACTAGGAGTTCTAGAAGAACTCTACTCGTGTTCTTGAAGGCTGATTACTTGCATCAGTAAAGTAGTTTTGAAACTCTAGATTACTCTTTATGGACTGACTCAAAATTTTAGACGGTCTTTATTGCTCAGGTTTGTAGGGTAGAATTACTTGAGGTTTTTTGCCATTTCTATCTTTTTTGGAAAAAAATCTTGACTTTGGAAAAAAAATTCTATTTTTGGAAAGGGTCTAGGAATATGTGGGAGTAAGAACTTGTAAGTGATATAATGTTCAATTTGTAACTCCATTTTGGATGTTTTTTTCTTAAGTACATATTTTTTCAAGATCTATGTATTAGTGATATTTTTTAAGGAATTTTGTAACATCCATTTTTTCATAGTATATTGGTTAAAAACACATTGTACCTTTTTTGGACATATTATCCACTATGCCCAATGTCCCTCTTGTACTTTCTCATACTAATTACACATAGATGCATTATCGATGGCACTAGATGTCTAATATTGAGCGCGTATTGCATTATAACTTAAGGGGGGTTCTTGTTGATAGTTCAAGGAGGTACGTATACTATGTGCAATCTATTCTTTGTTTTCTTCTCAATTATAAAAATTGTCTCATTGTAATATGAATAATGGATCTAAACATTGAACCACTCAAACCATTTAACTATCTCAAATGGAAGTCTAAATTTTAGCTCACCTTGAGAGGTAAAGGACTCTATTAGATCACTATGGGTGAGGAAACTTAGCCATCTATAGATGTAGAAAAAGGTTAAGTGGTATAATAAATGTGACAAGGCTTATGGGTTCTTATGTTTGTCAATGTCTCCTGACCTCTTATTCCATGTTAAATCTACAAAAACCCTCAATGAAGTTTGGACCATCCTAGACAATCTTTTTGGAGTGCAGGACATCTTGAGGGGTCATAAGCTAGAGAATGAGCTCATCACATTGACCCCAAGTGACTATAACACCCTACAAGACTTATTTACAAATTATAAATCATTGATACTATATTTGAAACAATGTGGCATTGAGAAAATAGATGACCAATTAATTTTATATGTGCTTGTAAAACTAGGCCATGACTATTTAGTTTTCATATCTATATTTCATGCTACCAAATTTACACTTGGATCCACTTATAAAATGCCATCATTTGATCAATTTGTTACCGATTTGGCTTAGAATAAAGATGAGTTGGTTCAAATGGGTGCACTAAATTATTCAAAATCAAATACCTTGATTGTAAATCAGGATAAGAAAAAGCCTTCTGGTAGCACCAAATAGGAGAAAAAATAGTCTAAACCAGATCATGAGCATAAGAAGAATAAAAAATAATATGACAAACCTAAGACATCATCAAATGAGTCATCCTAAAGTGATAAACCTAAGGAGGAGAAACTCAAATTCAACTTTTACAAGAAACTTGGCCATGATGAATCTCAGTGCATAAAAAAGAACATTAACACCTTGACTAAGATGCTTGAGAAGAATAACATCAGTGTTCCTAAGTCCTCAACTTAGAACATGTCTACACAAGAATTAAAAAAGGTTAAAGATAGTAAAATGGGTAAAAAAAAAGGGCAAGGCACTTGTTGTAGTAGCTTCTCAACCTTTAACTTGGGTTATTGACTAAGGTACTTCCTATCACATGGCCTCCTCAAAGGATCTATTTTCAAAAATACATCCATGTTCTATGCCTTCAATTCTCATGGGTGATGACACTTCAATAGAATTCAATGGTAAAGGATCAATTGAAGTGATGGGACCTTCAATGATGTTTTGTGTGTTCATTCACAATCCACCAATCTTTTATTGGTACACCAAATCACTCACATAGCTACAAGGAAGTGAGTTGAGTCCACACCTAATTTAGTGGTTATCAAGGAGCTACATAGTGATATTTTAGTGGCTTATGGGAAAGCCATTCATCATTATAGGCTTTATAGCTTCTACAATTTACCCTAGATCAAACCTCAACTACATTACTTACTCATGCAAATGGAGTGAGTAAACTATGGCATGAACGGTTTGGCCATTTAAAATACTATTACCTATAATAACTCAATCATTAGGAAATGGTTTTAGGGATATATAAATTAAAATTCTTGGATGGCCTATGCAATGGTTGCATTCTTGGCAAGCATCTAAAAGAGAAATATGACAAGGGAAAAGCAAGGAGAGTCAAACAAAAGCTGTAAATTGTCTACAGTGACATAACAAGTCTATTTCCAAAACCTTCATTTAACAACAAAATATATATGTTGACATTCATTGATGAATTTTTGAGTTACACCTAGGTTTTATAACTTAAAAATAAGTATAGGGTGTTTGATCACTTCAAAGACTTCAAGGCACCTGTGGAGAAGCGGTTAGACTATTCCATCAAAATATTAATGACTGATAATGGTGAAAAGTATGTCAACAATAGGTTGAGTAGTTTTTCACATCAGAGGGGATTTATATGCAACACATAGTTCCATATAGTCATTAGTATAATGGTGTGGCTGAACATAAAAATTTTACCTTGAAGGAAATGGTGAACTGTATGATGTAGTCAAAGTCTCTTATCCTCAATTTTGGGCTGAAGTAATCAATTATGCATTATAAATTTAGAACCATATTCTACATAAAGATTTTAATGGAATCACTCCTTTTTAATATTTGGATAGTCACAAGCCCTTATTGGATCACTTTTAAGTGTTTGGATCACTAGTAATGGCCCGTGTTCCTAAGAAGAAATGCAAGGCAATGGACTCTTAAAGTCATCTTGTATCTTTGTGGGGTATGTAGAGGGTACTAAAGGATACAAGTTTCTCCATCCTAAAACTCATGTGTTATTCATTAAAATGAGTTTCAAGTTTCATGAGGGCCCATTTGAACTCACTACTGGCACTCCAAACTCTTCAAAAGTCTCACTAGACATTGATTCCATCTTAGATAGTGACTTAGATCAACCTCAAAATCCTCTTGATGATGAGGATGACTCTTATTCTTCTTCAAGTTCAAGTGATGAGGATTATTCTCCTTCATCTCACACTCACACTACAAATGATGATTACTCACCTCTTGATTCTCCAATCTCATAAAATTCCCATCCCATTTGGGCTAGATAGACACTTCAAAGTGTCGGGAAATGGGTTGGAAATCTACCAGATACAAAGTAGATACATTCACAATTTTAGGGGACTTCACATGCCTACCTAGATATTTCCTCAGATCTACAAACTTTTCATGATGCATCTAGAATTCCAGAATGGGATTCTATTATGTAGGAGGAGTATAGTTCCCTAATCAGGAACAAAGCATGGGAATTGGTCCCTCCTCCTAAAGAAAGAAAATTGGTCCATTGCAAATGGGTTTATCAGAATAAGTATGGTAAAGATGGGTCTATTCATAAGTGAAAATCTCATATATTTTTAAAGAGTCTTTTTTAGGTGACTAACATAGACTACATTGAGACATTTTCTCCTATATCCAAAATGACGTCTATCAGACTCACTCTAGCCATTGCAGCTACACATCGGTGAGACATTAACCAAATAGATGTCAAGATTACTTTTCTACATGGTGACCTCAAAGAATAAATCTAAATGGAGGAACCATAAGGCTTTGTGGAAGATTCTTCCATGGTATACATAGTTATAAAATCTATATACAGACTCAAACAGGTCCCTCAAACATGGTATGCCAAGATGGACTCCTTTTTCCTCACAACTGGGATCACTAGATTCCACTCAAATTTGAATGTCTAAATCTTGTATTAGGATGATTCTATATTGATCCTATTTCTCTATGTGGATGAATTTTTGATTATATGGAGCTCATGATCATCTATCTTAGTAGTGAAAAATGCACTTTAAGACAAATTTTTAATGATAGACATGGGATTGTTGCATTACTTTCTTAGGATTAAAATAATTTAATCCAATTCTAGGATAAATTTATCACAATACAATTATTCTCTTGATTTACTTATGAGGTTTAACATGGTTGATTGTAAGACTACTCTTACTCACTTCTTGTCTAGTGTGAAGCTTGAGGTTAATTATCCTACACTATTAGTTGATGCAATTCCATATCAGCAACTTGTGGGCAATCTTATCTATCTCACACACACTAGACATGACATATCCTATGTAATTGGCATGGTCTCCAAGTTTATGTAGGAGCCAAATGAATTACATTGGAAAGCAGGTAAATAGATTTTGCACTATCTTCAAGGTTCACATAACTATGAGATACACTACAAAGTAGGAATAGAGGTTGATTTGAATGGATACATAGATTCAAATTAAAAAGTCCACCTTAGCATATATTTTCTCACTTGTTTTGGGTCTAATAAGTTGGTCAATCAAGAATCAACATGCAATTACTTTATCATCTATAGAATTAGAATACAGAGGTGTTATTAATGCCACCACTAAGGTAATATGGCTTCAACGGATTTTCATTGAGTTTGGTATCCACTTTCATAAGCCAACAATCATCTACTATGATAACTAAAGCACTATCCAAATTTTCAAGAATCTAGTTCTCCATCAAAGGAAAAAACACATAGAGATTCACATGCACTTCATCAAGGAGCTTATCAATGAATAAGTCATTAATCTTTAATACTATCCAACATCAAAGTAGATTGTAGATATTCTGACCAAGCCCTTCATAGAGAGTAAATTTGTTCATTTGTGAGATCTCATTGGGGTTAGGGCTGCTCTACCTTCTTCTTCCTCTTATGGAGTTTATTCACTATATACTTGGGTACCTCATCAGGCTTTCAATGTTGGGACCCAATTCTCATCTCACCTAAGCTATGCTTAAGGGGGGGTATTAGTGTAGTAATTTTTCCCATTAGGTTTTGCCTACATGGTCTTATGGTCATTTTATGTCAATTAAACTTAGGTTAATTATAAAAGGGTCACATAGGTTAATTATATTTTTAATGTAATTATCTAATTTGGAAATCTAGAGGCTTCCTCATGTTTCCCTAATTTCTCCTAAATATACCCTACTTTTCCTTTTTGGAAGGTTAGATAGGTTAATGTGCTTTTATGCAAGAAGGTCATTTTTGAAATATTTACATGTGAATAAAAGATTCTTCCTCATTTGAAATTTATCTATGATTTAATTTCTACATACATAGATTTTCTCAATCTTATATGCAAGGATCCAAGATCGTGGCCAATCTAACAGACTATGTGTTTGTTCTTATTCTACAAGTAGTCTGAGATGGGTAATTGATCTTAGTTTGATGTTATTTTGATATCTCTTGATAAATTGGCTATTGGGGAGTGTTGTAGACTCCATGAGGATTATTTATGTGCATTATAAAATATTGACCAATTGTATGCAATATGAATAAAGGTTTTTAAGTTGACTGTGTTTTTAGTCATAATGACTATGTGTACAAAGAGTTATTTGATCAAACTATGCTTAAACAATAGGGTATTGTGATGGTTCTTGGAACTTAATGAGGACTTATAGATCATGTTGAATGGGTCCATGCTTTTTAAAAGTGTTCCTATGTTTTAATTTTCTTAAAAAAGTGTTAAAGAGCTGAATGGGTCTCCATATGAGCTAAAAGTGACTTGAGCATATTTGAAAGTGGATTGTGCTTAAGTGTGACCCATGTGAGATGCCTTAAGGGTGAAGGCATGTACTTTGGCCAAAAAATATATTATGATCTTGTTAATTCCTGATTACTCTATATATAGTGAAATCAAAGATGATGATTTCTAGACTTTTGAGAAGACTTGGTGTGGAAGATTTGTGAGAGAGAATTGTGTGAGGTGCATGTGAGAGTTGTGAAGCAAAGGCTAGGTAGTGTGTATGTTGGTTGAGTTAATTAGTAGAATTTTTTTTTTATTATTTATATGACATATAGGTCATGTTCCTTATTTTAGTATAATGCTTTTGTAATTTGAGGATATGCAAAGAGGTCAGATTGTGCATATAAGCATAGTTTAAGTGAATAAAGAAAGAGATTGTGACATGCCTATGTGAGAGGCCTTTTTGAGATACAAAGAGAGATTGTTCTAGGATTAGATAAACAAAGATCCATCATCAGGTGTTGAAGACATCATTACTAAGATGAAAGTGTTTAAATGAGGTTCTAAAGGACTCGATCTTCCTTAGGGGAAGTTACTCCTTGTGAAATAGGTGTTTCATGAAATACCTTTATTCATGAGGACTATATGATCACAGTTGTTGGTATAAAGGAGTTTATCAATATCTTGTTTTTAATTTATTATATGATAGTATTCCATGTGTTATAGACATGAGAGTGGGTTTTATTCCCCATGAGGATTTTCATATGAACTATGTATTATGTGTTTGATCTTGTGTATGAATTGAATGAATGAGCTCTCTTGTCAATGTTACTTGTCAACTAGATATATGCTGATTGGTTAATATTTTAAACAAATAAAAATTATATTTAAATATATGGGCTCATTGATTCACCCCCTCTCAATTATTATACCTCTAATTGATGTTTTATCATTTGGACTAACAATGGACTAATATACATATTTTTATTGTTAAAATATTTAAGGTACAAAAATATCCAATGAAATTAGGAAAAAGAAGGATGCAAACCCTAGTATCATCTAGTGTTAGGGTTTGAATAGTATTTGAAGTAAGTCAGGATAACTAAATATTTCAACCTTTTAGGAATTAACAAGTATAAATACTATGTTTATTAAATAAATAAGTATAATAAATTATGGTAATAATATGAAATAAATATAGCCACTAATTTTTTATAAAATTGACTAACTTTTACCTTTCTAAAAATAGTAATAAATAGTGTAAGAACTTAACTAGAAAATGAATGAGATGAATGATCTATAATATGAAAACTAAGGTAAAGGT
>JARHVA010005402.1:417500-432500 GCA_037957365.1 Torreya grandis
ATGGAAAAAGTGCATAAATGGGAAAAAAACATTGGTGAGTGAGAAGTAACAATCCAACCTCACTCAACAATGGAAAAAGTACTAAAAATTAGAAATGGAGGTTTTCTAAAAAAAGGAATTACAAATAAAATATATAAATGGATATAGTTGTTTGAGAAAGGGGAGGTAGAACAATGGAAATTTTTTAAGTAAACCAAGGCAATTATATAAATGTAAAACAATGGTGTAAATAAAGTAATCCATAGTCACTCAATCATACTATGTTGATCTAATGATAAATAAAACCAAAATAAAGTAGTGATAACATGTTTTATGATGTGAGGAAGAGGGAATATAGAAGTAGGAAAACAAATTTAAAATCAAACTTACATGTCAAGGGTGTAAATGAAATGGGTGGTGGGGGAAATGAAGGAAAACATAAGGTAGATAAACTCTTTATCAAATTCAAGACACTTAAATTATGCTTTTCAAAATAATAGAACTTTTGACATTAGGACTTTGGAGAATTTATCCTAACGACACAAATCATAGGTTATCAAATGAAGTATGAATATCATCCCACGAAGGCTATATGTAGGAAAAGTAAAACAAACCTACCTATTCAATACCATGTTCCCCATTCTTCAAGACCCCTTACATAGTCATCAATCTACTACGAAGATTGGGTACTTGTGTGAGAAAGTATGTATCAATAATACTACTTTGAATTTTCCTATCCTAATCTACTAGCCTACCTCACCCTAATGGACCTCATCTCTATCATGAGGCCAACTATGGAGTTTTATGTTTGATTGGAGATAGGAGATGTGTTATGCATCACATCTTTTGGTGTGATATTGACTATTGACTTTTTATGTTTCCTTTTGATCATTAAATTTTATTTTAAATGCTTTATCTTTTAAATTTTTTTATGGATTTTTCAATTCTTCCTTCATATGGATTCAAATAAACAAACATGGGTGATAAAAATGGCTAACATTTGAAAACTTGGGACTTGGTTGCTAAGAAAGAGAACTTAGAGAGCCTACTATCTAAGAGTATTATTTATTCATGTAAAATAAATGTGTTATCTTTGATTGGAATTTGTTTTATTCAAATTGGATTGGAAGGAATGGAAATCAATGGAAACAAACATGAAGCAATTTTAATTACTTCAAATTGCAAAAAATATTGGCAAAGGTGAAAAGGGTTACAATGATAGGTAAGTATGATTCCTCATCATAATAATGTTGTAAGTGTAGGGAAGCATGATAGAATAATTTATTGTGCAATTTCTATCTACAAAATAGAAAAAATAAAGGCTGATAATTTGAGATTACAAACATGTAACCATTTCTTAACATTCTAGAAAAGGAACACTTGGTAGAAAAAAGGTGTTTTTAAATAAAATAATGATTTTATGAAGAGAACTTGGTCCTATCCATGGTCTTACACTGTAACTCATAAAATATAAATCCAAGAGGGTGAAATAAAGACAAAAATGGTATTTATGGGGAGGTTTTAGTCCTATCCATAGTCTTACACTATAACTCAAAAAAGATATTCCCAAGAGGATGAATAAAGCATGCAAAAACAAAATGGTAGAAATGGTATTTATAAAGAGGGTTTGGTCATTTCCATGGTCTTACACTAAAACTCACAAAACAAAATCCTAAGACGGTGAAAAATTCAATATAAATTGACAAATCAATAAAATTGAATAGAATTGATGAGGAAGACTAGGTCCTATCCAGAGTATTACAATGCATTTCATGAGAAAAAGGAACCAAAGGACCAAGAGAAGGAACTAAGGTTTTTATAAACAGAAAATGTTATAGAGGGTGAGACCTATGTTAAAATCCTAAAAAATGTGTTAGTATTATATAATATATAAATATGATAAGATGGAAATATCTAATAAAATTATTTCTTCAAGAATTGTGCATTGGTGAGATCTTTGAAAATACGGCCTTGATTAGTTTGTAGATGATAGGTGATAAGACCAAGAGTATCTTTAAGTAAATAAGGACCCCACCATTTTTGGGAATATTCTCTATTTTTATCATAGGTATAATATAATATAAGGACTAGATCACCAACAATAAAAGTGTGAACTTTAATCTTCTTACTGTGTTGTTTGGCTATACGAGACTTGTATTGGTGATTATGTTGTAGAATGGTTAGATGGTATTTATCAAGAATCTCGATGACATGAAGTTGAGCTTCATGTAATTATTCATTAATAATGATACCATGAAGATATATACATAAGGACAGAAACTCAAATTCATATTGTAGGATAGATTCAGAACCATAGATTATCAAAAATGGTGTTTCCATAGTGGTAGTACATATGCTAGTATGATAAGATCAAAGTGTGGAATATAAATGAAGATGACAACATTTGAAATTTTCATAGATGGTATTTTTAATTATTTTATTTATAATTTTATTTATGGCCTTAGATTTTCCATTGCACTATGGATGATAAGGTGTGGAAAATCTAAGGGATATTTTAAATTTAGCATATAACTGATTCGTTTCCTTATTCTTAAAGTTACCACCATTGCCATAAATGATAGTATGGGGAACTATAAAATGACAAATTATTTGGTTAAGGATAAATTTAGAAATAGTGGTTCTCATGATGTTGATGAGAGGCATGGATTCTACACATTCAGTAAATTATTCAATAGTTATGATAATAAAAAAATGCCCATCTTATGATTGAGGTAGTTTACCAAAGAGATTTAATCCCCACATGGAAAATAGATAAGGAGATTATAAATTTTGGAGATAATATAGTGTTGAATGGATTATATCATCATGGATTTGAAAAGTACTAATTTTTTAAAAAGAATTGATAGCATCCTTCTTGAGATTAGGCCAAAATTATCCCAGATATAGGCATTTATGTGTTGTAGCATGTTTGCTATAGTGACCACCACAAATACACATGTGTTCCCATTCTAGGAGAGGAGGGACTTCTTATTTCATTACAAAATGAATCAAATTACCTTCTACATTATGATAATAAAGGGAATTATATCAAAAGACATATTCAAAATATTGTTTTCAAATTATATTCTTTTTTTAATAATTTATGTTCAAAGGATAAGTTTGATGTTCAAGGAACTGGATAATGCCTTTATGCCATGGGATTTATCAAATAGTGATAGCCTCAATATGAAAAATAAGAGAATATTATGGTTGGATATAACATGGGGACTTTATTATTTTAATAATAAATTAAGAATCACTAATAATTTGATGTGGAATAAATAAGGATGCCGAAGAAGCGAGAGATTTAGCAATAGAGTTCTAATCCCTTGGAAAGGGATCAATAGTAAAAGAGATGAACTCTTTGGTGAGGGTAGTATCCATTTGATAATAAGTGATAATATTTTCACTTTTACATTTTAAATCATCGTTAACTTGATGAAAAATAAGTTTGGAGTCACCCAAACCATGTAAATATGGAATATCTAAGTTAAGTGCCCCTCTCATGCCTAATATTAATGCTTAATATTCATCCATGTTATTAGTGACACCAAAAGTGATAAATAATGCCAAAGGGACTATTTTACCATGATTAATAATTAAAATATAACCCACCACAACTCCTTGTAGACATTTGGTACCATCAATGTCGAGGGTCCAACTATCTTCATGCAAATTGATAGTGATTTTAGGAATCTCTTTGATAACTACTTTAGATTGAGTAGTATCAGTAATGACATAGGTATATTATTGATTACTTTATTATAAATCAATAATGAATTTATGGAATTAATCTTTGATAGAGATAGCCTAGTTGAGACCTTCATTATAGAGAATGTTGTCATTGGGGAGATTATCTTGAAGGTGATTTATAATGGGTATGGTTTTTGTTGACAGTTGGTCAAAAATGAATTTCCATTTGATAATTTTTTGATTTATTATGCAAAATTAAAATTAAATTTAGAGATTCATCCACTTCCCAATTTTATGTCTAGGTAAAAATGCTTAGGAGAAAAAGTGACAAAATAGTTTAGAGTGAGCCATGACAGGTTTTTTGATAGAGCATGTAGTGAAAAATATTTTTAGCTTTGAAATAGATAGTGAGGTAATCACATTCTATTTTAATATAAAAATTTTCATAATTTATGAGGACTTGACTAATATAGTAAATATCATACTCTCTTATAGTATCATCTTGTTGGGAAAGCATTGCCCCAACTAATATTGTAATAAAATAAGTGTACAAAATCAAAGGATGATCATTTGAAGGTGGACAAAGGGTAGGTGGATGGAGAAATTATTATTTCATGATTTTAAATGCATTTTGACAAGGATTAATCTATTATAAATAATTAACTCTTTTAATAATGGAATTTATAGAGTATAATAGATAACTTATTTTGGGGACGAATTGTCGGATTTCCCCAAGCTTACCAAGGTAAGTAGAAATATATATAGTGGAGAGAGGAATAGGTATGTTTGATTTAACATTGATTTTAGTGAGATAAACATCAATACCATAAAGAGAGACCAATAAATTGAGTAATTTACCAGATGTAATGCCAAAAACACACTTATAAGGGTTGAGTCTAACTTTGTACTAGATGAGGCAATCAAAGAGGATGGCTAGATCAAAGAGATGGGTTTAGTGACTATTATATTTTCTGATGAGATCACCCACATATTTTTTTGCAATATTATTTATAATGTCATGAAAAATGTGGTTCATATCCTATTGTTCGGTAGCTTCGGCATTTTTAAGGCCGAAGGGAAACTTAACATAGCAATAGGTGCCCCATTTTGTAGTTAATGTTATCTTGTGTTTATCTTTGAGGGAGATGTGAATTTTATTGGATCCTAAAAAAAATCTATTAGGGAACTTTTTAATCCAATAGTGGAATTTACAATGGCATCTATCAAAGGTAATAGAAAATTATCTTTGGAATAAGTGAGGTTTAGATTGTGAAAGTCAAGGAAGATGTGAATAACCATGGTAACCTTTTTTTCTGAATGGGAATAATGTTTAAAACCTATTTAGAATAATCCATAGGTTTAATTAAATTGGAATATAATAATTTTATAATTTATTTATGGCATAGGGTGGAACCTTTAGGGGCAAATTTCCATTGTCATTGTCAAATGGGATTGGCATCAAGGTAAGTGATTATGTTATGTACAATGATACTACGATTGATACCAAGCATGTTTTCATAATAGAAAGTGAAATTATCATGATATTTATTAAATAATAGAATTAAACTATCATGCACAGTCACCATGAGTTCTCTATAAATTGTTATAGTTTGAGGACATGAGGGTGTGAAATATTATATTCTCATGGTTTTTTTAATAAGCATAGTATTTTCATCTTGAAAATTATATGGTGCATTAGGAAGAGAAGAAATGGGATTGGTTTTAGGATCAATTATATAAATAAAATTAAAATGAAGATCAATTTTGAAATTCCCAAGTTTGTGATGTTATTAATGATGTTGAGCTTCTCACAAGTATGGCATCATCTCTAAGAAACATAGGTGGAAGTCCATAGTATTCCACATTTACTTCAAAATAAATGATTTTTTTACTTTATTGATCATGTTTAGAATGTACATGGTGTACATATGTTTCCTTAGCATCAAGAGTGATCTTGGGAGTAGGTGGAACTAAAGAGGAATGGTGATTGGATTAAGGGTTATAATAAGCATATCTGTAGAATCATTGATGGGGAGAGGATCTGGTAGAGTGATGGGTGTGATAGGAGTTATATAAGGTTGCAAAAGGTCTAAATTTATGAGAGGTAATATTTATTCAACAACCTTAGGAGTATCAAAAAGTGGAGAATTAATTGGAGGTACATGAATTTTAGGTTATACTTCAATATATGTGGAAATAGTATGAACATTGTGGATAAAAGTATGTATTTTGTATATGGTTTGTTGATAGTTTTGAACATCCAAGTATCTTGATAGAGATTGGGATATAATTTAGTTATCATCATGGGTGGGAGAGATAGTACATGATTGTGTTTCTAAAGTAACTTTTGAAGGTGATAACCATAGATCACTAAATTTATGAGATGGCATGGTTAAAGGGTATTGAAATAAATTGGCCACTTCATCATAATTATAAGTGAAATCATATTATATAAATGATGCTTCATTTGCATTACATGGAGTAGGGAAATCAGTGATCTCATTGATACATTGTCTATTGAAAGAGGTAATATCCATCATGTAATAAGTTCATGGGCATCCTAGGAGTATATCATAAGATAATGGTAAATTGATAACCATAAGCTTAGTAAGTATATTTTTGGGTCCAATAGTAATATGGATAAAAATAAAACCAAATGAATTTTGATTGGTCTTGCCAAATTTGTGACATGTTAAAAATAAATTCTTTAGATGATCTTTGTTATACCTATGTTGTTAAATGAGCCAAAAAGATGTCATATTAATTACAAAGCCTTCATCTACTAATACATTGTGAATAAGGGTAGTATTAATGGATATTTTGATAAAGAGAGGTCTATCAATGGCTTGAAATATAATTTCACCATTGATCATGTCTTATTCATGTAACTCCATAGAAGGTATTGTATAAGGACAAATAGTTTCAATGGTATGAAATTTGGATGGTTGAGGCTCATAAGAAGGTTGTTATTATTCTAAAGAAGATGGTTATTTGAATTTTTGGATTTGTTGCATTAGGAATTTATGATGATAGAGAGAATTTCAAACTAACTTCATGAGAGGAATTTTAAAAGGCATAGAGTTAAGTTCTTCTAAGAAGTTCTAATGATTTTTAAAATAGTAAAAACCAACATGAGGATTGGAAGGTAAAATATTTTTATTAAGAAGAGAATTAGTTGAGGTTAATATTGAGTAAGTGGTTCTTCATTGGTTTCCAAAGGTAAGTTAGTGGTAGTATTACATTTAAGAAGTTGATCTTCTAAAGATATACTTTTTTGTTTGGTGATAGGATCTTTGTAGATGGGTTTGCATCAATAATTGACCTTAACCACATTCATGTATGGGGAATTGGTATAGTATTGATAATAGTCAACATCAATTGTACAAATATCCTAGTTTTATTGCTCACGGTTAGATGTTGAAAACATGTTTGGATTTTTAGAGGAAGAATATTTGGAAATTATTTCTTTTGATAGGCGTTAACATTATCCCACCATTTTATGAGTTAACACACTCTGCATCTCATAATCATCCATTGAGTTGAGATTTCAAAACCCCTAAAACATTCAAAATAGGTTAAAAAACCCTTAAAAAAAAAATCCTTAAAAAATAATGTAAAAATAAAAAAAGTTCCAAAAAGAGATTAAAATATGCATCAGAGATATTCATCCACATTTTTTGTTTACTTTATCATCATATTCACTAGTAGCCTATGGATCTTTTCTAGATGGCATAGTTTACCATTCTTTCTAGGTGAAAACCCTTTATCCAAATAAGATAATTTCCATTTATAATTTCCATTCCTTAATTTATCTCTATCATTTCTATGAGAACTACATTAGCCTAAGGTCCACATAGACTATGTATAAAATTATTAAATGCATGGGGCATCTTGGGTCAGCTTCACCAATTTTATTGCCATTCCATTTTTCATGATTTCCCTCAAATGCTCTCATTAATTTATGAATATACATTTTCCTATTCTTCTTCTATAATAAAATATCTTATTTTTCATTATTTTTTCTTCCTTCCCATACCCTAGGGAGAACTACATCTAGCCTAAAGTCCATAGGACTATGTAGGTAGTTTCTGCTTGCATGAGGCATTTGGAGTTACCTTGGCTACCCCTTCATTTTTATTTTATTCCCCCTTATATCCAGGTTGATTTAATGTCTTGTTAGTTATCCTCTAAATCTTAGGGCAAAAATATCCAAGAGTAATGCCTTAATTTAACACATGAAAATATAATTCCCTAATTAATTATTTTATAGTGTTTTTATGTTTTCATAAATTATGTTTAGTTTTAATTATTATTGATTCATTTATTTCCTCTTGATAAATTGGATGGTTTATGTATTTTTTATTTTTAAATTGTGTTTTCTTATTGCTTTTCTTTATTGTTTGTTTCCTTTTTATATTCTCACCTTGACTTAGTCCATTATTTAAGTAGGGTCACCATCATGGTGATTCTTATCACATAATTTTACTTGAGTCCATCCATAAGCAACAATCAACATTGTGATAATGGTTTTTGTAATTGGTGCATTGTTTCCAGTTGTCTATTGGTTTAGGGGTCGGTCCTTATGCACATTACGGCCTAGTCATTATGGTATTTTATATCGTGTGCATACCCTTTGGTGATATATAAAAAATAATTTTTTTAAATTTTGAAGGGTAATTATGCAACAAGATATATCCTTTTCTAATATCCTTAACCAATTAATCAATTATCTAATCACCATTTCTCAGAATGAAATTCAATTGTAATTGGACACACCATTGAGACCAATCAATGATCAAATTTTCCATACTAGCAAAACTCCTTATATCAAAGATCAAATCCAACCTTATGGGACACATTATTATGAGCAACCAATGCCACCCTTTTTTGTTCAAATTCCATCATTATTCCTTTCTTATAATTTCATGACCATAAATTCCCCCATTCTTGCTTCTTTCTTTTTCGATGGCTCATCTTTTTTAAATTCTTCCCTAACTATCCCATTGAGGAGACATATAGGGATAATAAATCACCATTTGGGTAATTAATATGAGTTTATTAACTCATAATGTTTTATAAAAATATAATAAAGAAGACATCATTCTTCAAGAGTTATCAATTTTTTTCTTGATAACTTTTTCTTTCTTTGAAAAGATATTAGTGTGCCTAGTTTCTTGGAATGCCTTCTAAAATAGGGGGAAAATGTAGACATTTAATTTTAATCACTTCCATGTCTATTTTTAAATTAAGAGTAACTTTTTTTAATTTTCTATTGGATTGGGGGTCAATCCTTATACACATAGTATCCTAGTCATTATGGTGTTTTATATCATGGTTCATCCTATTGGTGCTATATTATAAAATCAAGTTCTTGAAGTCTAATCAGTAATGATGTAGTAATATTTATACTTGTTTACTATCCCATAACCAATTAATAAACTACCAAATTATCATTTCTCAAAATGAAAATTCATCCTACTATATAAAACCACTAAGATCAATGAATGATCAAATTCATCCTACTAGGGTAGCTCCTTAGATCAATGATGAAATCCACCCTATTGGACCACATTATTATGATCAACTAATTCCACCCTTATTCGGGATAATTACATCATTCCAATTTTTTTTCTAAATTCATGACCTTAAATTTCCCCCATTGATGCTTCTTTTATCTTTTCAAGGGCTCATCTATTTCATCTTCTTTCTAAATCATCCCCTGGAGGAGCATCCACAGATAATAAAGTGCCCTTTGGGGAATAAATTTTATTTTATTAACACATAATGTTTTTAAAAAAATAAATTTTAAGACAACATTACTCAATCATTATCAAATTGTTTCTTGACAAAATATTTTTTTCTTGGAAAAGATGTTAGTGTGCCTAGCGTCTCAAAATGGCTTCTCAAATAGGGGAAAATGTTGACATTTAATTTTAATAACATACATGTTTAAAATACAATCAAGAGTTAATTTTCATTATTAAATGTGATTGGAGCTGAAAATCACCACTGGACCTAATTTACCCACACAATTGACATTTTATAGTAAATTCACAATGATACATTCGTAATTGGTGCAATCGATCATATTAAATCGTTAATATTCTTTAGTGCATCTTGAATCAAATAATACCTTTAAAAGTGTCTTCATAAAGAAATAATTTAATACTTGATTTATAAATAGAAACATTGTAAAATTAACCATTCTTCTAATTATTGATTAATCCCACTTAATCAATCCTAATCATTTATCTAATAAGAAAATCCATGTATTTAGAATTATCATATTTTCCTCAATTTAAAATTGAAATATTACCTCACAAATGGATGAAATAATCACGTAAAATGTGTAAGAAGGCAAAGGTTATGAAATGTATTACATTTTACTTACACACTAGAGATGTGTTATTACAGCTCTCTTGCAACTATTCCTCTTATACACCTCTTACACACTCTAAGAGGACCATTGACTGCACTTCTTTTCCAATGTGTCTTCCATACTACAAAAGGAATCAAATGGAATCTCTTACACAATCCATGTGTTGAACCATTTTTTTAGGATTCATTCTCAAACTTCCAACTTGAGTTGAGATTAATGGTTCACAATGATTAAAAAAATCTATAAATAAGAGCCTCACACCTCTCATTTTAAAAATATTATCCTTGCAAACATAATTTATCTAGTTATAGAAGGAGACTCTTCACTCTCATGCTAATCCAAATCCAAATCAATTGTATTCAAAGAGAGATACTACTTACTCAAGAAATAAAACATTGACAAATACTTCTACATATAAAAATGAAGATCATAATCATTAGAATGGTCTTCAAGTGAATCTTCAAGGGATGTAAAATCATTTTTATTTATATTAAAATTAAATTTATTATATGTTTTATATATGAATCAACCTAGAGATTAGTTTTGATAAGTTATGTCTTCAAGTTGTTTTGCTTTTGATTCACTAATAATTAACTATCCTATCTTGGATTCCTAATGTATAGAACCTATGCATAATTTAGTTTAATGGTGAAAATGGTATGTTAATGTTATTTATCATACAAATTAGTATTTAGATTTTAATTTATTACAAACACTATTTTATATAGTATACATGAGTTATGTGCATGACATACATGTTACATGTGATACCATTAGATAGATATGCATATAATGTTTTACACCAATGAATAGCCTTTCCAAATTAGTGATATGCCCATGATTGGGGAGTCTCTATACACTTTTTAGGTTATATATTTATACTAATTTATATTAATATTATTAAATTTATTAGAATACTTATACATGAATTTATCTTATTGATGCATTTTACAGTGTAAATTATTATGATAATTGTGACTTTGTTTACTAGATGATACCATTAGCCAATTATGTGGAATAAAATTTATTACTCTAGGATTATTTTATGTTGATTATTATGACATTTATTGATAATGACTGTGTTCAATATTTCATATTTTATATTTTATGGGTATATTGAGTGTGTATTATTAAATTATTTGTTTGTTGTGTCATATGATCATATAGTCCATGAGATGGCTATGCCTTGTTTGTGTTGGGTCATAGTCTAGTAAAATTTTATATGATTGTGTGATTATTAATCACTATATATGATAAAATATTATTTATGTATTGCCTCAATATTGTATACATGGAATATATTCATTATGGTTATATCTTCTAGTTATAGACCCAACTACTACTAAAACACTCGCATTCACTATATATTTGTCCTTAAATTTATTATATCTTCATCTAATCATTATAATTATATAAATGATAACCTATATAATATGTAAAAAAACTATAAACCTCATTATTATCCTTAATTTCTAATTCTAGACCTATACTATTTTCTAATTTCCGGGACATTTGCATTCGAGAAAGACACCTACATTGACTCAAGTGTCCACTTCTCCTATAAAGAGTCTAGTTCAAAAAGGTCATCTAATTTAAAAATTAAAGATATAATAAAAGTAATCATAATTGATATATTTAGATATATGTCTAAAATGGATTGGTTTATATATAAGATCAACCTTGATTGATTCTTCACATAGAAAACACCAGGAACTCACAAGGTTATATACCAATAAACACTTAATCAAGCATTCAAGTGATAAAACTTACCCTATTAATCCTTATTTATATATCACTAATATTTTTAATATCCTATAGGACCAAATAATTAAATTATCATTGCATGACTCATATTTGACAAGTTACAAGTTAAGACACTACTTGTCTTTATTTATCAGACATTGAATCCTTGTCCACACACAAGCGAACATGTATGGGATAACTACCTAAGTATTATGACATATTAAAATTATTTAATATGTATGCAACAAAAAATTATAGATGGGTCCTTGGGTAAACTCAGCACCATAAGCCCACTAAACCATTTTTCCAATAGTTACTCGAAGGGTGGAAAAGCTAGGGTTTGATAATTTAAAAAATAATGAAAACCTTAGTGCATGATTTGAATACATAATAATAAATGTTAAATAATATATAAATATATAATTAGTTGAATTTATATCTATTTATTATTTTATATAGGACACTTATGGAAGGTTTAGATAAATGCATCAATGTAATTATCCAGATCTGGTGAAAGCATATGAAGCCATAAAAATAATATTTATAGAATTTGATGATAGTTCTAGGATCATATTCCATTCCTCTTCCAAATTATTAAATATCATACATGCATTAGCATAATAAATCAACTAAGTAAAATTTGATTCCAATTCATTATAATATCTATCAATATTTGCACTTAACTAATTTTATCAATCTCATTTGTATAAATTCATCATACTATTTGTCTATGTTTTCTTATTAATTAGATTGATCATTAGGTTATTTAAAAATTCTTATGTAAAATATAATATAATTCCCCTTAAACCTATATATCTACACATATCTAAAGTTAGGGTTAAACATCTAGTTTACCCATCCTATGGATTGTTTAAATCATACCATATGTTTTAATCTAGGGTTGCTTTTTCTCCTAAAAAATTAGTGTTTGATGTTGTAATTTATCAGATATTATTTGTTTCATGGTAATAACTTAAGTAATATTTTATTATATTTTTCCCCTACGCATTGTTCTTCTCTTATATGAAGTTGCATCTAAATTTTTAACATTTCTCAACATGTTTACTTCCACTGAAGGCCCTAGGAAACACGATTTTTTTAATCATTGGTTTAACATTCCCAATTACTAATGCATTTTATATAAGGATATAATTTTATCTAAAAAGTGTTTTCAATCCACATCCTTTTCTCATAACTATGATAATTAAAAAAATGATGATGAAAATGTAATGCTAAATGCATATGTTGAAAATCGCAACATGTGTTCATATGGTTATGGATATTATTATACAACTCTTGAATATGAATATGAGTAACCTAGGTTACCTATTTATTCCACATTTAATGATAAAATTCCCAAAAATTTAAAAATGATAAAGTTTGTTTGTGTATTACATAATGATGATGTAAAATACATGTAATAAGTTAGCTTTCATGATGTTGAAAATAGTAATTTATAATGCATAAGATGATTCATTTAATCTCCTTATAATGATGAACATGTTGAAAAGGATGAATGTTTGCATTTTTCCCAAACTATTTATAATGTTGAAAATATTGTTTCTTCTCTATATCACTGAAATTAATATAGTGAAAGTAGTTCTCTCTCTAGATCTCAATGATATAAATGCATGTGCTATTTATCTTCCTATTATTTTAGATTGGAAATATGAAAATTATAATAATATCCAAATTAATTTAGATGCATATTATTTTATCTTCTTCCAATTCAAGATAAACAATAGAAAATATTTGCCAAAAGGATTTCGAAAGAAAGAATTTCCAAAGTCAAGTAGCAATAATGCAACTAAAGATTCAAATGTTAGTTATGCTAACATTCCTTTATCATATGACAATGATGTATCTAAAATAAAAATTTATTTTTCATATTCTAGTCCTTTCTATTTTGAATTCAAAGATTAAATTGAAACTTTTATTTTTTTTCTCCTTATGATTATGTTTCAAGAAAAATAGAGAATATTCCTCTTTTTCCTTCTTTTAGATTTTATGCTCAAAACCATGTTGAAATTATATATGAAAATAATGGAAGTACATCTTTTATTCATCTTTCATGTAATGAATTTAAAATTAGTCAATCCCTTTCCCATGATAGTTATATCAACCTTCGTGACATCTAAAATGATATAATGATCTCTCCATAACCATCATGTTAAATGGATGTTTCTTTACCTAATATATCTAAACCAAGTGATGATCCTATCTTGAATTACAAGGATGGTGTTAAAGATCCTATTATTCATATGTTTCATATGGATGTTAAATTAAAACCTATAAACATATATTCCACCTCTTTACTTATCCCTCCTAGTGATAATCTATCTATGATGACTAGCATAAGACAATTTCAAAAACGAATTATTCCTATCAAATTGCAAATTTCCTCCCATGAGTATAACTTTAATGATAATATCATGGAAGACAATACCCTTACTCAAAATTTCTTTGAATATCCTTATCCTTATTATTTTATCACACCTTTATTTTTAACCATTATTGGAAAAGGAGATCTTGTAAATCATTTGAAACAATATATACACTCATTTAACCATTGGGAAAAACATGGACACTTATTTAAATATTTCCATAAGAGAATAAGTAAGGAAGATCTTAGGTCATTTTATAGTCTTCCCGATGGGTCCATATCAATATTAAAAAATATTGAGGACATAATTGTATTCCATTTTCATGAACAAAAACTACCCAAGCTACCATTGGACCATTTTAAAAACCTCACTCAATATGAGAATGAACCTCTTAAAGACTATGTTATTTGATTAAAATATATTTTGTATTCCTTGAACTATACCCCTTCAGATTCAAAATTAACATTCATATTTAGTATGGATATTCTCTGTCCACTTAGATAAATATTATTATAGAAACCCTTTACTTACTTTGGTACTTTATATTGAGATGTGCATAAATATTTATATGACCTACCAAATACTAATACTGATTCACCTATTTATTCACCTAAATGAAAACATGGTAGAAACAATTCCTACCACACAACACAAAAAAAACAAGAAGGGTCATGAGCCACCTCAAATATCTTCTTATAAATAAATAGTTTATAACAAGGATAAAATAGTAAAAATTTTATGCAAAGAAAATGAATCCACATACAAAATACTTCATGTAGTTAAAGCATATACATCTACTAAGTGGCAACCAATTCATTTTGA
>JARHVA010005402.1:437500-477500 GCA_037957365.1 Torreya grandis
CATTGATATAGGGGTCCTTAGGAAAGATAAAAATTATGATAAAACCAACCCATTTTTATCACAATCACTTCAAGTGTGAATAAGTTAGGGTTTGATCATTTTTACACACTATCATGGTTGAGTCCAACATCTAGATAAGTTGAATGCATGAGTAGATTGAACACACAATCCAAAAAAGGGCATAATACAAAGTAAGTTAACAAAAATAAAATATAGAATGTGATAATGTTTCACAAATATATTGGATCCAAAACTAAAATTTAATTACAAACCTCACAAATGTGATGAATATAAATAAGAGAGTTTTGAGTAAAACCTCCACAAAATGTTGTCAAAAAAACCTCTGAATAGAATAATAAATCCTTCATAAAATGTGGTCATCAAATCAAAGATTAGAGGAGTAACTCCCATATCCATAATTTGTGAGAGTTATAAGTGATGTCATATAAGTGTTCAAGTGAGTGGATAAAGTGCCTTAATATTCTAAAGTGATAATTCCAAAGTGTGCAATGTGTTTATCTTAATATGCTTAAAGTAGGCTTGGTTAATCTTAAGAGTTTGACTATTTAGAGATGAATATGGATGATTTTTAAGTATTAATATTATGAAATAGGTCCTCTCATAGGTAAAATATTCATTGAGTGATTATGTGAATAAGTTTAATTCATCTGGTAGTCCATAGTTTTCATTGAGACACTTTGGGTCCAATGGTAGAAAATCTGAGTAGGCAGTTTGATGACATCATAATTGTCACATGTGGATGAGTCAAGGGGAGTTGGTCATATGGTTTTAATAAAAATAATCCCAAGTTACTATTTTATGATACTCACATCATGAAATGAAGTGCAACCAAATGTATGTGTGTGCAAAGTTTGGATACCAAGCATTTTTATAGTGTCTTGTATGTTCAAATAGAGCTAGGTAAGCAATTTCATGATGTCATATCTTGTACATATAAAAGTTTTAGGATAATATTGATATATGGATGAATTACCATATTAGATGGTATATTATGTGCTAAATATTAGTTCATGCAACTAATTTTTATAAAATATATGCAAGTGAAATGTAGGGCTCCTAGAAAGTTTAACAGTGTGTTCCCATACCTAAATTTGCAAGTGGAAAAAAATATTAAGTAGGCATATTGATGTAGTAATATTTCACACATGTGGAATTTTTATAATGAGTTAATCATATGGGTTTATTTTTTTTCCTAGTTACTATACACTAATTTTTAGATCATGCAATGAAGCACATCAAAATATATGCATGTGCAAAGCTGGCCTTCCATGTTGTTCTAGGCATAGTTGGCTATGTGGTGGAAAAGTCAGAGTGAGTATATTAATGGAGTTATATATTTCACACACAAAATTTATAGGATAATATTGATATATGTTTATATTATCCTATGTGAGGAGATCATATGGTCTAAATTTTAGATCATGCATCTAAGCTCAAAAAATGTTATTGACGACCAAAGTTAGTCTTCCAGGAAGATTTCAATGGTTCCCATACTTAGTCAATTTTACAAGAGATAAATATTAGGACCAAATTAAGATATAACAATTCATGTGATATCGTATAGACACACACACACACACACACACACACACACACACACACACACACACACACACACACACACACACACACACACACACACACACACACACACACACACACACACACACACACACACACACACACACACACACACAATTTGTGTATTTATTGAGATGAGTTCAAAGTGCATGATGTTTAACACTAAAAAAAGGTAAAGGATAAGGATCTAGTGGTGAGCAGGAGATTGTACAAATTGATCTAACAGTGTGAGTGGATTAAAAGTGGTCAAAGTGATAGAGGTGTAGCAAGTTGTTCACTATGAGTTAAACTTATAATAATATTTATGGTTCATGATTAATTGAATATTTTAGGACATGGGATGAATTTTAGGTGATTGAAATTTAACTATGACTGTTTGGATTTAAATATTCAAATTTGTGAAGGGAAAACTAGTGATCACTATTTGTGTTATATGTTTTGATCTATACAAAATTTTCTCATGGTGTAAAAATAATTTTTTTCGAGAAATTCAAGGTAAATTTGGAAATATATATTTTAATATCTAATTTTTGTATAATCAAAGATATTGAGGTTCAAATTTGACTATGTGTTTGTGCATGTTCTACAAGTAACCTGAGAAAGGTATTTGAGCTATGCTTGTTGGTATCTTGATGTTTAAAGGTGAAATGGATATTTTAGTATGTTTTAGACTCTATGAGGACCATCTTTGTTAATTATTAATGTTTTACCAATCATGATAATTATGAATAAAGGGTTAGAAGTTGAATATGTTTTTGTTCATAATGATTGTGTGTATAGAGGGGTATTTCAGCTAATTAGGGGTTAACAAAAGAGTAATATGATGTATTTTGGAACTTAAATTGGACCTATATATAATGTGTCATGGTTCCATGAGTTCTAAATTATCATTTTTTTCTTAGTTTTCTCGATGAAATGATAACTGGTTGATTAGGTCTCCATGAGACCTATAAGAGCTATACGGGCCTAATTGAAAGGTGTAACTACTTGAGGGTGACCCATAAATGTTATGGATGAATTATGAAGATTTATTTTAGAAATTTATTGATTTGAGAGAAGAATTAAGTTTTAAGATAAGTCTAATGGATAACCAAGATGTTGTTTATCATGAATAATCTATATATAATGAAACCAAAGGTGATGGTTTATAGCTTGAAAGAGATGTGTGTATGTGAGAGTTGATGAAAAAAGAAGAGATGAGAGGAAGTGTGCCTATTGGATGGGTTGATGAGTATATTATATTAAGTGCTATGTTTATGAACTATGATTCATGTTTATGATGTCATAATAGTGATCTTACAAGTTGAGGATCATCGAAGAGGTCTAGGGTGATGAAAAAAGATGTTTTAGATGCTTTGAGTGTTAACAATGAATAGATGTCATTTGTGTGAGTTTGGTGGTTGATTTAAGAGACAAATCAGTGTATGGACTTTTTTATGACCATCTATTCATGTTGTTGATGTGGAAAAAACATTTTTACTAACGAGTGAAGATTGATCCAAAAGGTGGCTTTGGATGCATTATCTGTGAAGAATCGAAGAAAGCTTATATACTTTGTTTCTCCATCAGATTGGTAGGCAATCCATATTCAAGAGATGTTGTGTTCATAGTTTTTCTTCTATCTTCTCAATATATAGGGTGTTTTAGCATCCTTGTAAGGTGAATATTGATAAAATTATAGTTTTTGTGGTTGCTTAGATAGATAGGTGTGGTAGCACCTTGTGGGATTATAGTCTCACTAAATAAGGGATGGTAGTTCTTTGATTAATTTCAGCTGGTCTAAATTGGTTCCTATTATTATAGGAAAATAGTCCAATTATAGGTTCCAATGGGTTTTTTCCACTAAGAGAGTCTGCCAAATCTATCATGTGTTATGTGCTTGATCATGTATTGTCTCTCTTGCTCATTTATATGAATGATGTGTATGCTTAATGAATGTTGGTGTTAATTGATTACAATTTTTAAAATGTTTTAAATTGAATTTGTATTTTATAGGTTCATTTATTCACCTTTCCCTCTCAATGATTGTACCTCTAATAATTAATATCAAAGTAGGTCCTTTGTTAAAGGCTTGATAGATTGAAGGTGATCTAGGGTACAATATGGGTAGTCATCAAGGAGGTTTCTCTACTAAGAAAACACTGATGTTAAGTGTATCTAATTATTATTTTTAGAGTGCAAGGATCATGACATACATTATGTCCCCTTAGGGTTTGATGCATGGAAATATGTTTTGGATGGTTATGTTACTCATACTACTCCTCCATCTAGTGCTACAAATAAGAAGTTGTTTGAGAATAATTCTAAGGCAGTGAATTCCATTAATTATGGTATTATATAGACTAATTTCACTAAGGTAATCCATTATAAATCTACTAAATATATGTGGGGAATATTTTGTATCATTCATGAAGGAGATTCGAAGGTTAGGTCAAAAAAGTTGCAAACTCATTGAAGATAATTTGAGAGTCTTAAAATGGAAGAAGATTCTAAGGCATCTTAATTGCAAAGAGTTAATGATATTATGAATATCATTAGAGGTCTTATAAATAACCTTGAAGAGGCTACTATAGTTAAAAGGATATTAAGGTCTCTATCTTTCAAGTTTGATCCAAAAGTATATGCTATAGAACAAATTCATAATCTTACTCAATTGAAGATGGATCGATTTCATACCACCCTTACTACCTATAGGATGAGATTAAATGATGATATACAACCAAATAAGGAAGTAATATTCAAGACATAAATGAATCCAAAGAATAAATTTTAAGGTAAGAAACCCAAAGAGGATGTGATACCTGACATTGACGAGGATGAACTAATTGCTTTGATTACTAGGAAATTAAAAACAAGCTTAGGAAAGTATAAGGGTAAAATACCCTTCAAATGTTTCAACTATGGAGAGATAGGACATTTTTATCATAAATTCCCTTATAAGGATGAGAATAATGATAATGAAGAGCTTGGTGAAGTCCAAAATGAGAACAAGAAGACATAGAGGAAGAAATGATTTAGAAACTATAACAACAAGAATAAATCCTTATAGAACAAGAATATTCTCTACACTAAAGAAGATTGTAGTTGATTAGATAAGACTGAAGATAGTGACTCAGAGTATGATCATGACTATGATGGTCATGTTGAAGATGAATCCCTCTTTATGGCTGATAAAGGAAGTTGATCACATCGAAAGGAGTCTACTTAGAGTGATTTACATGATGATGAAAATGAGGTGAACTATGAGAATACATTGATAAATGCTCTTAGATAATTTAAGATTGAGAAGAAGATTAACAATAAGATGAATTCTCAACTCAAAGACTATGAGGATAAAGTTAGTGTGTATGAGGCAAGAATTAATGAAGACACCAAGGAGCATGAAGATATGATCAAGCATCTCAGCTATCAATAAAAAATTCTATCTACAAGCCTAAAATCCAAAGAATATGAATGTTCAAGGTATGTAATTGAAAATGAGTAATTAAAATCTATGTTAGAAAAGACATATAATAAGGTGAAGTCATTTATGATATTTTAAAATAGCTCAAGTGATCTACATAATATTCTATGTGGTCAAAATCATGCTAGTGATAGAACTAGTTTTGCATATGAAGAAAAACAAAAGAATATAACTCAAGATAAGATGAGGACTAATGTGAAAAATTAAAATCATAATTTGAAGATAAATCATCAGAAAATTAATGAAGGTGATGGAAGAATGAAGACAAATTAGATAAAATATCCAAATGTTATGAAGTATGCAAGTTTCAATGGTTACTGTTACACATGTAATCAATTTGGGCATAAATCTATAAAATGCAATAGACTTGTTAGAATTGAGTTTTCATGGAACAATGATGGGGTCATAATTCAAAATTTGTGAAAAAAGTTGTGTGCTTCAACTATCTTGATGTGGGACACTTTGAAAACCATTGTCCACATAAGGTTAGACAAGGTGAGTCCTCTTCAAAAAAATGGTGGTTGTTTTTTTTGTCATGACATAGTACATATTGCAAGTTTATATCCAAACAAGGTAGGATAAACTATGTTTCCACTAAGGAGTATTGTTTTCTACAACTATGAAAATATTGACCACATTTCTAGGTTCTAAAAGTAAAGGTCATTAAGTAAACATTAGTTCAATCAGGATCCCAAAGTACAAGGAAGAAGAGAAGTTAACTCATAGAAACTAAATGTGGTAAGTGTGAGTCATGATGAGTCTATAGGTCTAAGTAATCTATTTGTTATGGTGGAGAATGCTTCAAAAGTTAAATATTACCAAGGGCTCTCATTAACTGCTCATATTGTGAATGAAGAGACTAGGTTCAAGAAGAAGACCAAGGTACTAGTTGAGGCTAGTTATGAGATGTGTATGTATCTAAGTAAACATCATCCCATTGTTTAGAATGCATTTGTAAAATAACATAAATGTTTAGTGCCTAGTGATGAGGTTCTTAACTGCAAGGTGGATTCTTAGATATGATAAATGATAGAACCAAGTTGGGAATCAAATATCATATGTTATGATATGATAAATAAAGTTATGTCATACCTTATAAGATCTATTTGAGACCATGGTGACTATTCAAGCATGATAATTAACTATACAAGTGTTTAAACCTGTAAACAGTCATTTGGTTATCCCAGTCAAGTAAATTATAGCTTGGAAAGCTTTAGCATAGGTGTGGGAAGTGAGACTAATTAATTGGATAAGATGCCTTAGGTATATACAAACCCTATGAACTAATTTTTGTCCTTTGAAACATTCTAAAACGTTCACAAACAAACTATAACCACTCTTAGTTTGTTACAAGTTTGTGCAACCCTAAAGCTAGGGTTTGAAGGTTTTAGGCCATTCCAAAAATCCATTTCTAGTAAAAATATATGGAAAGATTAAGTTAAATGTGCTTGTAGTGATTTTAAATTTTTCTTTGTGGTAACGTACTTCTATGTATATAAATTCAAGACTATGTATAGAAAGAGCCCTATGAGGCCTTAAAGGCTAGACCAAGACCTAGAGAGGCATAAAAGGGATATCAAAGCATTGATATATTGCATGAAATTTAATAATTAGCTAGTTATAGATAAAGGGTATTCAAAAAATTTAATGGTTATTATTTATTAAACCGTATAGAATGTACAAGTTAAGAAAATCTCAAAAATATGGATAGTAGGATCATGTGTTAGTACGCAGAGTTGAGAAGAAAGGTATGAGTTGAACCTTGAAAGTGTTTGTAAGCTAGCGAGTGGATAGAGAGCCAATTGATAACCTTATAATCATGTTGAAGACAATTCAAAACCATTAAGATGAACTTTAATAGGAAATGAGATCTCATAGTATAAGGAGTGTCCAAAGAGTATAAATTTGTAAAGCAATGAGTGGAGAGTTGGAGGATGTTGGTGGAATGTTGATAGAGATAATGGAAGGGAATATAAGATTAAGTAGACCATATTGAACAAGGTCAAAAGTGATGATAGAGCATAAGGAAAACAAAGTAATCCTAGAATCATTACTTGAAGACTAAGTTTAGAACCCATTTTAAGAAAACTCGAAATAGAAATAACGTGTAGAGTTAGAGTGATTTGTTTTGCTAATTTATCTGCATCATTTCCAAATGGGCAATAGGGTCAATAACCCAAATAATGACCATGTAATAGTTAAAAATAAAATTTAAATGAAGGATGTAATAATTAAACACATTTAATACTTCCACAACTCAATAACCTAAATATTAATTTCCATCTATATATGTGTGTGTATAGGGGTGTGTGTGTGTGTGTGTGTGTATACATACATACATGCATACATACATACATACATACATACATACATATATATATATATATATATATATATATATATATATATATCTGTGTGTGTATGTGTGTGTGTGTGTGTCTATATATATATATATATATATATATATATATATATATAGACACACACACATACACACACACATAGATATATACATATATACATATATATATATATATGTATGTATGTATGTTTGTATGTATGTTTATATGTATGTATGTATGTACGTACGTATGTATGTATGTATACGATAGGGTCTAAAAATAAAAAAACAATTACATATACACAGGGTTAAACAAAATCAAATAGTATATATAAATACACACAGCCATAATTTTCATGCAATAAAAGAGAGTGCACACAAACCATTCAAAAGTTGTAGAGAAAACATTATAAAAGAAATTAATTTGCACAGGACATTTATATTGAATTTTATATAATAACAAAAATGACAGAGATAGAATTGACAATTTTATATGGAAAGGGATAATATAGTTTGACCCCTGGGCATTAGATACCTAGTTTGAAGTCTCACAACTTCATGGCTATGTATGCAACATCCTAATTTTTTAAATTCATTTAAAAATAAACTAAATATAATCCAAATATTCATGGGAATAACTTAAACAATGTAGGGGTAAAAAAATCCTAGCAAAAATGCAAGTAGGTTCTTATACCCAGGTTTACGTAGTCTAATGAAGAATACACCACACAAAATAACCTAGTTTTTTCCTCTCTATAGTTTGAAAATCCTTCCATAAAAACTAAAAACCAAGCAAAATCCCTACAATTTATATTTTTTCTTCATTCTCTCCCTATCTCTTCTTTGCATTTACATCCTCTCCACCCACTGCCATCTAGAATTTCCTCTTCTTCCATCCTATACACCATTGAATTCAACCTTCAATGTGAGGAAAGAGAAACCTTCATTTAATGTCATTAACAACTGCCCAAGGTAACCAAAATGTGCCAACTATTAATGTAATGGTTATAAATGACTAGTCTAAAAAACCCTAGACATAAATAATAAAAATAAAAAAATAGACTCAAATAACATAAGGTTTGAACAAACCAAATAATTCTCATAATATCAAGTGGCCATATATTAATCCAATAGGGGGTCATGGGGAGGGTTATAGGTGAGTCCCCTTATAATTTCCAAGTCACCAATTAAGATTTAACTTAATCATGGTTGTGGTGGTCATGAGTTCATGAATAGGAGAGAGAAGAGGTATGAAGCAAGGAGTTTTAATGATCATAATAGAAGCAACCAAACATTATGATAAACATGCAAAAAAAAATAGTAGTATGACTAAGGTGAAAAAACATAATGTGACTAAATAATTATAATGAAATAAATTACCATTGGCTTGAGACCAAATGAAACATAAATATACCTGTTAGAACCCATCTAAATACTCAAGAACTAGTTTCTCATACTAGGTCCTGACATCGTCATCCAACCTAGCTCATAGAGAGTACGATAACCATCGATTATATATTAGAAACACTTCAGTGATAATAAATAATATGATATAGAACTATTAAAAAAATATCTATTACATCAACTAGTCCATATATCATGATGTGAGGTAAATTAAACAAAATATGTCCATCAACTTGCAATCAACATGTGAACGTATAGAAATCCATTAATATTATCCAACTAGATAAAATTATTTATAAGTCTATTATACATGTGATAATAATAATATTAAAGTATTCATTTAAAAGTATTAAAAATTAGAGTCATAAAATAATAATGTACTAAACTAAAGTAACATACATATCAAAATAAAATGAGTCCAATGTAAGTAGTATATGTATGTCAGGATAAAATGAATCCATTATGAGCATCAAGAATGGTATAAATTAATCACACTAGCTACCCAAATTATCTTGCATTTTAACCAATTTAAAGAGGATAAACACCAACAATCATCAATCTAGTTCTAGCAAAACATGCTAAAAATGATATAATCAAACATCTATAATAGGCCACTAGGTTGGGTTGTGACATATTACTATGAGAAACATTATGTGCTTATTGTTAAGATTTATATCACACAAATATTTGTACTATAATATATAATTATAATATATTCTAACATGGTCTATATCATGTAGTAATTTTAACTATAGTTTTTGTGTCCTTCATTTACATATATATCTATATCTACCATATATTAGTTATTTTATGCTTCATCTAAATATATATCTACATTTACCATTTATTTTCAAATGAATTATTGTGATTGTGCATTATGTATGACTAAAATATAGCTACCTATAACTTGGATTACATGTTTATTACATACTTGAAATGATCTATATTTTTAAATGAGAACATATATTATTAGGGTCTTATATGCAAATTACATGAGTATACTTTTCTATATAATGTATGATGCACATAACTCTTTATTTTGAGATTATTTATCCATATGATTCATCACCTATATCATAAGAGTTACACAAAGTGGGATTATTTAATAAATTAAACATGTAATATAGATAATTTAATATTATGAGATATGTATATTTTAGGTGGTTTAGATTCAGAAGATTGATACATAGTCTATATGATTATAAGGAAAAATTGTGACATTTTAAGATATTTTTCGATAGATTTTGGCATTTTAGATCATTTGGAGTGACAAATAGTTCGTATTGAGCATAAAAAATTTTCATGTTGAATCTTTAAATTCTTATTTTATTTATAACGTATGTGGAATGATGGTACTACATGATCAATTTGGATTTATATCCAACTTCATAGATCTATCATTATATATATGAAACTATTTGTCAACATTCAACAAAAGTGGTTGAGGTTATTTTATCTCATAACTTATATCACCACATTATCTAGATGTAAATTTAAGGAATTTATACTCCTCAACTCATATTTTAGTAGTTACATCTCTTTGTGGTATGTTTTCCCCATTATTTTATTTTGTTAAGATCAGTGAGTGACAAATTCATTCCATTATGATTTGGTCTATTAATTCCTTATAATTTTAGTTTAAAGTTTATCAATGACTCACTTTAGTTTATATTTATATTATGGTGTTAAATTTACCTATGAATACTTATTATACGTTTTAAATGGAGACAATGATACATTTTTGTTGTACTTTTGAACACCAAGTGTGATTACCATAGGTACTATTTTTACCAAATAGTTTGATTTTTTAACAAAGAAATAGGGGCCACCAAGATTGAGACATAAAAATATAACTATAATTTTCCCCCATGGTGCAAACAATGCTAGAATGGATATGTCCAAATACATTATTATTATGTGAATAACCAAACAAAGAGAAATAGAGGAAAAAAATACCATTTTTTATATGTTTCTCAAGAAACACTAAAGTTTTCTCAAATGAATGGGAGGAGGAATGGAATTGATTCTTAATACTCTACTTCTCACAAAATTTACATATATATTTTCTTTCATTATAGCATAGAGGTCAAAAGAGAATGAAGGTTTGATAAATAGGTCAGATAGAGAGTGCACTCATGAAATAATAGTAAAGGTCAACCCTTGATGGTTCTTACTACTAATATATATTGAAACTTTATCAAGAGTCATCCCATGTGGTTTATTTATGTCTAGAGTCCATGCCATTTTGATAGGAAATTGATGCAAACTACCTAGTGTAATAGGAGGAATTTGAACATGTGTTGGGTTTTTAATATCCCATTAGGTACTGAAATATTTTTCTAAGGAAACAACAACATACATTGGTAAGGAAGGTGGATTAAAATATATGTGGTAGGTAATTTATAATATTTCGCCAATGGCTCCATTAACTAACCCTAATTTCACCCTTAGACTATATGTCAACATAATATTTTGTACTTTACCTAAAATTATAGTTTGCTTGAGTTGAGTATAATTATCAAAAATAATATTTTGTTTGATTTATTATGCTTTACATATTTCTATTAGAATTTTAGTATTTTATTATCATGCATTGTTACCATTTTATTAGTTACATAAAAATGTTTTTACACTATGAAATCCTCTAGTTTTAGTAGATATATAAAGGACAATGTTATTAACATGAGCATAATCCAATCTTATTTTGTTGGATTTGCATGTTTGATGTTTTTCAATATTTTTCTAATGATAATTGATTTTATATGTATCCCTATTTCCAAAAAATTGTGTAAAGTTATAATTGTGTCAAATTATTGCTAAAATTTGTGGCCAAATTATTTTCATGCATACATTGGTATGTCATATATAAAGGGAAGTTAGTTAAGGTCACCAACAAGTATAATAAAGAAACCTCCAAAGTTTCCATTACCATGTTGAGGGAATACCTCACACAATTGGCTATCTATATTTCTTATTGCATTTGGCCCTATGAAGCTCATTTCATTAATGACCACATATTTAATGTGTTTCATTTCTTCTAGGAAAGTTATTACCACTTGTTCTTCAAGCGACTTCATTTCATGGATGGGAATTTGAAGAATTAAATGTATTATTGAATAATTTAAATTAAATATTTCAACATAAGTTGGAGAAAGAAGAATAAGGGAATAACTATTTCTCCATACAATTTCATCCAAACTATGTTTAATACAACCAATCAATTAGGATTTACATGTGCATGTGATTCGTTGTATAATAATTTTGAGTGGTGTATATTGCATGTTTTTTTGAGTATGTTGTAACACAATTTTAAAGGAAACTTGTTGGTTGATATCTTGGCTATTAATGTTTCACTTGTGAAATTTGCATATGTAATTTGATTTTCCATGTGATTAGAATCTAAAGACTACGGTATTTTCATGTGAAGGCTAAACAAAACCTCAGATTGACTCTAGTTATGGCTAGAATTATAGAGCCCAAGCATATTTGTGTGATTTATTTTATTTTCTCAGATGGGTTCAAGTGAGACAAAATTTTACATTCATGCATTTGTAGTTCAACTTTTACATGTTTCTCAATGTCACTAGCATCAATGTATGAATAATAATTATTATGTATTTAATATAGGTATCTGTTCAATATGCCATCAAACATACAAATTTTTAGATTATTTACAATGTGAAAAAATGTTATTAAAAGTTAAAAAAATATTTATTCTAATGTTATGGAATGGTGTATATAGTAGCAGTTCTGACCAATAAAATCTTCATATGTTGATGAATCAAAAGGTATCACAATAGAGAAATGAGGGAAAATGTCAAGAATTGCTTCAATTTTTTTATTTTTTAGCTGATAAAATTTTATATTACTATTGAAATATGATGTCCAAGTGGCCTCAATGAGTCCCAATGTATCTATTAAAAAGAGACATTTTTTATGTGTGTGAATGAAATATGGTAGTTTTTCTTTATGACTTATGCTTCTAGAAACATGTTTAAAGATTTATTTACTAGCAGACAAGGTAACAAAAGTTATGATACAAACTACTATAAGTAGCTCTTGTAACATGTAAAATTTTTATTTTGCACTTATGTCATGATCAACAATGGTTTTTATGAAAAACATACTATATGCAGCTAGTATTGGTTGTTCTACTACAACTATAGTTGATATTCTGGTAAACATATTGTGCTAACTTTCAACATTATTTTTATGTTTAGTGAAATATTTGTCAATGTATATGAGGACATCATGGTAATACATAAATATATGAAAATAAACATTTTCATTCCATAGTAAGAGCATTCCTTCATTTTACGTGTTTACTCTTTCATCATTGCATGCTATAACGTATGTTTTGTGACCTTTATTGTTAATAAACATGGTCAAAATCACTTATAATGGATAAAATGACTTATATATACATTGTAAAGTATTACTTTTTTTTTCATAAACATTTAGATTCACTAGATTTAATGTGATGTTGAACACAATCAAAACATTTCTCATTGTATTTTTGAGCATCAACACCAAATATTTCTTTTATGCTGAGTAAGAATGGATCATCCAGACTAGAACGATATATTCTATCATGGATATTTTGATTATTGGAAAATTTTAATGCAATTTCATAGGAATTAAAGAATAAACTTTCATAATCCACCTGAGATGGGTCTTACATACATTTTGGGTGTATTTTCTAACCATAAAATTCTATGTATGTGTGTAGATCCTCCATGTTTCCATTCATACCATATTTTAAGAATATAAATCACTATGTAAGATCCAACAATTTTTTAAATGCAATGGAAGTAAAAAAATACATGTTAAATACCAATACCTATATCAATAATCATTGCAATGGAACTATTTATTCATAGAATATTGAAAATATTTTATCTGTGTATGAAGATTCGAAATGTGTATTTACAATTAGATGTTTTATTATCCAATGACCATCATTGTGTGGGTGAGTTATAGTGGCACCTAACATTCCTTTATGTAGGTTTGGACAATTGGTTCATGATGTAATCAAAGTGAATAACAATGTTTGGGATCCTAAATGTGTGATCATATTAGTTAGTTCATTTCTACACTTAGATACATATGATCATGTACCATTAAGTGATGATCCAAAATGCATTAGTTGATCTATAATCGTATCATCAGACAACTGTGCTAGATATTATCATATGTCTAAAATAATTATTAGCAAAATTTTGTCAATGATTTTTTTGAAGAATTCTAGTGTTACTTACATTCGATGGAGCATGTTTAGTTTTAATAAGAAGTATAAAAAATGTGGATGGTTTCCAAACAAGTTATGAGGTTATCAAAGTAAGTGCATAGCATATTCATGTAATTGGAATTTCCTAATACAAGGTTGTTGACACATGGAAACTCTTGTTAGGAAAAGATAAGTGAATGTCATAGAAACAAAACCCTATGTGTTATATTCATTGATAGGTAACCTACTAAAATTTGGTTAATTCATTAAAAATGGTAGATTAATATTTATATTACTTACATAATCTCTAAATTGGTCTACTTCTCTTCATGCATTTTTAATAAATGCTAGAATAAATGAAATTTCATAACTATTTGGATTCATAGTTGCATATTTGTCTTCAATTGAGTCTATTTTATTGATTTACATATACCCCATGTCTATACGAATATAATGAAGTGTAAATGATATATTGATAAATTTAGATGGGAGTTTAGGAACTACTTCATCATCAAGTTTAACCTATTATAATAGGTTTATATATCCATTTTATATTGTAGCGCTTGTATGACATGTGTTTAAATTAAAAAAACAATCATGTGGTTTATTTTATGTTCCAACTCTTATTATCACCAAGAAGTCAATATATTAAACCTAATGGAATAAAAACTTAACAATAGGAGATATATAATGAGGAAAGCTAATAATGTGACTAATGTATTTTCAATGTCCACTATGTGCATGGGTCAATTTAAAGATAGTATTAACTTGTGAAATGATCATTTACTCATCTTGAGTGAAGTTACAAATAAATTTAGTTTGCATACTCAGTTTCATGTTATTAAAGGCATATAAATGATGTTTTTTTTCTTACAATACTATGCAAACAAGTATGTTCACTATGAAAAATCCTAGATTTAATACCTAGATAAACTTCCTTATAGATGAAACATGTATGGAATAAATATAATCTATCCTTTCATAAAATTTCCTATGAGGTTGCTCAATAGAGATATTATAGAGCATAATGTCATTGGTTATTTTTTATGTATGGCAATTTATTTGAGAATGAGAAATTATTTCATCCTTGTGCATTGCATAATATAAACATTTTATTTTTTTGCTAGTTCATTCTCCATGGATGTCTATAATGATAAGATATATAAATATAAATATTGTTGTACTATTAATACTAATTAGATTCAAATATTTGGCATATTAAAATTATAAAGAAAACAAGTAATTGCTAGAAATGAATAATATTGCTATTATAAATTGGATGTAAAACAAAAATAAACATGTTGTATAATAAAGTTCGCTCAGATCTACATGAATAAAATAAAGATAGTGAAGACAAACATAGAGAAAAATCTTTTGATAATAGTAATATTCTCACACTACTATTTCATGTGAAAATATTACAAATATATAAGATAACATATCATATTATCTAGGAATCCCACTAATTATAAAATCTCTTAGAATATCCTGTAATAGCTCAATCTAACTATATTTACTATGAGATATATTAATGACTATTAAAAATATATTCATGTAACAAACTAGCCTATTAACATATAATTATTTATTAAATAATAATAACATTATACATTAATAATGTGAACACTACACCTTAACATTCAACCCCTTGTAAACATTATTAATCCTATCTATACCCTGTTAATGTGAACATGGAGAAAACAACTCTCCCATATCTGCACCTATGCTCATGACACAATGATTTGTAGAGGATAATCAAAAACCTTTACATAATGGTTTTACAAATGGCTTGAACAATAACTAAAAAAAATACCTGATAGTTTTATAGATGGCTAACTAATAACCAAATAGTGGTTTTATAAGTGGCTAACTAAAAACCATAATACAATATCTGATGGTTTTACAAATGGATAACCAATAACCAAAATAATGGTTTTATAAGTGGATAACCATAAAACATAACAAATAATAGTTTTAGAAGTGGCTAACCAAAAACCACAACATCATGATGTGTAGTATAGATTCTAGCTCTCATCACTATCACATTTCAAGAAAGTTTACATAGGAATATACAGTTCATTTATGAAAAATGTGAACAGACATACAACTTATGTTCTTATTCACACACAATGCTGAAAATAAACACACCACATAACTAAAAAAAATCCACTAAATCAAGAAGTAGGCTCTTTGTTAATGGCTAACAAGAGGTGTAAAAAGACTCCATCCTCTATTTCTTCCTTCCTCTAGTTAAAGAAGTTTCTCACTCAACTGATGATGTCAAAATGTGCTCCAATGGTTCTATATCAGTTGTTTCCATAAAAATTATAACCCCCTTCATAACTCAAATGTCATGTACAAGTGAAAATGCATCCATGAGGCAAATTTTTTTTATTTTTACAATTTTGATGATGACTCTATATGACCATAAAAATTTGGAATATTGACAACATGACTTAAAATGCTTTATTAAAAAAAATTAGTTTTGACTCCTTTTTGAATTTTTATAAATTAAAGAATAGAACTCAAATTTAAGACAATCTTAAAACAAAATGAAACATACAAATGACTTCTAATATGAAACGACAATGAAAATACTATAAAATAATATGACTTAAATCCAAGATGAATCTTTAGAATGACTAAGGTTTTATTGAATGGTGTGACAAGGTCTAAACCATACTAATTAGAGGATGAGGAAACTAAAAACTTAATATTCCTTAGACTAATGATTAGGACTAATGATACTAAATCATTGACACTTAACTAAAAAATAGATTTATCAACTATACCCATAAATATAATTAAAAGAATAAAAAAAATCACTATGACCTTGGAATGATGGTCTAGAATATGATTATCTATCTAGTTTATATGGCCAATAGCTCCAAATTTTATCTTCTCATATTTCTTCTTCTAGATAACTTCCAAAGAAGCATAAACAATGGACCTTAAATAAGGATTTGTTTTCTTGTGTCTTATCTTTTTGACTCGATTAGCATGAATAACCTTCTTATGTTGTTTGTAATACATTGTAGTATAAGTTAACATGGATGTATTCAAATAGTTATGAAAGCACCTTTTACACTTGGAATTAACAAATAAGAAAAATTGTAAATCTGATTGTACAAACCTAATACCCCTACTAGGATAAATCTTATCATTACTGAAGTGACAACAGTCTATCTTAAGCAACATGATGCCTAGTTAGATCTCCTTACATTAATTTACATTACATTCTCCATATCTCTTCACCACATGAAACACTACATATTGGCTTTAGGCTTCGTTACACGAAGCTATTTTATAGGAAGATATCTCACATGTTGAGCAATATGTAAAATAAAAATTAAATGCACTAAAATCCCCCAAAGATTGAAATAAATTGGTATTAAAACCATACATATAGGAATCTATCATATCCTCAGCATTCTTATTGATGATTTTTGCTAGGTACATTGAAGGCAAGCTATAGACAGATTGTAAAGTCATGGATGGATATGCATAAATTGATCTTTAAGGAGCAGGCTAAGTCTCAATAGGATAAAAGAAAATCAATCCTAGATTTTTATGAATACTTTGATATAAGCTAAATCCAAATGCAGAAGATACTTTCAAGCTAAATTCAATCTTTAAAGTGATATTTAAACCATTGTCTAAAATCACACACTTAATAGGCATAGATTACAATAGTAGAAGATTACCCTTACTAATATTTTATCACAAAAAAATTTCATATATAAACTCTAAATTGTATAAAAATAATACTAATCTAATTTCCCAAGGGCTACCATATACTCTCATAAATTGGGGAATCAAGTAAGAAACATATTTGCCCCATTATTTATTTTACACCATCAGAGGTAACTTGCATTGATACTAGATAATAAAGTTGGTTCAGATCTACATGAGTTAAGTAAAGATAATGAAGAGGAACATAGAGAAAATTAATTTGAGAATAATAATATTATCAAACTATTATTTCATATGAAACTATTACAAATATATAGGATAATAGATCCTATAATCTAGGAATCTCACTAATTATGAAATCTCCTAGAATATCCTATAGTATCTTAATTTTACTATATTTACTACGAGATATATTTTTAAATATTAAAAATATATTTGTGTAATTAACTAACCTATTAGCATATTATTGTTTATTAAACAATAATTATGTTATACATTTATAATTTGACCACTATACTTTAACATTATATACATGAAAAAAAAAATGCAAGTTATTTATGTGCATTGAAGCATAATAACTTATTGACCAAAGGGAAAGGAAAATGTGAGTATAAATTTGAGTGCAAATCAATCTAAAATTTTATTTTAAGAAAATAAAACATGGAAAAAAATGATGTGTTATAAAACACATGTTTATAAACACATAAGAGAATGTAGATAAAATAGTATAATTAAAATAGAAACATTGCATGAATTTCAATTTTAGTGATAAACGTGTATAAACTAAGATATTCATATAATAAGGAAATTCCAAAGTGTCAAAAAACATATCTATAGTCTATTTTATCTGGATATAAAAATAATAACCTATATAGACATCTAATTATTTTAAAGTAACAAATAGAGAATAAAAGTGATATTTATATGGATATCAACACAAATAAGTTGTTATAGATAAATACCACCATAATATATATATATATATATATATATATATATATATATATATATATATATATATATATATATATACATATCTATATATATACATATATATATATATATATATACATATATACATATATACATATGTATATATATATATGTATATATATATATATATATATATATATATATATATATATACATGTATATATATATGTAGATATATATGTATATGTATATGTATATGTATATATATATATATATCTGTGTGTGTGTATATATGTATATATATATATATATATGTATATATGTATATGTGTATATATATATATATGTATATATGTATATGTATATATATATATATATGTATATATGTATATATATGTATATATATATATGTATGTATATATATATACATACATATATATATGTATATATATATATATATATATGTATGTATGTATATGTATATATATGTGTGTGTATATATATATATATATATGTATATGTATATATATGTATATATATATATGTATATATATATATGTATATATATATATATATATATGTATATATATATATATGTATATGTATATATATATATATATGTATATATATGTATATATATGTATGTATGTATTAGGAAACATTCTATAGAAATACAATACAACAAAAACACTATTTTTTATTTGTAAAATTCATATATGTTGTAGATGATATTTTTTAATTGTATAGCACCTCAATATTTTACACTTATAAAATTAAAATCTTAGTTGTTCTTCTTAGGTCTTTACCCCTTCCCCCTTCCAGAAGTGTTGCATCACCTCTATCGTTGTGCCACTTGGATTATATCTCTTAGTCTAACTAGTCTTATGTTGATGACTCATATCTTCTATCTTTCCTAGAATGCTTAAAATGTACTTATCCTCCATATCTTCAAGTTTTAAACCTAATCCTTCTCTCTTTCTCCTTGTACTCTAACATTTGAGATAGATAGTAGAATCAATATTACTATCTTATCATGATGCAAGTGTCTAGTTCCCTTAAGTCATCAAATTTATAAATGAAATGTATCCTAATGGTCTACCTAAGTATTTTAATGTGAATTATTAATCTAAAGGTATTAATATAATAAAATATCAACTCTCACTCATTCCTTACCTATGAATACCTAGATAAATACCCAAAGGACTAAGTCATTTATCAAAAGCACTCTATAGAGCATTCAATTTAACAAAGCTACCATATTTCCATACTATCTATCAGTATAACACATCTACATGTCTAAAGTAATAAAAGAGGAACCCAAGAGACTAATTTTCTAATTTATAAGCTATGTCACTATTTTTCTTACTTTTCAAACATTGTCTGATTCACACATAGTCTAACATGTTATGGATAACTACAGCAATTTGAGTCCTTCTTTGGATAATTGGATATGTAGGAAGTGTCATTTAACTAAGGGATAATTTGGGTCAAATCAACATAATGTGCCCACTAACCCATTTCCCCAAGGTCGCATTGAATATTTAAAACTATGAGTTTTCCATTTCATAAGAAGTGACTATCCATGCTTAGATTTAAATGCACTATATAAAATGTGAAGGAAAAACCAAAAGTATACAAGTGGTCTCTTCTTATTTCAATAAATATTTTATACATAAAACTAGAATCAAACCTAGATATAAGCATCAACTCAACTATCCTAGATTGACATTACTATCTAGAGAGCTAGAGGCATCAAAATTGAAATCTGATAGCTTTTTTAGAATATCCTACCCCTTACTTTTAGCATGTTCCAGATCTAGAACTACATTAACATTAAAATAAACTAAGTACTTCAATTATTTTAAGTTTTTATATTTATAATAATTGTACTTCCCATATTTAGACTATATCAACATAGCTAATTTAATATATGCTTATATATGAATTTAGCATCTAATTGGATTACTATGGATATGATTATCACCCTTGTGCCAAGGACATTAAATGATAATATTTAGGTGTCAAGTAGTAATAACACATTCTTAGGCTTGAATAAGGTTAACAGGAGGAGGTGAAGGACATCATGGGATAGTGATCCTAGCATGATGACTTATTTTAGGAGTATGATGTGAATTGATTTTAATAGTGGTGACATGACTATATGAAATATTTCCCACAATGTTATCATAGTTGTATTATATTTTGAGATAACTAATGTATTTGATTTAGGAGTTTTGATCATGATGTTGTAGATGATTGCCTCTATTATTTTAGTTGTTATTATCATTCTAATTTTGTTTTGTAAATATGTTTTTAAATATTCCAATATTATAATTAGATGAAAAATCACTATTCTCAACCTCAATCTCTCTTTGGTCAAATAGATTGTATATAATTCTTGAGTTTCATACATCTATGTGTAACATGACCTTTGACTCTATAATAATCATAATATTCATTATATTTGTACAATGTGGGTTTGGATTATCCTTATTAAAAATATTTATTGATAGGCCATATAACCATACTTTCAGCAACCAACTTTTTAAATAAAACTTTTAATGGTTATCCAAGAGGTGAAAATGTCCTTCAATGGTATTATATCTTAGGTGGTGTTCTTTGGAGAGTCTAATAGTGTAATTTTAAAATTTTAAACATGTTTTGGTTGAATAATTTATACATTTTGGACTCTATAACTCCATCACCCATGACATTTTATTCTTAAAGGAAACTTAGGGTTTTCTATGTATGATTGGACATTAGATCAAGGTTGATTTTAAGAATTTATAGAGTATATTTTGATCAACATTTTATCAAAAAGGGATTATTCACTATACACATCCTTTTCTATGATTTTATTGAATGTATTTTTATAATGTAGTCACAAATGAAAATCCATTTCTAGATTTAAATATGCAGTGAAGGTGGTTGACCATTGATTTTATAAAAGAGAATGAGGGAACCTATTGCTGGATATTCTCCAAAATTATAAAAATTTAAACTATTTCCCCACTTCATTGTATTTCTTTGAAAATGTCTATAATTTTCAACTTATGTTCTATGTTGTATGATAAGTTCTTCATAAAGGGTTATGAGAGGTTAACAAATGTAGTGATCAATCTTTTGGGAAACTACATGAACCATTCTAGGTCTTGGCCACCCAAACTCCATGGGAACAATCTAAGAAGATATATGTCATTGAATGATAATTCTTGGCATGTCGTGATGAATTATTTCATGTGTTCTATTATATACCCATTCCATTTATACTTATCAAATTTTGGTGCTTTAAAATGAGGAGGAAATGGATTTATAGAATGCTCTTATCAAAAGGATAAGAACATAGTTCCTAAAAACTTAATTTTTTAATATGGTCCCCTATTTATAATACAAGAAGAACATATTTTATCTGCTACCACTCTTGATCATATGGAGTGTCTTGAGAAGTTTAAGATGAATTTGTTGTGTAGAAAGGGTTGATTATGATTGATTGATGGATTAAGATTAATGGGAAGATTGGATTTATATTTAGTGGGAATAAATACTATATTGGTGGGTTTAGTTGGAATAATCAACTTATTGATGGTAATTTTTTATGGGATTTCATTTTTGGATAGGACTTGTGTATTAGTGGGGGTTTAATTTTTGTATACAGCCTACTACTGATTAGCTATGATTTTTTTTGTTTCTAATTAACTAAGATTGTTTTTTGTTGATTTGTAGGAATTGGGTTTTCTTGATTGTCCAAGATTTGTTATTGATGATTGGTAAATTCATTGGTATTTAAAGTGGAATAAAAATTATCAATAATGTGGATCACATTTTTAAAATTATCAATAATAACTTTATTAGTATCCTGAGGTGGTGGTTCTACAAGGGATTCTTTCCCTTTGATAAAAGACTTAGTATTTGGATGTGGATTTTGAGACATTTTGTGATCTTTACTTTAGTCATGAATATATGAAGATTTATATCATTTTTCAGTCCACATCCTCTTCTACTACATGGAAAAAGTATTTCAAGTTTTTTAGGGCATATCCCATAGGAATCATAACACCTAACTCTAATAATCACAAGACAATTTCATATTTTTGTTCAAAATTTTATTGCTCAAATTAGGCCTTTCTTATATACAATATGAGTGGATTATTGTTTAATTCAATTTCATGAATGTTTGCATCTACCGCTCCCTTAGTATGTATTAGTTTTCATACATCCTCTTGGTTTTGGTTAAATTGAAATGGTTTTCCATCAAAATCATTAAAAAAATTAGGCTTATATCTCCACTTTGTGTATAATGAGGCATGGTGATAAAATATATTTTTATGTATTTTGAAGGTGGACTTAACTTGATGTTGGACTTTACTTATTTTTCTGTTGTATTTTAGTGATATTTGACTTTGACTTGATTTTAGAATTGGTATGAAGTTACCTTTTAGATTAGAATCAAAATTTGGTTAACTTTATTTTATTTTAATTTCCTTTTGAATTGATTTTAAGTTAAATTTTGGATTAAAATCAAACATTAGTTAAATTTTATTTATTTCCATTTGCTTTATGACTTTGGATGCTTAATTACATTTTGATATGATCTTTCATTGTGATTGACAAGTTTTGAATATGCTTGACTAAAAAATTATGTTTGTACATTTGACTTGATTTTAAAAGATGTTTTAGTGTGATTTTCAAAGTAATCCTTGGGAATTTTTAATTTTTTTACTTTATTCAAATTGGATTTATAACTTTGACTTAGATTAGACTTGGTTCAAGTTTAACTTTCAAGTTAAGACTTGTCTATGACTTGGTTTGAATTTGTCTTAGCTTGGTCGAAGGTAAACATTTGTATTTTACTATTTCACCTTATTTGAATTGAACCTAATTTGACTTTAAATTTTTATTTGACTTGATGTTTTGACTTTATTTTTACGTATGGATTTGGTTTGAATTTTGACTTTGATGTTGGAATTTGAAAATTTTTCCTTAGTTTAAATTTTGAATTTTGAAAGGTTGAATTTGGATGGTTAACATTTGAATTTGAATTTTCAAATTTGACCTTAGAAGGTTTGAATTTGAATTGGATGTTACATGTTTTGACTTGAATGAATTATTATTAAATTTAAAATTTAAAAGTTTGACTTGGTGAAAGGTGACCTGATGTGAGATAGTTGAAACGATTGTCTGAAATTATTTAACTTGGGAAATTGGTCATGTTTGAAGTATATAAGGTTGAAAAACAACATGGGTTGAGACAAAAATTTAAAAAAATGCATTCAGTTAACAAGAAATTTGATAGTAGTAATAGGTTTAAAATTAAATTAATCAACACACCATTATAAAGTGGTGACTAAGTTGACATCCCAAACCTCAATAGGCATACGTATGTGATGATTAATCTTGAAAAATGTTTTTTTACCTGCACTAATAATATTTTTATAGAGTAATGGTCTTAATATATGAAAAAAAAAGTTCAAATGGGTGAATCCTCTATATATGTTGTGGTACATTGAGGCCCAAGTCCATGGAAGGGGTCTATACAATGCTTCATGAAAGAGTCTTGCACCTTTATGACCACTCTAGACATAATATTATATTGAAGTGTCACTAAATTATTTTTATGAGTCTTGTTTAAGGCCTATGTATTGGAATAAAATCTCTTGACTTCATGGTATGCTTAAAGCATAAAAAAACTAAGCCAATAATGACAACTCCTTACCAGTATATATACCTCATCAAAAAAGGGGTTGGTCCATACATTGGGGGGTGAAATCCCAGTTGGCAGACCCTACGTAATTTCACTTAGTGGTCAAGTTTCATGTCATGTATCCAAAATGATAAAAATGAAGTTGCCTATTTATAATATTTATGGTTCCATGAAGGGCAAGAAGAGAATATATGTTGATTTATCTTTGGAGTGGGGAAGACAACCAAAATGATTTTGTTTACCTAAGATCCCATATATGGGAAATATTGAGCATACATGCTTGGGATATGACATGCAAAGACTCACAATCAAATAAAATAAACAAATTATTCATTTTATAACACTAAATTTGAAGTGTCATTCATTTTAAAGCACCAAAATAAAATGTTATAGGTGTTCATTTTTTTGGGTAGTGTCTTTGATGGACACAAAATTATAATTAAAAATGTTAGTAGTATTATGTTTGGCCTTTTAAAAGTGTATAAAACCTGAAAGTGTGTTAGCTTTAAAATCTATTAGCAATTATGATAATACAAAGGCCTATTCCATCGATCACTAGAATGATTCCACCAGTCTCCAAAAACATAAAATATCATAGAATAGAGACAAATTTTATTGTGGGTCCTGAAGTCCCTCATGTAATTTAGTGCTCTAAAGAATAAATCATAATACAATTCAAGGGATAAAATATACCTTCATTAATTTTAGGACTAATTTTGGTTTAGTCTAAAGACTAGGAAGTTTAACCTTTTTTACTCAAAGAGCAGTGATTGTTACCACTAAAGGTTCAATATGTTTGTATTTAAAATTTGGTTCAACTATTAGTTGAAGAAACTTCTACGTGTCGTTAGTTATTGAGTCATGTCTTATAGATTTATAAAATAGGGGGATTGTTTGGATCTTAAAATAAACATAAAAATAAGGCCAAGGTAGGGTAGGAAAGAGTGTTTCTAAGATTTAAAAGTGCCAATGATTAAAGAACCTAAATAAAATCTATGCCATAATTACACCAATTGTTATGATTTTTACCAAGGGTTCTCTCTCAATTTTACATAGGGAAAGTATAAGGTAACGAAAGGAAACACTTAATTCATAAAACTTCACTAAATATCAACAACCAAATAACCTATTGTAAAAAACACATAGGTGCTTAAAACATAACTCATAAATAGATACATAAATTATCAAAGTTGTAAAAAATGAAAAATGATAAGGGTTTATTAATGGGTTATAATATCATAACACATTATAACCATAACATTCATTTTATAAAAAAACACTTGTTGAATTCTCTAACATTATCATTCATTCGAAACTATAAATGAACGACACACTAGTAATTAAACAACTAAATTAACTAAAAACAAGGAACTGTATTCATAAAAATGAGTTTAATTTTAAAGAGTGCCTATCATGGTAGACATTCATAGTCCAAATAATGAGTGAAAAGAAGGTGAAATATTGATTTAATTCTGATAGCATTTTGGAACCAAAATTGATAAACTTTCACCAAAGGATACAATTTATAGATAAGGATGTAGGTTCACAAATAAGTAGCATGAGATTCCCATCCTAAGCCATGATGGCCTCCCAAATTTTATTATAATTTTATTTCAAAAAATATAATATCCTCCACTTTCTAAACTAGATATTAGAGGGCCCACCTAATTGATACTTGGAGGAGCTACAGATGAACCACCTCCAAAATGCTTGGATTTTACCTCCCTAGTGGCCAATACAAATACTACTAAGTCAAACTCTTAGTCCAAATTCGTCAAATTCATAGGTGGATCCAAAAATATCACCTATAATTGGGACACTAGTCTCTAATAAGCTTGGAGCAGGGCCCTCATGGACACCTTGACCTATGAAATTTGACTAATGCTCATATTGTATTGGGTAGAGAGTTCAAGATCTACCTAGGATCTAACCTTCTAGCCATTTCTAATTTATTTCACATGACCTATCAAATTCACCAAGGTGAATTCTAAAATCACTCCTATCTACCAAATTTTCATCTAGGTTGAATAACATAGTGATATTGACCTCTTTGAAGTAGGTCAATATCTTCTTCTTACCTTATTCAAGGGGATCCACTACCATCTATGCCACATTTAACCATTCTTTAATAATATCCCTCACATTACTTTAATATTTTTGGTAGAGGCTCAAGTCTAAAATAGGAATGCAATTTAATTCTAGGAACATGCCTTTATTTAAGATCATTACTAGCTTCCTTCACTTTCTCTCCACAAGAGTAATCCTCTCTCAATATGCATGAGCCCTTTGAATATGGACCTTGATATCTACTAAATTCTTGACTACCTTTCCCATATCTAATAAAATATACAAAAGGGCATCATCAAATATCTTGATTAGATCCATAGGAAAGGAGATATTTACTTTAACTTTCAAGCTTTAGACCTTCTCCTACATGTCCTCTATTAGCTTATCGAACATATCATGTGTATCTTAGAACACCAAGACTAGGTTCTCAACCCCTTTCAATTCTCTTATGGATGTTATCACCTTGGTGAGGGAGAAAATTCCTTTCTAATTTTCCCAAACCACCAATTTCCTCTCATGGATGAACTTTTGGGTGAGGATACTACTCATGTTCCATGTGGTGCAGTCGAAGTCCCACTACACATTAGGGTCACCCTATAGAGTGATATCAGGTTATTATAACACCATAGATATTACCAAGGTGGATGGAGGCATTTATGGGTGATGGATATGGTTATGATTGGTAGAGGCTAAAGTGGAGGGGGAATGGATGAAGAGGTAGGGATGAAAGAGGAGATTAATGGAAGAAGAGGAGGCATGCAAGTGAAAGAAAGAATTATCAATGGGCAGGCCCAAGGTAACATCTATGATTTCCATTCACTCTAGATCAAATTGAAGTATGGAGTAATGACTCTAGGGAGAGGGGAATTCATAAGATAGGAGTAAATTGGCTAGTTAATGCCAACCCCCAGGGTATACAATATGATAAATAAGGGATGCCTTGAAACAATGTGGGGAGCCACAAGATGTGGTGTAAGAGGAACAACATTTGTAATTAGCACCTATATAAAATTTTAAGGATGAATTTCATTCGCATTATTTTAAGCACTCTTTTTTGGATCACCTTGAGCTACTGTAGTAGAAGGAACAAGGATGATAGAGGTCATGAGGGATAATTAAGGAACCGATTGGTTAGTTGAAGGAGGTGTTAGAATGGATCAAATCACTTGAGCTATGCACATTAGTATAACTATTTCTAAAGTCATAGCTACACTTTTTGGGTATGGATAACCTACAAGTATCTTAGCCTATTTAATTATTAACATGTGCACTATGGGTATCCCTACTTATATAAGGGATGATGTAGATCAAAATGAAGAGGTGAGGATGTTGTGCATGTCTAAGTCTAGAGTCACTTGCATACATTGTGGAGAGGTGAAATGATAAAACATTTAGGTACCACCTGAGTGGAATGATAGGAAGTTGGGAAGCCAGGTTATGAAAGAGGCTACTAGAGAGTGGAAGTAGGGAAAGGGATATGTGCAAATGGTATCTATTGGTCCCTCATCAACATTTTATTTGAGATACTAATGATGTTGAACTTCTGTTTGTGATCAACCTGAGGTCGATCCACTTAGATTTGATCCATTTGAAGTTGAGTCATCAAGGATTGATCTACTTATGTTCAAGTTGCCTTAATCATATGAGGTGGTAGAGGTGGAGTCTAGGTTTGAGGGGTAGAAAATCAAGGAGGAGAACCTTGGGGAGGATAAGATACCAAGTATTCCTATATAATTTTCCTTTAAATTTTAGGGGATTCACTTTAATGTCTTCATCAAGATGAGATGATGTGGAAAGGCAAGGCTTGCCTAGGTAGATGGCTTGGGCTGAGCCAACTTTCCTTTCTTATTCTTCATCAGTCAAGTTTAGATAGAGCACATCTTCCACATCAGATTGGTGGGCTTAATTGATGTTTAGGTTGGCATGGTACTTTTGTATGTGATTTTGGATGACTTCATTTGGGTCCCAGTCATGATGCTTGGCTCTACCCAAGGTAAAGAAGTCTCTTTCCTCTACCATATTATACAAGAGGGGGAAGTCTTTATATGCATGATTCCTTATGGTGATTAGTAATTGAAAGACATCATTCTATTATCAATTGATGTAATGCCCAAAAACACCCTCCACTAATCTATATGATATTTCCTATTTGGCCATGTGGTCTGAGACCTGATAAGGAAAGTGGAGGGGAGACTTGAGAGTGCCCACTAGCTAAATGATTATATCCTCCCTATAATACTAATTATCCCTAGTGAGAGAGATTCCTTAATATATTTTGATAGATAGGTCATCGATGAATTATTGATGGCCATGTAGACTATTAGGTAAAAGGACTCATAGATATGCTTGATGTAGTTATTATAATGGTGGACATATATCTTGTAAAAGAATACATGGACCATCACACCTCTAAAAACCCATGCTAGAAAGGTATAAGGTTTAAATGTGAGCATTACATAGACCACATATACCAATTATCTCATCATTTAGAAGTCACCTCCTCCCTAGGTATCTCCCATTGCCTTGATCATATTAAAATTGATTACCCCTCCAAGGTCCAAGACTTTCTCACCTTCAAGGATAATGTGTAACAATGGAATAGACATAAGGTTGACATAAAATCAATTTCTCTCCTTGAATAATCAGTTGAGTAGTATCATTTTGATGCATATTCCCTCCTTGAAGGTGTGAATGGTGTATGTATTCGCATACATGTTGTTGATCTATTTTATATCATATATCTCCACCCAATCCTTCAAGATGTCACAAATATAGTTATATTTTGTCTAGGTGATCATCACATAAGGATGATAATTGATAGCTTATTCTGATAGGTTATAGTAGGCTTTAAAAGTACCTCTCAAAAAGTCCACAATCTTATGCAGTGAAGACTATGTCATGGATACCATCATGTACTTGATTAATCATGAGTAGAAATTTCTTGAACATTTATCACAAGGGAATACCTTTGGCCTAGTTATAGCTTAGTGAAGGCTACACTTATCATATTCCCTAAGGGCATCCTCAAACTATGTCCACTATTATAAGAACACTAGGTTAATGACTTTGAACACCTCACTATAGTTTTTTAAACACATCAATACATTTTTTAAAGTTGTGTCTATATACTATGGCTTATATTTAATATTATATGACAAGGTGTCCATTGTAGTTGGGATGGACATTTAAAATATTGAGCCTTGAGCAAAGTGGAAACATAGAGGGAAATTATAGGAGTAAAAATTAAGGAGCAGATTCTAGGAAATTGAGATCAGTAGTAACTAATTATTTCATCTTGATCACTTATATTAGTCTACATACATCTCTTGTATTGATGGAATTTAATATCTCACTTGGTATGAATTAAAATTTGAGTTGGTGTCTTGATCTTCCCATTTATTTCATAATCTAGACATAAAATCAAAAATCATGATCACTCTTCACCTACTAGATTTAATGATCATGATTAATTAATTTACAATGTCAAATTAGGGCCAATTTCCCATATAATCAATGCTCTAAGTGTGTTAGGAACACAACCATATCATATTTAAGGCTTCCCAAGTAGTTTTTGCTTCATGTCATGTGTCCCTTGATAATTAGTTAATGTTGCAATGGCTACCACCCTATGTGTAGCCTATGATGGAGGTAAAATAAATGAGATTAGGGTAGGTTGAATTATTGAATCAAGATATTTCAAAACTTAAATATAAATCCTTCAAAACCTTAGTCATACACCATAGAAAAACAAGAAGTAAATAACCCACTCATAGTAATGACCATGAAAGATAAGAAAGATAACACAAGATCTATGTGGGAATCCATCTTGGGGGAGAAAACCAATTCTAAATCTATAAAAAACATGGAATAATTTTCCTATAATATCATTACAAATATAATACTTTAGTGAAGTACCAATTTCACAAAGAGCACCAACCCCTAAAGATGACAAGCACTAGCTTTCCTAAGATGTTGAGCACCAAAACAAAATATATGAAAATAAAAAATATATAAATTTGATTATTTCTAAATATGATGGATAAATCCTAAAAAATAACCTCATTCAATCCTATTCACTCATTCGAACCTTCATATACAAGTAAGGCATCCAAAACCACCTTTTCGATCAATCTATAAACCTTCACTTGTTCTCATGCATTGAACTTGTAAATTCAACAATAGAATTATGACCATAAGGTCATACATGAAATTTTCACTCTAATATCCTCTCAATATATCCACAAGGATATTACAATTTTAAAATATATTTTTCTCATATTCTCACGTACACAACAAGCACAATTAGTCCAATTAGACCTTCTACTTATACCACGCTATTTTTTAACTCATCTTGGTTAGCCAAGATGAGTTAAATATTTGAACCAAACTTAAAATAGGTCCATACACATGTTAAATGTGATAACCAAACTCTTCATAGGTCATTCATTACCTCATATCCCTAAATCACTGTTAGGTCTTGGTGAGACCTAAAAATAATTAGGCCTGCCCACCCATACGTTACACATTTAACTCCTTGGGATAATTTTAAATTATACCAAAGTTTAAAACACATATAATATATCTCCAATTTAATATTTATAAATATCTCATGGGCCCATTCCGTATATAACACCAACTCAACATTGGAACCTATCAATTAGGTCTCCATGCTCTTTAGGATTACATACATAAAAAACATAGTCTCAAACTTCTGAAGCAACTACTAAAGTATTTCACATAAACATATGATTATATCACATGGATTAACTCTAAAATACCTATTAAAAACTTTCATATACCTTAGACACTCTATCATTGTCTCTAATCACTCAAATCAACTCTCTAAAAATGACCATTTAGACTGGTCGCACATAGTCAAAATACATTCATGCTATCTTAACTCTCCATATTTGATCAAGGGAAAAATATAATAACCATTGCCTTCTTATAGTCATTATATAATTATAAGACATATCCATACTCATTTTATGCTTCAAATCTACTTGAAACATCTTCAACTTACATATACAAGATGGTCACTCAAACTGCTAGTGAATTCAACAAACACAACCAACTTCTAAGCAATTGTTCACACTAAGTATGGATTTTTAAAACCTAAAAAATCCACAAAAATGGTCCTCATGGATTATATAACACTCTAAAATATTTATCTAATCTTGAAACATAAAAATAATATCAATAACAACTTAATTATCCTTCTTGAGTCACTTGCAAGACATGGTCAACCACATAATCAGCTTTGGAGATTTATAACTTTAATTGTAAAAACATTCAAACCTTATAACTAGATTCTATGGATGCACCTTGAAGTCCTCTTAAAATTTTATTTATAATGAATCAATAAAATCATCAGGGATAAAAATATATAGCTCAAAATATTCAAATTAGTATTTCTTTATTAATCTGAATATTCAAATTCCAATGTTCAGTGAGAAAATGTTAAACATCAAACACTTTGACCTCATCTCATTCTCCCTAGAAAATTTGAATAAATATGCACCATCAATCTCCTCATAAGCATCCTGGTCTTTACCTTTTTATTTTCACCATTGATCTTAGATTTTGACTTCCATTATTATACCACTCGGTAGCTTTGTGTGCCTTTTGTGTACCCTGTAGCTAGTCACTAATGAACTCTACGACTTGGAAGCTCCATGTGCCTTTTGAGCATATTGAATTTTTAACTCTAATGAAAATATGCCACTTGGAATTCCTACATGAAATATTGAATATTTTACTTTTAACCACATCATTTTTATCCTTATCTAGTTATATTAAATGCTCACCATTAGATATGTGATCTGATTAAATGCTCATCGTATATCTTTGATAATGAAAATTTGGCCAGGTATGGGAAATTAGTAAATTCTTCCTAAGAATCCAGCTTTACACCTTAATAAAATTTTCTCTGCTAAAGTTCATGAATTAAAATTTGAACCACATGATCACCTTTCATATGGAAATCCATCTATGTATCAATCTCCTCCTGAAATCTTCACACATGTGAAATATGCCATCATCAATATGCTCACTTATATTTATCTTTCAATATGACTACTTGAGCTTAGACATTCATATAACTATTCTAATGAATTTTTTTCACTTTGTTAAACAATATAAGTAATCATAACATCCTATAGGGTCTCTGTAACATGTCCATACCATAAATAACATCCATTACTTACCTCATTATGTCAAATACTGAATAACTATGTAAGACTACTAAAGAATATTGAATCACACTTTGTCATTGTCATTCTATCACACATGACACATTATCAGCATCCTTGGACACCTTGGAGATGTCATTGGCAAACCTAAAACAACATCACCCTTTGTCATTGATGTGAAACACCAATACAAATTTTATACTCATACTCTATCTCTTTATTCAAGTACTTTCTCCCCCTTTGACACAATGACAAATTGAGCTCATTCTTTATCTTAAGGACCTAAAAAAAGTTAAAAAACTAACAATAGGAAAGGACCACCTCTGAGAGATGACACAAACTTCCCCTAACATTGTACATACCTCTTATTACCTTAATATTATCAAACAAGCTCCATGACTACACTCTTCTTTGATCATACATAGATTCTATGAGGACAAAAAATATATGAACATCATAAACAATATGAACTTACCTTGAAAACATTAAGAGGAACTCCCCCTAAGTCACCTAAGCTTAGGCACTCTTCTGACCATCTTCAGACCATTTCCAATAATGATAAAACAACATAATTGCCTTCATACTTTCTCTTTCAAATTCTACTACACAATTGTTTGATCTTAGGACTTGATGAATTACAAGGCTCCCCTTTTGTTTATGCATGAAGATTCAATACCTTGTCAAACCGCTTGGTTTGATGAATTTATCATATCAATTTTTTTGAATTCAAAACTATAGCAAACATCTTCATATCTCCACCATGATTGGAACATATCATATATGCTCCTCCTCACATCATACATAGATCTGTAAGCCTTTCAAACTAACTAAGTTATCTACCCCTAACTCCATGCTTCACTTGGATCATGACATATTAAATAAGTCTTCTTAATGAGCTAGGTTTGTTATCAATTACTCAACACTTTATATGCAAGAGAACTTTTTTACAACTCACCATCCTTGATTAGACACCTAGAGACCTCCATTCCATACTTATAGAATTTGCATACACAACTTCATTCTTCACCATATTTACCAACAAGACCATGCATCAAATATTGACCAAAAGTTTGAATTTAGGATCACTGTACCTAAATATATATTTTAAATCATTCCATCACAATACTTTAGAGAAGTTACATGAAACTCATTGCTCCCCCTTAACCAAGCATATCTTCTCATGACTTTTCTTATCCTACAATATCAACCAAAACTCAACTAGCATGTATTATGTTTCATTTTTCTAATAACTATCTCCTTGAAGCTTAGATAGAGACACCCTTAACCCACAATGTCCTATAATAATGTGAAACCAGGAGTTTCCCACAACTCCTCATATTCTTTCTCCTTCTTGGACAACTTGAATTGATTCTTCTTCTTCTTTGGATTGAATGAATCAACTTATCTATCTTATTTATCTCTTTCCTTTTCTTCTAGGATGATATTGATAATACATAGAGAAAATAAATATTCTTGGCATACCTTTTCACTTGAAGTATTAGTTTCACACTTCAAAGCATCAACACTTGACATTATCAACTGCTATTCTTCATAGGAAACTTTATCAATAGCATCAAGATGTTCACTTGAATCTTCTTATTTCCAAAAATGAGTAGACAATGAGATCTCTTGATTCTCTTCAACCTCTATATAATTCTCTATCATGGAAAACAATCCACTTGGACTTATAGACTGATAATGGCACATACGTTCCAATTTTGGTTTCCATGTTTTAAGTTACCTTCTTTTTTTCACTCTAGGAGTCTGCTTAAACTTGTTATAACTTGATGGAATTTTCTTGTAGAACCTAGTAGTTGACCAATATTATCACAGTTGTAGCAAACCATTCTTATTGAGGTGAACTCATCTTATCTTACCTTGTTAGGAAAAAATATTTCAATGTGTCCTATGTCATGATAACTATAGCACTCACTTTGACTCACAACACTTGACTGATGATTCCATTCATAGTTCCACAAAAATTCATTCCTTGAAGGTCTTTTACACTCTCTAGCCTTATGTCCAAATTGATTACAAGTGTAGTAGTCACCATTGAAATTTGCATACCTCATGGCATTTCGTTGTCTAATCTGATTTATCCTCATTCTCCCAATATCTTCATTCCTTGATTGGTGATTGATCTTATAGGTCTAATTATCTTTGTTCACATTGGCCTTTATCTTGTCTTGGGTTACATTCTTTTGTTCTTATTTGTAACCAAGTCTATTTATATCACTATCATGATTTTGACTATTGAGAATGTTGTATAGATCACTTGAGCTCTTTTCAAACATCACATATCACTTCATCTTATTAGATGTCTTTTCTAACTCATATTTAAATGGCTCATTTTTAGTCACATGCCTTAAACACTCATCTTCTTTAACTTTCAGGATTTTAGATAGTATTTCCAATTGACAACTGAGATGCTTGACGATATCTTCATGCTCTTTGATGTCTTCATTTATTCTTGCCTCAAATACACTGAATTTCTCTTCATAGTCCTTTATTTGAGACTTCAACTTATTTTTTTTATTCTTATCAATATTTAGATCTTCAAGGGAATTTATCAACTTAGTTTCATAGTTTACCTTATCTTATTTATCATATGTATCACCTAAACCACATCCAAACCATTTAGATTCTTCTTGATATAAATAACTACCATCTTCAACCATGAAAAGAGCTTCATCTTTAGTAGGACCATTATCTTTATGATCATACTTAGAATCACTACCATCATTCTCATCAAATGAAATGAAATATGCATTGGTGTAGAGACTCCTCTTGTCCTTGTAAAAAATTTTTTGGCCATTATACATTTTGAAATAGTTCTTGCTCTTATCAAACCTAAATTTATTTTTGTCATTATCATGATCTTCTTCATGTTATTCATTATCATTTTCCTTATTCTTATGTGGACACTTGTTGTCAAAGTGACCTATCTCTCCATATTTGAAACATTTTAAGGGAAGTTTACCCTTAAACTTGCATGAACCCATTTTTAAGTTTCTTGTTAATCAAGTTATTAGTTCATCATCATCAATACCATAAATCTCAACATCTTTGACCTTCTTACCTATGAGCTTCTTATTTTTATTCTTTTATGCATTGAAAGATGTTTCTTTCTTTTGTGGTTTGTCCTCATTAACTCTCATTTCAAAGGAAAAAATAACTTCATGCAATGCATCCATCTTCATTTTATTGAGATCGTGACTTTCTTCTATAGAAGAAACATTTGAATCAAATTTGGAAGTGAGAGATATTAATACCTTTTTCACTATAGTTCCTTCTTCAATAACCTCTCTCATGCCTTTGATCATATTCACTACCTCATAGACGATAGGAAGCCACATTATCATCTTCCTTCATTTTGAGACATTAAAATTTCCTTTATTAGGTTTGTAGTTTGGCCAACTAGAAATTTCAATCTCCTTGTTAGACTTACAATGGATTACCTTGGTGAACTCACCCTTATAAAGAACATAAATGATAGTATTTATAGCTTTGAAATTGTTCTCACTCAACTTCTTTTTTATAGCACTAGTTGGAGGACTAAGCAGCATGGAATAACCATTACAATTACATTTTCAAGTGTCAAAACCCAAGGACATGATGTACGTATTCATTACTTCACTCTAAAAATCATAATTGGATCCATTAAATAATGGATCTTGCTAAATAGTTAAACCTTGATAACTTGTCATTATACTTAATATTACCTTAAAGTGATTAAAATTGTATAGAATATCTCATTATGATAATAATTTTTAGAGGTAAAATAAATAAGAGAAGGGGAGGGTGAATTATTTAATCTATATATTTCAAAACTTCAATCTAAATCAAGAAGAAAATAACCCACTCATAGTAATGAACATGAAAGATAAGATAACCCAAGATCTCTATGGGAAACCCTCTTAGAGGAGAAAAACCACTCTCAATTATGTGAACACATGGACTAATTGTCCTATAATATTATTAAAAATGTGAGACTTTATTGAATTACCCACTTCACAAGGAGCACCAACCCCAAAAGATGACAAACACCAAATTGCCTAAGATGTTGAACAACAACACAACATTTATGAAAATAATAACTCTATAAATTTGATTTATTCTCAATCTAATGAAAATATCCTAAAAAATAACCTCTATCAATCCTATTCGCTCATTCAAACCTTCACATATAATCAAAGCATCAAAAACCACCTTTTGGACCAATCTACACACCTTCACTTATTTTCATGCATCAAACCTATAAAATTAACATTAGAATTATGACCAAAAGGCCATACAAACAATACAAACTCTTATATACATCTCAATACATCCATAAGGATCTCACATATTTCAAAAATATTTTCCTCATATTCTCACTTATATAATAAGCATAATTAAACTAATTATACCTTCTACTTATACCACACTCTTCTTTTAACTCATCTTGGTTGGCTAAGATGATTTACATATTTTAACCACACTTAAAATATTTCCATACACACATTACATTTTAAAACCACACTCTTCATAGTTTTTTCATTACCTCATTATTCCTAAACCACCATTACGTCTTAGTGAGACCAGAAAACAATTATGCCTAGTCACCCATACACTATAACTTTAAATCATTGGGCCACTTTCAAATTCTACCAAATCTTAAAAAACATATAATTTGTCTCCAATATACCATTTATTAAAATTTTATGGCTCCATGCCACCTAAAACACTAAATCAACACTTGAATCTATCAATTAGGTTTCCTTGCTTTTTAGTCTTTCATACACAAAAAGCACAGTCTCAAACTTATATAGCAACTAATAAAGTATTTCACATAACCATATCATTAGATCACATGGGTGAAATTTTTAAGACCTATTTAAAACTTCCATGTACCTTATACACTCCAAAATATGCTATAATAACTTACATAAACTCTCTAAAAATGACCACTCAAACTAGTCGCACATAGTCAAAATATAGTCAAGCTATTTTGACTCTCTATATCTAATCAAGGGTAAAATATAACAACCAATTAATTATAATAATATTTATAAAATTATAAAGCATATCTATACTCATTTTCTTATTCAACTATGCCTATAACATCTTCAACTTACCTCTACAAGATGGTCACTCAGACTGCCAATGCATTCATCAAACATAATGAACTTCTAAGCAATTATTCACATTGAATATGGATTTATCAAACCTCCAAAATCCAAAAATATGGTCCTCATGAAGTATAAAACAATCTCTTATATTTATTTCATCTTGAAATGTGAAAATACTATCAATAAAAACTCAATTATTCTTTTTGAGTCACTTGTAGAACATGGTCAAACTCATAATCAACTTTGGAGCTTAATAACTTTGATTGTAAAAATATTCAAACCTTATAAATAGATTCTCTAGATTCACTTTTAAGTCCTATTCAACTTTCATTTTTAATAAATCAATAAATTCATTATGGATAAAAATATATATCTCAAAAATGTAGACTAGTTTTCCTTCATTAATTTGAATATTCAAATTTCAATGGTCACTAAGCAAATGTTAAACATCAGACACTTTGACCTCATCTCATGCACCCTAGAAACTTTGAACAAATACACACTATAAATCTCCTCACAATTATTTTGGTATTTAACTTTCAATGTTAACCATTGCTATTAGATCTTTTCTTCCATGATTGTGCCACATGGTAGCTTTGTGTGCCTTCTATGCACCTTGTAGCTAGCCACCAATGAACATTTTCCACTTGACAACTCTGCATGCCTTCTGAGCATATTGAATTTTTAGCTCTAATTAAATTCTACCACTTGTTAACCCTAAATTGAATATTGACTATTTGACTTTGAACCATGCCATTAGATCCTTATCTAGTTAGATTAAACACTCACCATTAGATTTGTGATCTAATTAAATACTCACTGTAGATCTTCGATAATGCATATTTGGCCATGTATGGGAACTTAGTTAATTTTTCCTAAGAATCTAACTTTTCACCTTAGTAAATTTTTCTCCATTGAAGCTCATGACCTAAATTTTGAACCACACAATCACCATTCATAGGGTAATCCATCCATGTATCAAGTTTCTCCTAAAACATTCACATATGTGAAATATGACATCATTAATTTGCTCACTTAGATTTTATCTATCAAGATGACCACTTGATCTTAGACATTCATATGATAGTTTTGATGAGTTACATTCACTTACATAAGCATCCTAAGTACTCATAACATACCATAGGGTCTCTACAAAATGCCTATACCATCAATATCATCCATTAATTGCCTCATTAAGTTAAATACTAAATAACTATGTAAGAACACTGAATAATATTGAATCACACTTTGTCATTGTCATTCTAGCACATATGACACCTTATCAACTTCCTTGGACACCTTTTAAACATCACTAACAAACCTCCAATAGCCTAGTGCTTCACCTTTATATGATAAGGAGAAGAAAAATATAATTAGAGGACATGTGGCATCTTGTGATTAGACTTTCAAATCTAATTGTACCTTATTTTGACTACCCTAGAGTCTTTTGGGATCTTCTCACAAATATGTACATAAACACCATATGGCATGATGTGATAAGTTACATTCCCCATGTTATGACATCTCTTTTAGTTATAAGGGAATATCAATCCTAAAAATGGACCATGTGACAATGTTTCATTTGGTCAGGCTCTCATAGGCTGTAACATCTCTTAGAGATATAAGAGATTAACATGTTTGACATTGGGGTGATATCATTGGTTAGATCCTAGTAACCCTAACCACTAGCCCATTTAATGTTACTTCATTTGGTTAGGTTCTCCTAGGTTCTATAATTTATGTTAGATCCAAGATACTATCACTTCTGACATTGGGATGAGCCCATTAGTTGGATCCTAGTAACCCTCACCACTGCGCCTTGATGTGTTCCATCATTTGGTGGGGATCTTTTGGGTCATGACATCTTTATCATATATAAGAGACTAACCATTCTGATAGTGAGGTATATTGATAGGTTGGGCTATGTTAAGTTTTAATATATTTAGTATTGATCTAAGTGGCACTTTCCCATTTAACCACTCCTCATATAGAATTCCACAAAAGATACTAAGTAAAAGTGGGAATGAATAAAAATTCTTACTCAGCTACTAGTTAAGCCTCACTAGATCTAAAGTATGACTCAAGGAGTGTGACACGCTAGGAAAAAGAGACTCTAGGAACCTAAATATGGAATTAAACCTATATAAATTTTAGTGCATTAAATATTCTAAGTGAGAATGTGCCTAGTTCTTCTTAAGATATGGAAAGGACTTGACTACATTAACTTTAGAGGTTATAGGGTTCTCAACATGGATTAATTCACCATT
>JARHVA010005402.1:490000-557500 GCA_037957365.1 Torreya grandis
ATGGTCTTCTCTTTTAGAGAAGGCCTGACACTAATATCATACCCTAAAATAAGTGTGGACATCCTTGAATAAAGTATGTCAATAGTAGCCTACCTAGAATATCGTATGTGCCATGTTTATTTTTAGATGGCCAATGTCTAACTTTTAAAAGAAATTAGCCATTACTTATTTATCCTCATCTTTTGATAAGCATATAAGATAGATGTCATCATTATTCCTCTTAAAGAGAACTCCTTTCGTCAACATCTATTGTGTTTCCCTCAACCTAAGTGCTCTATTATACATTTATTTTAACCCATAAGGTGTGTTCTCATATATTAGGTAATGTACGATTGGGACGTACCCATTTTTTTGTAGTAATATCTCTTATTCCAATTGGCATAGAGTAATACTTGAATCAATTTTTGGTTATTAGCTATGTAAGACCTATCTTCTAACAAACATGTCATCTTTTATTTCCATGTAATATTAATCCATCCTTTTCATCCATGTACTTCTATAATTTACCAATTCATTCTACCCCAACATTTACTTCGTGATTAGGTCTAGAACGATTACATGTGCCTTATTCCTAAGAATGTATTTTTGGAACTCTATCACAACCTTGATAATTGCATAAGCATATTTATTAAGATTAAAATATTTTAGTTCTATGTATTTGATATTGGTTCTCATAAAATCAATGGGGTGTTATTCTCCATCCAATATTTACATGAGGTAGGTGGTGAGAGTGTCATTTAATTTATTTTTTAATGATGGGTGAAAATGAGACAAAAATTGACACTCATGCATTTTTAGTTCAACCTATACATGTTTTTCAATGTCACTAACATCAATGTTTGAATAATAATTATGTTTTTATGTAGGTATCTGCTCAATATGCCATTGAACATTCAAATTTTTAAATTGTTTCCAATGTGAAAAAATATTATTCATAGTTAAAATAATATTTATTCTGATGTTATGGAATGGTTTATATAATATTATTTCTGACCAACAAAAATATTCATATGATGATGAATCAAGAGGTATCACAATAGAGAAATGAGGAAACATGTCAATAATTGCTTCAATTTTTCTATGTTTCCACTACTCAAATTTATATTACTATTTAAAGATGATGTCCAAGTGGAATCTATGAGTCCCAATGTATTTATATAATAAAGACAATTTTTATGCATGTAAATGAAATATGGTAGTTTTGATTTATCACTTATTCTTCTAGAAACATGTTTAAAGATTTATTTTCTGGTAGACAAGGTAACAAAAGTTATGCTACAAACCATTAGAAGTAGCTATTGTAACATGTCATATATTTTTTTTGCACTTATGTCATGGTTAATAGAGGTTTTTATGTGAAACTTACTATATGTAACTGGTATTGGGTGTTCTACTAAAATTGTAGCTGATATTCTAGTTAACATATTTTGGTAACTTTAATAATTATTTTTGTGTTTAGTGGCATACTTGTCAATGTATATGAGAACATCATGGTAATAGATAAATAGATGTAAATCAAAATTTTCATGCCACATTGAAATAATTATTACATTTTGCATGTTTACTATTTCATCATTGCATGATAGAAGGTATGTTTTGTGACCTTCATTGTCGATAAACATGGTTGAAATCTCTTACAATGGACACAATGATTTATATATAAATTAAAAAGTATTAAAATTTTTATATAAAAATTTATATTAACTACATTTAATGTGATGTTTAACATTATTAACATGTTTCTCAGTGTATTTTTGAGCATCAACACCAAATATTTCTTCTATGGTAAGCAAGCATGGATCATCTAGACTAGAACAATGTATTTTATCATGGATATTGTCATTATTGAACAAATTCATGTTAGGAATATAAAACATAGAGAAATATTAATGAATTAAAGATGGAAATAAAATTCAAAAAACACAACATAATAAAGACATAGATTTAATGTGGTTCACCCAATATGGGCTATGTCCACGCAGAAATAACCAATCCTTATTATTATCTAGTCAAACAAATGAACCAAAAAAACTTGCAATATAGCCATTACAATATCCTCTTCACTCACACATAGTATGCCACCATGATTTCAATGCCCTCATATGAAAGGAGGGTTACATATTAAGGAAAATATGCATAAACATAATTTGTACTGTTAGATCTATGACTTTATAGTGAATTGTCCAGATTTATTATGAAATTATAATATTTTACAATGCATTTTTAACAATTTTTTGCTTCCAAGGTGGTACGCTTGAATCCCCACCATGGAGGGCTTTAAATTAAGTGATTATCTCCCATGGACACTCTGGTCAACATAATAGGGGGGAGTTTCACCCTACACCCCCTGTCAAGAATTGAGCATTATAATAAGATCAAGCTCCACCATATAACATTCTCCCACTTGGAGACTAATTGTTACGACTCTTCCTTGGACTTCTCTTTGAACTTTTGACCCTGACATGTTTCTCATCCTCCTTGTTATCATTTAAGACCTATTAAATTTGAACAACTCTCCAACTTATCTTTATGATTGATTTTGTTAGCATATCTATAGGATTTTGACTTGTATGGATCTTTTCCATCTTCAGTTGACTGTCCTCCAATATTGAATGAATGAAGTGACAATTGATTTATATATGTTTGATTCTTGAGTGGGATGCCAAGTTATTTGCTAAATGAATTGCACTTTGGATATCATTGTATAAGCTACAATATTCCTACTTATTCCTTAACTCTTCCATGAGCTGTTGCATCCATATCATCTCCTTGCCAGCTTCTATAGTTGGAACATACTATACCTCTCTAGTTGATAAATAAACTATCTTCTATAATTTTGAAATCCAACTAGCTATTGTATCACTAATAATGAAAACATAACCTATGGTGCTCCTCCTACCATCTAGATCTCTAGCCATGTTTGCATTAACATATCCTTGTAAGGTAATATCTAAAATTTCATAGAATAATTATCTATCAATGGTACCTCTCAAGGACCTGAGAATCCACTTGAATACATCCTAGTGCTCCTTTCCTAGATTATTCATAAACTTCTTGATAACTCCCACTACATGAGCAATATTTGGACTCATGCACACCATAACATACATTAAACTTCCAACTGTTGAAGCATATGGAACTTTAGACATGTAATTGATTTATTCCTTCATTTTAGGACATTGTTCCTTGCTTAATTTGGATTACCCTCCTAAAGGTGTTCTTATAGGTTTTACATCTTGCATATTAAACTTGACTAACACCTTCTTAATGTACTCTTCTTGAGATAATGTCAATTTTCTATTTTTCCTATCTCTTGTTATTTTCATACCAAGGAGTTGTTTTTCAAAACCCAAATCCTTCATTCCAAATGAATTTTATTATTTTCTATTGAGATAATTTATATCCTACATGTTAGACCCTATAACAAGCATATCATCTACATATAATAACAAGATAATATAGCTTCCATTATGTAATCTCTTAAAATAGACAAAATGGTCATAATGGCATCTACTATAACCTTGTTTTGTCATAAAAATGTCAAATTTTAAATACCACTACCTTGGAACTTGTTTTAAACCATACAAACTATTCCTCAACTTGCACACCATTTTATCCTTACATTTTACTTCGTATCCATGTGCCTGTTTCATATATATTTCCTCATCCAAATCATGATGAAGGAAAGCATTCTTCACATTTATTTTTTCAAGGTAAAAATCTTATACTACTACCAAACTTAAATTATTTCTTATGGAAATTATTTTTACAACTAGAGAAAATATTTCATCAAAATCAATACCTTTATTTTGTACAAACCCTTTTACAATAATTCTAGCCTTGTACCTATTTTTTCTTCCATCTTATTTGTTCAACCTATAAAACCATTTATTCGATAATGATCTTTTACCTATAGTCAACTAAACCAAATCCCATGTTTGGTTATGTACCAAGGAGTCAATCTCATCTTTCATGCCTTGCTCCCACTTCTTTATGGTTTCTACAAGTATTTATTCTTTATAAATTTATGCCTCACCACCATTACTCAATAATAAATATTAAATTAAAGGAGAGTATCATTCAAGAAGTCTAATTACTCTGGTAGATATTCTAACTATAGTTTAATGAGTTTGAGGTACTTTTTGTATTTGTTACACATTCTTATTTTCTAGCACTTCTAGAATTTTATCTCCAGTGATTTCATCAAGTATTGCATATTTGATATTTGGCTTTTCTTGTTTGTTTTTATGCAAATGATCTCTATACATGACCTTATCATTAAAAAACACATCTCTACTCCTAAGGATTTTATGATTTTAAAAATCCCATAAATAGTAACCAAAATCATTATCCATATCCAATAAAATTGCATTTCTTAGAGTTTGCTTCAAGCTTGGTTCTATTTTATTTATTAATATGGACAAATGATTCACAACAAAAAGTATTTCAAAAATAATAATCTACCTCTTTACCTATCCATGCTTCTTCTATAATGGCACCATCCAAAAGACTTGAAGGCCCATTGTTTATTAAGTAAATAGTAGTATTCATAACATGTACCCAAAACTATAAGGGTGGCCTTGCATGTAATATCATGCTCCTTACAAACTCCATGATTGTATTCATCCTTTTTAATGAACCATTTTGTTTTGTTGTTCTTTGAACCATCTTCTCTCTATGAATCCCATAGGATGAAAAATAATTATCAAATTCCTTGTTACAATATTCACCTCCATTATCTAATCTGACAAACTTCAACTTATTTCCTATCACATTCTCAACCAAATTTTTCCATTTCATATAAGTATCAAAAACATTATATTTTTTTCATATGTAATAAACCCAAGTTTTTTAGTTGTATCATCAATAAAAGTAACATAATAAGAAGAACAACTAAGGGTTGATACTTGAGCTAGTCCCCATACATCTAATTGCAAAAGCTATAAATTTTCATTCTTTTTTGTCTTCCTAACTTTGAGAAATTTGACTCTCTTTTATTTTCCATACACACAGTGCTCACAAAAATCCAAATATACCTTCTTCAAATCTGGCAACAATTTTTTTGAGTGGAGAACTTGCATCCCCTTCTCACTCATGTGCCCAAGTCTGTGGTGCCATAATTTTGTATTAGATTTTATAAAAGCTAAATTAATATAAGATTCAACATTAGCATTAGATAAATATAATGTACCTACATTTTCTTCATTTTCTATTACCAGTGATCCTTTAGTGACCTTCCATGAATTTTATGCAAATATAACCATGCAACCCTCACTTTTGAACTACCCTACTAAAATTAGAATTCTTCTCAAATAAGAAACATGCCTCACCTCTTTCAACAACCATTTATTTCCATTTTCTAATTTAATTTTTATCTTACCATTTCGTAAAATTTTAAAGGGTTCACCATTACCCAAATAAATCTATCTAAAATCAACTTGAACATAGTCTTGGAAATATTTATTACGGGGTGTAGCATGAAATGAATCCCTTGAATATAACACCCAATAATCATTAATACCATCTAAATAAAGGATTAAATCATCTTGTAACACATCACCTGCAATATTTTCTTCCTAATTTTTATCTTGTTATCCACCTCCTTTTTTTACTTTTTGAAACTAAAAATATTTCTTCAGGTGTCCTTTCTTCCCATAAATCCAACACACCAACATTCCTATGGATTTGGATCTAGACTTCTTAGACTTGCTATGATTTACTGGGCCCTTTTCTCTAGCCTTTTGTCTTCCCCTATTCTCCATATTTAAAACATTACTTGATGTCTCACCTATGATTTTTCATCGCATTTCCTCTCTAAGAATAACACCAATAACATCATCAAACTTTAAAGTGTTTGAAATAGAGATATAATTACTCAAAGTCATGACCAAGCCATTCCATCTTTTTAGAAATGAACATAGAATCAAAAGATCCCTAATCACATCATAAAAATTTACTCCTACATAGCTTAACTAATTTATGACCATGTTAAGTTCATTTAAATGATTAGTAACAAAACCACCTTCTGACATTTCTAGATTAAATAAATTCTTCATAAGAAATACCTTGTTAGAGGCTGATGGTTTTTCATATACTCTATCCAATGCCTTTATCACATCCACTATTTTAGTTTCTTCTAAATATTGAAGGACACTAAAGCTGCTAGACATAGTTATATTGTCTAGCAGCTTTAGTGTCATATTGTTCTTAGTGCCTTTCTATCAATAACCTCCCAATGCTCATACTTTATAGTCATCAGCATCGTTATTTTTTCATCTAATGGTATGAAAAGATCCTTTTGATATAGATAGTCCTCTATTTGCATCTTCCATAGCTGGTAGTTTTGGCCATTAAACTTCTCAACCGTAAACTTTCCTTATTTTATCATTACTCCCACTCAAACCAAGAACCCTCTTTTCTTATGAGTTTATCTATCAAATAAACCTTCAACTCTGATACCAGTTGTTAGAAATATAGAACACATAGTAATATTAATTAATGAAAGATGGAAATAAAATGCAAAAAGCACAACATAATAGAGACAGATTTAATGGGGTTCGCCTAATATGGGGCACATCCACACAAAAATAACTAGTCCTTATTATTATCAAATCTAAAAAATGAAAGAAAAAACCTACAGTACAACCATTATAGTATCCTCTTCACTCACACATAATATACCACCATGATTCCAATGCCCTCATATGAAAAGAGGGTTACATATTAGGGAAAATATGTACAAACATCATTTCTATTGTTAGATTTGTGACCTAATAGTGAATGGTCCATATTTACTATGAAATTACAATATTTTAGAATAGTGGAAACCATAGTAGGGTCATTTCCTCCTACACCCCCTATTAGGAACTGGGCATTATAATAAGATTAGGCTCCACCATCTAAAAATTGAATACAATTACATAGGAATTAAAGAATAAACTTTCATAATCCACTCGAGAAATGTCTACCTAATTCAACACATCTATATTGGATGCATTATCTAACCATAAAAATCCATGTATGTGTGTATGTCCTCTATGTTTCCATTCATACAAGATTGTAAAAATCTAAATCACTCCATATGATCCCATAGGTTTTTAAATTCAATGAAAGTAACAAAATACATGTTAAATATAAATAACTATATCCATAATCATTGCTATATAATTTTTTATTTAGTATTTATTCATAGAATATTGAAAATATTTTATCTATGTATGAATATGTAATATGTTTACTTGCAATTAGATTTTTTATTCTCCAATGATCATCATTATGTGGGTGAGTTAGAGTTGCACCTAACATGACTTTGTGTAGGTTTGAACAATTGGTTTGTGTTGCAATCAAGGTGAATAAAAATATTTGGGATTCTTATTGTGTGACCATATTTTTTAGTTCATTTCTATACTTAAACACATATGATCATGTATTGTCAAGTGATGATCTGAAATGCATTAGTTGATCTACAATAGTAACATCAGGTAATTGTGTTAGATATTATCTTAAGTCTAAAATAGTTATTATAAAAATTTTGTCAATGTGTTTTTTTAATAATTCTAATGTTACTTAGATTTGATAGAACATGCCTAGTTTCAATAAAAGTTTTATAAATGTAGATGCTTTCCAAAAAAGTTATCATGTTATCAAAGTAAGTACGTAGTATATTCATGCAATTATACTTTCTTAATATAAGGTTGTTGACACATGGAAAATATTATTGGGAAAAGAGAAGTGAATGCCATAGAAAAAATCCATTTGTTATATTCATTTATAGGTAACCCACTAAAATCTAGTTAATTTATTAAAAGTGGTAGATTATTATTACTATTATTAAGTAATCTCTAAATTGGTCTACTTATCTTCATTCATTTTGAATAGATACTATAAAAGATGAAATTTCATAACTATTTGGATTCATGATTGTATCTTTATCCACACTTGAGTCTATTTTATTAATTTACATGTACCACATGTCTATAGGAATATGATGAATTGTAAATGATATATTTGTAGGTTCAGATGGGAGTTTAAGAACTACTTCATCATCAAGTTGAATGTATTATAATAGGTTTTATTATCCATTTTCTATTGTAGTGTATGTATGACATGTTTGAATTACAAATAAATCATGTGATTTGTTTTATGATCCAGCTCTTCTTATCACCAAGATGTCAATATCTTCAACCTGACATAATTAAAACATACCAATAGGAGATAATCCTGAGGAAAACCAATAATGTGACTAATGTATTTTAATTTTCCACCATATACATGGATCACTTTAAATATTATATTAAATAATGAAATGATCATTTACTTATATTGAGTGAAGTTAGAAATAACTTTAGGTTACATACTCGGGTCCATGTTATTAAAGGCATAGAAATGATGCTTTTTAATGCAATACTATGACAAAAAGTATGTTCACTACGAAAAATCCTTGATTTATTATGTAGATAAAGTTCCTTATAGATGAAAAATGTGTGTATGGAATAAATACAATCTATCCTTTCATGAAATTTCCTATGAGGTTGTTAAATAGAGATATTATAGAGCATAATGTCATTAGTTAATTTCTATGTATGGTAATTTATTTGATGATGAGAATCTATTTCATCATTGTGTAGTGTATAATTTATACATTTTTTTTTTGCTAGCTCATTATCCATGGATGTTTTTAATGATAATAGATATAAATGTAAATATTGTTATACTATTAATATTAATTATATTAAAATATTTGTCATATTAACATTATACAAAAAATAAGTAATTTTAATTGATGAATAATATTAATATTATAAATTAGATGCAAAAGAAAATAAAACATGTTATATACATTAAAAAATAACATGCAGGTTATTTTTATGCATTCAAACATAATAACTTATTGACCAAAGGGAAATGAAAACATGAGTATAAATTTGAGTGCATAGTTATCTATAAATTTATTTTAAGAAAATAGAACATGGAAAAAAATGATGTGTTATAAAATTCATGTTTGTAAACACATAATATCATGTAGGTAAAATAGTATAATTAAAATGGAAACATTGCATAAATTTCTATTTAAGTAATAAAAGTGTATAAACTAATATATTCATATAATAATGAAATTCCAAAGTGTCAAAATATGTATCTATAGTTTATTTTATTTAGATATAAAAATAATAAGTTATATAGACATCCAATTATTTTAAAGTAACAAATAGAGAAGAAAAATGATATTTATATGGATATCAACATAAATAAGTTGTTATAGATAAATACCACCATCATATATTAGTACATCATGTGTGTGTGTGTGTGTGTGTGTGTGTGTGTGTGTGTGTGTGTGTGTGTGTGTGTGTGTGTGTGTGTGTGTGTGTGTGTGTGTGTGTGTGTGTGTGTGTGTGTGTGTGTGTGTGTGTGTGTGTGTGTGTGTGTGTGTGTGTGTGTGTGTGTGTTAATAGTTATTTTTTAAGAAATTTTTTATAGAAATACAATACAAAAAAATAGTATTTTTTAATTTGTAAAATGCATATATGTTGTAGATGATATTTTTTTATTATATAACACCTTAATATTTTACACTTGGAAAATTATAACCTTAGTTATTCCTCTTAGGTCTTTACCTTTTCTCTCTTTTGCAAGTCTCACATTACCTCTATCTTTGTGTCACTTGGCTTATATCCCTTACTCCAACCAATATTATGTTGATGACTCATATCTTATATCTTGCCTAGAATGATTAAAATGTACTTATCCTCCATACTTTAGGTTTTAAACCAATACCTTCTTCTTGCTCCTTGGACTCTAACATTTGAGATAGATAGTAGTGTCAATGTTACTGTTTTATCATGATGCAAGTGTCTAGTTCTTAAAGTCATCAAATTTAAAAATGAAATGTATCCCAATGGTTAAACTCAGTCCTTTAATGTAAATTATTATTACAAAGGGATTTATATAAATAAAATATCAACCATCATTTATTCCTTACCTAAGAATACCTAGAGAAAACCACAAGGGACTAAAGCATTTATCAAAATCACTCTATAGAGCATTAAATTAAAGAAAAAATCCTTATTTCCCTACTATCTATAGGTACAACACATAGACATGTCTGAAGTACTAAAGGAGCAACCCAAGAGCCCATTTTTCTAATTTATAAGCTATGTCACTATTGTTCTTACTTTTCACACATTCTATGACTCACACACAATATAACATGTCACGGAGAACTACATCAGTCTGAGGCCTTATTTGGAGCATTGGATATGTAAGAAGTGTCCCTTAACTAATGTGTCATTTGGGTTAACTCAGCATAATGTGCATGCTAACCAATTTCACCAAGGTTGCATTGAATATCTAAAAGTATGATTTTTCCATTTCATAAGGAGTGACTATCCATGACTTAGATATAAATGCACTAGATTGAATGTGAAGGAGAACCCAAAATCATATAGGTTATTTCATATTATTTCAATAGATATTCTATATATGAAACTAGTATCAAACCTAGATAGTAACATTGACATAACTGTTCCAGGCTAACATTATTATCTACATAGCTAGAGGCATCAAAACTTAAGTCTAACAACTTTTCTAGAATATCCTTCCCCTTTATTTTAGCATGTTATAGATCCAAAACTACATTATCATTAAAATAATCTAAGTAATTCACTTATTTTACCTTTCCATATTTACCATAATTGTACTTGCCATATTTAGATTATCTCAACATAATAAATTTAGTGTATGCTTATATTTGAGTTTATCAGCTAATTAGATTACTATAGATTTGATTATCGCCCTTATGCCAAGGACTTTAAATGACACATTCTTAGGTTTGAATGGGGTTAATAAGAGGAGGTGAAGGACATGATGGGATAGTGACCCTAGCATGATGACTAGTTTTAGGAGTATGATGTGAATTAATCTTAATAGTGATGACATGATTATATGAAATATTTCCCATGATGTTATCATAGTTGTATTAGATGTTATGATAATTAATGTATTTGGTTTAGGAGTTTTGATCGTGATGTTATAATTAATTACCTAGATTGTTCTAATTGTTATTATCATTCTAATTTTTCTTTGTAAATGATTTTGTAAATATGCCCATATTATAATTAGATGAAAAAGCATTATTCTCAAGCTCAATGTCTTTGTGGTTAAATAGATTGAATATAATTACTGATTGCCATACATGTATGCCTAACATGACCTTTGACTCTATAATAATCATAATATAAATTATCTTTGCATAATCTGGGTTTGGATTATCCTTATTCAAAATATTTGGTGATAGACCATAAGACCATATTTATAGCAACAAACTTTTCAAAGACAAATTTTAATGGTTATACATGAGAGGAGAATGTTTTCGATGGTATTATGTCTTAGGTAGTACTCTTTGGAGAGTCTACTAGTGTAGAATTTCCATTTTTAACATGCTTTGGTTGAATATTTTATACATGTTTAGAATCTATAACTCCATCACCCATGACATTTTATTCTTATTGAAAAATCAAGGTTTTTTTAATCTTTGATTAGATATTAGATTGAGGTTGATTTTGAGAATTTATAGAGTATATTTTGATCAAATTTTTCTCAAAAGGGATTTTCAACTATACACATCCTTTTCTATGATTTTAATGAATGTATTTACATAATGTAGTCATAAATGAAAATCAATTTATAGATTTAAATATACAATGAAGGTGCTTGCTACTTAATTTTATAGAAGAGAATGAGGGAACCTATTAGTGGATCTTTTCCAGTATTGTAAAAATTGAAAAGATTTCCCTGCTTCATTATTTTGTTTTCAAAAGGTCTATCATTGTCAACTTATGTTCTATGTTTTATGCTAAGTTATTCATAAATTATTATTATAGGTTAAAAAATGTAGTGACCAATCCTTTGGGTAACTAAAAGAACCATTCTATGGCTTGGCCACCTAAACATCATGGGAATAGTCTAAGTAGATATATATCTTTGAATGATACTTTTTGTCATGTCATGAATTATTACTTCATGTGTTCTAGTAGAATCCCTTTCCATTTATACATATAAAATTTGTATACCTCAAAATAAGGAGGGAAATGGATTCATAGAATGATCTTATCAAACATATAAGAACATAGTTCCTTAAAAATTAATTTTTAATATAGTCCCCTATTTGTAGTACTAGAAGAGCATATTTTGTTTCCTGACACTCTTGAGAATTCATAGTGTTTTGATAAGTGTAAGATGCATGTTTTTGTGTAGAAATGGTTGACTATGATTGACTGATGGATTAGGATTGATAAGCATACTAGATTTATATTTAGTGTGAATAAATACTTTATTGGTGGGTTCAGTGGGAATAATCACCCTATTGATGGGAGTTTATTGTGGTATTTCATTGTTTGATAGAACATGTTATGGATTAGTGGGGGTTTGTTTTTTGGATGCAACCTACTACTGATTAGTTAAGATTTTTTAATTTTTAATTAACTAATATTTTTTGTTGTTGATTTATAGCGATTGTGTTTCCTTGATTGACTAGGATTTTTTGTTGATGATTGGTTAATTGATTGCTATTTAAATTAGAATACAAATTATCAAGAATTTGAATCACATTTTTAAAATTATTAATCATAACCTAATTGTTATCTTGAGGTGGTGGTTCATCAAGGGCTTCTTTCCATCTGATAAAATACTCACTATTTGGATGTGGATTTTGAATAGTTTTGTGATCTTTACTTCAGTCAAGAGTAGATGAATATTTATCTCATTTTTGAGTCAACAAATCCTCTTGTACTACATGGATAATGTATTTTAGGTTTTTTAGGTCATATCCCATATGAAACTTAACACCTAACTCTAATAATCATAAAACAAGTTCATATTTTTGTTCAAATTTTTATTGCTCAAATTGGGCATTTCTTATGTACATTATGAGTGGATTATTGTATTGATACCTAAATATGTATCAGAAGGTTCTTAGAGTGTTTAAGAACACTTATCATTTTATAATTTAAATAATTCAGAGCATGACTTGTAGTTTGTGATAATCCTATTATCTATGGTGGAATAGAGGTAGGACAAATGACTATTTCATAATATTTATATTAGTTGGAGATTGGGAGCCACCATGGCTTGTTAATATTTATAAATAAGAATATGATCTATGATAATTAAAGTTAATTATTCTCAATCCCAAGTATATATATAAACTAAGATGAACATATATAATGAAGCTTTAATATAAAGTGAATTGGTTAAAAGAGAAGCAAAAGGAAGGGTAGGGTAGATTGAAAATATGTTACTATTGATCTTCATTCCAAACATTATGGAAAAATCCAAATATTATCGAGGCATGTACTTAAAACAAATATATGATATGAAATATCTTAATCTTGAGTATTACAACCCGTTAGAAAAAATTCTAAGAAATGTGAAGAATAATGTAAATAATAACCAAACATACTTTGAATATTTACCCTTATAAGTAGATAGTTGATACAAATATATAAATTCAAAGTGAATCAAATGAAGTAAACTAGAGAACATTTAGTTATCCTAATATAAACACAAGTTAGAAATTATACATTTAAAGGTACACACCAAGGGCCTACAAGAACTATTCAAATCTATAATTCAAAATAGACAAGTGAGAGAAAAGCCATATAAGAATTCACACAAATAAAATGTGACAAAGTTTTCAAAATTCTCTACTTTCATTAGTTGGTCAAAGTTTACACTAGTTTCTAGATTGAAAACTTCCTCCCCTTTACACATGGTAATAATCCCTTTTATATAATGCTAAGTCAATATAATAGTTAGTCATATCAAATTACAATTGTACAAGTGTGAGGATATCTATCCTTTCTACAAAGTTTCTTAAATACATTGGAATTTTCCAAATGAACTAAACTATAAGAAATGCACTTTTATAAATTACATATGCCTCTGCAAAATAATATTCTATTTTCAAAATATTAAAAAGTTTCTACTAAAGGGTCTTCAATATGTAATGTTTCTCACTAATAAACTAAAGTTTCACCACTGTCTATAGGGAAAGATACTTTCTATGATCCTATAGCTATTTAAGGTTTTTTTAAATGTTATCTATATCTTGTTTGATGCCCTTGGAATCTCCCATTTTTTCCTCACTTAATAGGAGTAAAGCCATGGCTTTCCTTTTGCCAAATATTGTCTAGTTGTGCCATTGGTTTGTTACTTCTTGCATGAACAGTAAGGTCTTATGTTTGAACTCTTCATTAGTTATGAGACCTAGTGGGTTGAGGGATGTGGGATCCTTTATCAATATATCTAATATATAATACATTCCATCTTATAGCTACATGAAGTCTTTCGAAAGTTCTTCCATTATTTTGGACCAGCTATTTAGAGCCTCAATCTTGTCAACCAATATGGCCATGGGCATATTCAAATGTGCCTTGCTAATATTTCTAAAACTTGGGAATAGATTTTTCAATAGGGATTTAATCAAGTATTTTACTTGAAGACTCTCATCTTTCCATTGGACAACTTGGCCTATTGATTTATGGATTTGCTTCACTATTTCTCTTTGTCTAGTTTTGACTACCTTTAAATAACTAAATAGGTTATCCATGGTGTCCTCAAATTTTTTGAATATGTCCTCATGAATTGATAAGATATCAAACTTTTTAAAATTATAGTTTTATTAAAATATGCCCTTGATCATTATTTGTAACTGATCATTTTAAACCTAGGCCACTTCAAGGATCTTCTCCTCAAACATCTTGTCTTATCCTAGATTTTTCCCTGCCACTAGAATTAGACTAAAAAAAGGTTCAATCTTCTAAAAGGTGACCTATTCACCTTAAACCATGTCTTTCTTCTCAATTAGTCTCTCTATATTTATTGACTCTAAGTTAAACAAAACTCCCACTAATGATTTCATCACTTTAGGAGTATGGATCTCAACTTCTGTTCCACTTGAAATTCAAATAGAATATATTTGTATTCCCCTTGACTCCCCACAGGTAGCGATGCATATTTATTTTTCTTATTGTTCAATTCCACAATCTAGGGCTTGATTTCATCATGCACATGGATTTTAGTAGACTTTGTAATATACGAATGATGGTATATGGTTAAAACCTTTTACTACTTACCATATATGAAGTATTCTAGAATGGAAGGGACATAAATTGGATTGTCTTCACTAAAAGTTTTGATTTCACTCTAAGGATGAGTGAAAGTCATTTTGGGTTTCTTACACTCCATTTGGACAAGAGCCATCTCAATTTTCCTTTTAGGTTGGATTGCAACCAAGACCAAGTCTAGAGATACTTCCTTTCCCTTTTCTCCCTTTACTTCCTCTTTAGTTTGGGATTGAAGTTCTTCCATTTTTACTTATTCTTTATTTTATTTATAAGCACTAGTTAGTGCTCTTAAGATATCTTCTACTGTCTCCTTACGATATAATGTAATTATGTCAATTTATTAGACCACTCAATCTAGTTATTCAAGTAGTGTTGAAGATGATGCTACCTTACTAGGTCTCCTCTCCTAAGGTTTATTTTCATCTATCCCTTGGGAAACTTGTGTTTCAAGTTGTTATGTATCTACTTATGGCTACATGGGAGGAGGTCTAGAAGTTGGACCTAGTAACATATGATACTACTTAGGCCCCATATACTAGATATCCTAATTTAGATTTTGTTCTCTTAGTAGTCTAGATTTGATCTTGATGTTATGCTTCTTAAATAATTCCAAGACTTATATGAATGAGGAAGCTCGGATGTACATTATATCATAGAAATCATGGTGATGTTCATAAGTCATGATAATCTATTTGGCCTTCAAATGTTTTACAACCCTTTTATAGGGGTCTCATTATCTCATTTCATTAATCTATGGATCAAAGGAGGTCATGTACCTAGAGATAGTTTCTACATGGTCCCAATTCTAAAATATAGTCCTACTATTGGTCAAGGAAAAGGAATGGAGTAGTCCTTTCCTTTCAATTTTACACATTTTTTCTATGCCATGGAATAATTGGCATGCTACATCTTGCTCTACCAGATTTTTGGGTACATGAAATGGTAACCTAAGGGGTTAGATCATAGTTCCTTTTATCTAGATTATAGTATAATCTAGATATAGCCAAATGTGCCCAATGATCTCAACATACTTCTTGATCGAAGGTCTAACCCTCATCATAGGGATCCTTGTAATGGATTAAACTAAGGTTAGGTATACACAATCACATATGTACTAAATACGGTCCCCATACTTGAATTTATGTAATTTGGAATAATAATAGGAGACTTTTTGTCTCACATTAGGTGACCAATATTTAATGTTAGGGATTTTGGTAGTGCATAACAAGGCATCCAAAATATAATACATCATATAGAAATGGTTGCTAGTTTTCTTATTTATTGCAAATAATTATTATTTTCAATCAAATATTGATCATCTATTCAAGAGGGGGAGTAAGTCCTTTCTCAATCGTGAAATACACAAAAGGGACCTAGATTTTGTTGACATAGGTGGTGTAGAGGTTTATAGATAATCTATTCAGTAATGTCAATAAATCATCCTAATACTAGCCTAAAGTAGGTGATTTAGATCATTTCATTGAGGTCTAAGAGTACTTCAGTTCTTAAATATAACCATGGGGTAAGGATAGCTTTTACTCATTATTATTGGACCATTCTTTGTTTGTGGGTAAATCCACTGAGACTTGGGTAGCTTGTATTAATTTTTGAATGAAATAAGAGAGATATAAGTAATTATTCTAAAACTACACTCATGTACTATCATGTCTTGATCAATTTTACAATCCTTAAAAATAGGGTCAATAACATCAACGTGATGTAGAACCTTTTGCTTTATTTCCACATAGTGAAGACTTGTCATTTGGATGTCAACCAATTCATAGTATGTCTGGTTGACTTATGCAATCTTTTCATCCTCTCTTGTAATGGTTGGTAGCTCGTCAATGGTCCAATTAAGCTTAGACCAATTATTATCTCCTGTGTTCAAGGCTAAAACATCAAATTCATTATCTTTGAGTACTCTTGTTTATGAATCCATGGTCAAATAGAGTTTTGTGTCCTCTCTATGTTGTTTTTATGCTATCATGACTATGGGTTTATTCAAATTACTTGCTAGTGGTCTATTGTTTGCCTCTAAATCTATTTTTACTTATTTAGATGGTAATTTGATGGTCCTAGGTTTGACTTTAGTCACTCTAAGATCAAGTTATGGATTTTTAAGATGTTAGGTATTTTTTGCAAGTCTTTTTTGAGCTTTAATGGTGATGACTTTTCACTTGAGTAAGTTTGTGCCCAAGATTTGATTTGGGCCTTGGCATTTATAACTTTGCTTTTCTAAGTTCATAAAATATCTAGTTTTTTCACTTTTTGACCATGTGGCATCACTATGGAATATACATGGCACTTTGAATGGTAGATTATTCATTATTATTTGAAAGCATGACTATTATTGTTTAAAATATGCCTTTTATTTTGCACCATAAAATCTTATTGCATGGATCAATGTGGCCCATTGATCTTGATCCCAAGATTTAAATGTTATTGGCTTCTTTTACTATGATTTTTTTGGTTATGATAAATGTCATTACCACAGGTGTCTTAAGTTTTCTTGAAAATTGTATCTTCATCTCACTTCATTTGATTAACTTCATCTAGTTAGAAATGGGCCATTCATTATAATCTATGGGATGGACCACCATTGGATGTTGCTTGTTCTTTAGTTGTGACCATGACACTTGTCACATTTTCTCTATATGAGAGGTTTTATTGAAACCATAACTCAAACTCACTTTGTTGGATCAATCTCATCTTTGTGAACACAAGCCATAGATCCTACAAACATGCACAATGTTTAAGTTAGAATTGAGACATATAAAGAAAATAGCCTAAATACTTTAGTATATGGTTTTATTTTGTGTTAATAGACATGAAATAAAAATTAGGCTAAAATATTTAAGCTATGTTTGTATCATAGTAAAAAGGGGACCCTGAATAATATAAGGGACTTAATGTAAGGTTTTTAACCTAAGGTTTTATTGTATTAATAAATACAATAAAACTTTACGGTAAAAGATCTAGGCTAAGTCCTATAATAATAAGATCCTACATTAGTTATATCGAGCCAATAAAATAGACCAAAAGATAATGGGATATATAGGGACCAAACATAATATCTTAGGCTAAACTCTGGTCAAATGTTTAAAAACATGATTCAATCTCAGGATAAAATTTAAGATAAGTCTATAGTGTTTATAATTGTTTCCACATAAATTTACTTGGTATATGATAGGTAAAAGGGTGATGAAAGATTGATTTTATCATTGAAATACAAAGCTTTAAGCATGTTCATTTTCTAAATGAGATTGGTTTCTGAGTTTAATTTTTGATGGTCTCACAGATGTCCCTGATAACCTCATAGACATCAACTGACATTCATGCGAGCATCAAAATTAAACTTGTAGAATTAACTAGAGGGGATAAAATTTGATAGTCTCATGAGTGTTAATGATAGCCTTATGGATGTCAAATGATGGGTGTGAGAATGTAAAATTTAAGCTCGCACAATTGACCATAGGGGCTAAAATTTTATGGTTTAGTAGATGTCAATGATATCCTTATGGATGTTAAATGATGGGCATGAGAACATGAAATTTAAGTCCTATGAAATACAATAGGTATCATAGGAAATATTAATTGATATGCATCATTTTATTGAACTTACCCAAGTAACCATGGGTTGTCGATTATGATCTGGGTAGTTGGATTTCATTATCTCCTATAGTCATAAAGGGATTAAGTGAACTCATGACCATTTATAATTTAGACCAAAGTATAACATAAATATTTAACATAGGTCCTTAAAATATAATAAAATGAAGATCCTTCAAATAATTAGAGTCATAAGTTTCATCATAAAATTTTATTATATTGATGAATATAATAAAAAACCTTAAGGGTAAAACTTAGGCTAAGTCTATGTTATAATAAAAAGGGACCCATTTCAATCCATGATGATCTCAATATATTAGATATTTAGCATCCACATAAACATAGATCATTGATCTCGATCCATGGAGCTGAGTATGATTGTTCCCATGGGTTAAAGTCTTATGTACATTGGGATCATCTCGCTCCATTTGATCAATTTCACCTAATTAAACATGGTTTGTTGATCCTATAAACAAGCACATGATTTAAGTCAGGGCTTAGAGACATATAAGACATAGGATAAAGTCTTAAGATTAAGGTCTTTTTTATGTTAATAAACATGAATGGGCATTTAGAACTAAGAAATTAATCTAAATTAGTAACATATGAAAATAAACATGTGTATAAAAGGTTAGACCATATTAAAATAAAAGGGGATAAAGATCTTGAGATATAAAAGAGACCTAGTATATAGTTTTTAGACTAAGATTTGGTCCTGTTGAAAAACATGACTTAGTCTGAGTATAAAAATTTAACTAAGTCCATATAATATTAAAAGGTTCCCAAATAATTTTATTCTTTCCAAATTTAAATTCAAATGAGGGGTATAAGCTAGGGTTTTTAAATGACGGTTTTAGGAAGCTTAAACATGGATTCAATTTGATAGACCAAACACTAGTAAAAGGTCAGATTAAGATAAAATCATTAAAATTATGAGACCTAGACAATGTTTTTCTCCAATGGACATCTATTAGACCTGTAACCTAAAATAAAAAGATCCAAAGTTAGCAAACTTTAGACAATATTAAACTAGAGCCATGAACAAGTAAACCAACTAGATCATGGTGTGGATGATCTTAAAATATGAATAATGTGAAAATATGGTAGTTATGTTATGATAAAATGGATTTTAAATTTTAAATTATAAATTTTCACAATTTTAACACAAGGGTTCTCACTTTTCAAGAATGGGGGTATGTTGCCCTTAACAAATGGTGACTTTTAGGGGAAACAAAGTAGTATGTTAGAATTTAGAGACTCTATTTTAGACCAACAACTAAATAATCTATTCCACTTTATCAATAGCCTTATCAAGATCAATTTTGGTTAAAATCAAGCCTTGCACCTATATAATTAGGATCAAATATCAAAACATAGTCATGTTATGTGTGTGTTTTGATTCTAATTACTATTTGTCATGGTATTTAGGGAGAAACTTCTAAGTTTCATGTCTTTAACCATTAATATAGACTTGTATAACATTTAGATATCCATTAAGAATCATGATTTAGTTTTGGAAGGCTTAGGCATTACTCTTCTACTAGTCAGATGTCCATAACCTTGATAGAGATACCTTTAGATCTTCTCAAAGCCTTGCTCCACTACCAACCAAGCATCCATAACCTTAGTGGAGATTACTAGAATAACCTTTGCTTGGAAAGATTTTGATTTTTTAATAATCTCTTATTTTTGTATTTTTTAGATCATTTTAACTTTATAGAAAATGTTGGGAACCAAGTTTAGCTAGGTTTAACTATTTGGTTAATTTTTTGATCCTTAGACAATGACCTATGGTTGTAACCTTCATCCCAAGAAAGGATGTTTGTTAAGTGCAAACATGAATATGTTCCAATAATTTAAGCTTTCATCCCATATGTGAAATTCTACTTAAAACTAAGTTTAGATCAAAATAATGATTAAGATCTTATGTAATAGTTAACTTATCTATTGATTCTCACTAGTTTCTCTAAACTATATCATTAAGCTCATATTTTAGATCGATGATTAAAATTTGCTTAATATTCATACCTTCATTCCTAAAATGTGGATTTCCTAAGAAATTAGAATGAACTTTAAGCTAAGGGATATCCAAAAATAATTATTACAAGCAAGGAATAAAATAAAGAAAGCAAACACATAGAATAGAAAGCAAAGGAAGTAGGAGGCAAAAAAAAAGAACAAATATGGATAAACTTATGTACAAGTAAGGGATAGGAAGGAAAAAATAGAAAGAAAATAAACTATACTTAAACTAACTCCAACTAGTCTTAGAATTTACTCCATGAAGATCCTTGGTGGAGTAGCCTAAAAGTAATGCTTTAGGTACTTCCCATTGGTGGGAGATGTGAATTATCATCCTTGTAGGTCTATTAGTTTGAAAGTGTTATTTCCAAGTGTCTTGAAAATCTGGTAGGGACCTATCCACATAGGTGTGAACTTCCCATGTCTACCTTTAGGATCATATGCCTTGTCCTAAAGAATGATTAAGTATATTTGTCTGAACACCTTTATCTTAGAATGCTTATCAAACCACCTCTTCACTATGGTTTAGTTCCTACTAAAATTAGAAAAATATTCTTCTTATACATCCTCCATTTGAACAATGTTCAATGTTATTTAATTTTCAAGTTCTTGATCTTCCTCCATATATTCATGTTTGAACTTGTACATTGGTAACTTGAAGGTGATGGGGAAGATGGGTTATTTGCCATACATAAGTAGGAAGGGTGAGGATTTGAGATCCTACTTGACCCTTATTCTATCTTCCCATAGGGTATATTTTAGTAGTTTATGCCAAGTTCTAGGCTTATCTATTGCATACTTATTTATCACCTTTATCAAGTTCTTATTGGTTAATTCAGATAAACCATTACCTTGACGATAATAGTTGGTTGAGAACTTGAGAGTGATAGTAATATCATATGCCCATTTAGTCATCTGAATGGATATAAAATATGATCTATTATCACATACTAAAGAGACTAGTGTTCTAAACTTGGTGCATATATTTTCCTCTAAAAAGTTGATCTCCTCTTCAGTTTTTCACTAAGTAGTAGTTACTACTTCACTCCATCTTTTGTAATAATAGGTAGTAGTTAGAACATAATTGTGACCTTCTAATGAGTTAAGGTCAATTACCCCTATGAAATCTAGTCCCCACTGAGCAAAAGCTTTATTCACCATAACTTATTGTAATGGCATGGCTACCTTGGACTCCTTTACACTGAAGACATGACATGAATGACATTATCTTACATGCTTGTGGGCATATTTGAAGATTGTGGGTTAGTAATAACCAGCTCTAAGGATTTTGTGAACTATTTTCCTTCTATATGGATGTCCACTTCCCAACTTCCAATGAAAAGTGATCATCATTTCAGCTACTTCTTCTTTGGATACACACCTCAAGTAAATGCCTTTGAAAATATTTTATACAACACTCCATATTTAATCAAGTAGTAGGCTACCTTAAGTCTTAGGGCTCTTATTTTATCTTGGGTTAACCTTGTAGGAGAAGTGGCATTGATCAATAAATTGACAATAGGATCATACCAATCATTGGACTGGAAACTTTCTTGTTCAACCTGTATGAAATTTAACTTGGGGTTAGCATTAGCAATTATTTGAATCAACCTTGGCATATTAATTTTTTTTAGTATTTAGTTTAATTTGATATTCATATAACACAAACATCCACTTACCTCTCCTTTCTCATATCTCATTTTGACTTAACATGAGCTTGGTGGTAGGGTTTGGTAAGATTGCATACCCCTTATTCCTAAGAATGTAGTGCCTAAATTTCTTTACTACCTTAACCAATGCACATGATTGCTTATCAATTAAAGAATAATTTAAATCATCATTTTTAATGTTTTTCTCATGAAATAAATTAGATGGTCACATCCATCAATTTTCTAAGTTAAGACTATAAAAATAGTATAATCAAAATCAAAGGAGTAAAAGTAAAAATAATTGGAGAAGTCTTGACTTATTAAGACTCGAGATTGACCAATTACCTCTTTGATGTCCCTGAAGGCCTTCTTAGATTCCTCATTCCATGATATTTTGACATTCTTTTTCATCATATCATTCAATGGTTTGATAATTTCTACAAATCCATAAATAAACTTTATTACAAAGTTAATTTTGCCAAAGAATGATTTTATTTATTTCCTACTATTAGGAGGCTCTATCTTTGATATAACATCTAATCTTTCAAGATCTATAGAGATTCCATCCTTAGTAATGACATGGCTAAATAAATTTCCCTTAATAACATATAAAGTACTTTTCTTTGGATTGAGATAAATCCCATACCTTCTTTACCTTTCAAATACATGTTGTAAATGTGTAATGTGGTCTTCCTTATTCTTAAAAAAAATAGTTAGATCAGCCATGCATATAATAATTCATTTACCTAAAAAACCTTGGAATGTATGATCCATGGACCTTCATAATGTTTCTCCTATATTGATTATCCCAAATGGCATCTTTTTATAAGAAAACATGCCACACTTGGTAGTAAAATCAATATTCATCATGTCTTCATAATTTACTAGTACTTAGTTATACCCTAAAAACCCATTAAGAAATGATATCATAGCAGAACCGAAAATGCTTTGTATAACTTGGTCTAGAGAAGGTGGAGGATAGTTGTCTTTTTTAAATGATTTATTTAGATTCCTAAAATCAATGCACAGTCTTATTTCATCATTATTTTTTCTAACTAACACCAAGTTGACAACCTAGGTAGAGTGCCTAATTGGAAATACAATATTAGCATCGATCAACATTTTATCCTCATTCAAAACAATAGGTTATAAAATAGGGTTGATAGGCCTCTATTTTTGTTTGAAAGGTTTGAATTTCTCCTTTAAGGTTATGGAATGGGTGATGAATCTTGTATAAAAAATATTCAAGTCATAATAGGACCATGATATTATGTCCTTATAGTTTGTAAGAAAGTCTTTGGATTTTTGATATTCAATGCCCATACATGTTGTCCCAATATTAACTAGATGAGGTTGATCTTGAGGTCCAAGAACAACTACTTTGTAATCCTTTCCTTTAAGGGAATGGTATGTGTGATGAATCTTGTATAAGAAATATTCAAGTCATAATAGGACCATGATATTATGTCCTTATAGTTTGTCAAAAATTCATTGGATTTTTAATTTGCAATGCTCATACATGATGTCCCAATATTAACTAGATGAGGTTAATCTTGTGGTCCAAGATCAACTACCTTATAATCCTTCCCACTTTCCTTGGGGATAATATTTTTCTCAACTATATTATCATGATCAAATAACCTTTCCAGGGCAATCATACCTTTTGGTATTTTGTTGCCATTTATTTGAATAACTTTGTTACCAAATCTGCCATCCTCTTCAAGGGTATTCTCATTGGCCTCATCTATGAAATGAGCCTCAAATATTCCTAAATTGGTCATGAAATCTAGGATCTTTCAGTCGTCACTAAAAACATGAAGATGGTTTATGTTATCTAGGATTAAAAGGCATGGAACTAGTTCAATGCTAAAGTTTTTTAGAGTCATGGTTTGGCATAAGATTAGTTGCATCTAAGTCAAGGTCATTAGCATCCTTGTTCTCCTCCCTAAGGATGTTAAAAATATTGAAAGCATAAAAATATTCTAGAAAATCTTAGACTTTAAACTTATATCTATTGAGATATGACAATTTACACCAGTATTTACTCCTCACCTGATTGACTACAAGTTTTGAATGACCATGACCCAAGATTTCATTAACCTTATGCTTAATGGTGAATTGCAATCCTAGAATCAAATTTTCATACTCTACAAGATTATTTGTGAAAGGAAACTAAAGTATATAAGTAATTTTTAGATATTTCTCAATAGGATTGGTTAGAATAATCCCTACTTCAGATCTAGACATACACATATCACCATTAAAATGTAATTTCCAAATTCTAGGAAAAGCATGAGAAGTATTAAGAGTACATACCTTATAAGTCTTAAGAGTATAAACTCCTGATTTAGAATCCATCATGTTAATCTCATCAAATTCTATCATGTTACCCTTTCATTCATAACATTATATTATATGATCATATGCTTCATCTGAGACTGTCTTTCCACTCTGATCTAATTTAGGACTCCTTTTCATGGTAGCCACAAATGCAAGCAGTCAATGGACATATATACATTCAAGGCCTTTGACAACTCTCTAATTAATAATATCCCATATGTATCAGGTATGCCCACCACCTAGACATCAATAAATTATTCGACCCTTGGCTCAGAAGCAAGTTGTATATGAACATTTGATAATTCCCCAATTACTTTGACTCTTGACTTATCTAATTTAGTAACAACTCTATCATATTTAATAGGAGTCAAGCCAAGTTGTTTATAGATACATGTTGGCATGATGTTTTTATATGCACTAGAATATAATAAATAATTATGTAAATTCTTACCAAACATTTAGACAATAAGCAAGAAAGATGTAGATTATGTCTTAGCTTTATAAATAGCAACATTGATGTTATCAGTTTTGGGTGGCCTACTAGGCCTTTTAGACAAGGAAAACAAAAATTGGTCTCCTTGCTTAGTAATCTACATCAATTCATGCAATGTAATGTTATCCTTAACTTTTTTCATGTCTTCCATAATATTTTACTTAGTTTTATTAGAGGAATTAAATGCATCAATACTATGTTTATAATTACTTCCCTTAGGAGGCTCTGGATTATTATCTAAGGTAGTATTTGAAGGAGTGCCAAAGTTATTTGGAGGTTTTGAAGTAGTCAAGGGATAATTATACTCTTTGTTCTCTAAAGGTTAAGTCTTATTCAAGAACTACTAAAAAGAATGGACTTCTTTAGGAATATCATCAGGGTCATTATCTTCTTGAAAATGGAAGTCAAATATGTCCACCATGAATACTTGGTCAACATATTTAGTTCTTAATGTACCTACACCATTATACTTATTAGGAATCACTTCAAACATATCCAAATACTTTTTAAAGGCCTCAAAATCTATACAAATTTTAATTCATTCTATCTCACCATGTTTAGAAGTACAATGTACTCTACAATAATCAGGTAAAGTAATATCAATAAGATTTATATCAAAAAAAAAAATTTAGTAGATGACTCATTATTCTTATTTTTATTATAACTATCATTATGGAATATATTACTAGGCCCATTAAACCTTTGGAAAGAAAATTTCCTACCCAACCTCTCTTCAATATGACCAACTTGTTTCTGCAACTCAGGAAAGTTAGTGCTTAAATTTTGGACCATCTTTAAAATAGTTTCATTTTCAATTTTGAGTCCCTTAAAATGATCAAATTTATTTTTATTATTACCAATAGTTGGTACCAAGGCCTTTTGATCACTAAGATTAAACCCATTCATAGCAGTGTTCAAGAATCCCAAGTTCTAGGTAGGATGAGCATGACTTAAGGGTAATTGGTTCAAGGTTGGGATTTGGTTTAAAGCATGTATTTTCTAATTTTTATTTGGGAAGACATTAAAGTTAGGAAAATTTGGGTTGAACTTGGGAATATATTAATCCATTTGACCTTGGTTCTATATTTGGTCATTAATAATCACAACTTTAGCATAAGTTAAAGCCAAGGTTTTCATGGGTCTAATAACTCTCTTTATAACTATAGAGGTTATAAGATATAAGGCATAGGTATATATCTATAATGTCAAAGGTTCATCAAGATTGTATGGATTTATAGTTTGGATATACATATTTTGTAACCTAGTATTAAATTCTCTTATAGGTTCATTTGCATCCCTCTTGATTGTGGTGAATTGCTGGTATAAGACACAAAGACTAAAATTTTTGTCAAACTGGTCAATGAAGACATTATTAAAATCAACCCAACATGTAATGTAATTATTTGGTAAATTTAAAAACCATTCATATGCAAAATATTTAAAATTAAAAGGAAATTAGCTACATGTTACATCCTCATGGACCACATTTTGAAATCTTAATACAACTTTGAATGACTTAATGTGTTCTTCTACAATCACAATACTATTAGGTCAATTCATCTTAAATATGTATCCAAATATGTATTTAGGATATAAATTTACACATTTTAAGCTTAGATGAACTCAATTGATCAAATTATCTATGAATCTTTGATAAAAATAGTTATTACTAACCTCAAATGTATTGGGTTCACAATTATAAAGCTATCTTTATCACAATCCAAAATATGTTTTCAAAGAATGTTAATCTTTGTCTAAATAATCACAAATACTAGTCTAAAACTATTAATATCACCAACCTTTACATGATTATGATAAAATAAACATAAATATGAAAAGAGTAAAGTGATCTTTGAACATAATTCATAAAAAAACAATAAAGATACTACAAATTTACAAAGAACAACCATCCATCTAGTGCCAATGAAGCTTGTTTAATTGAGACCTAAATATGCATCACAAGGTGATTATAGTGTTTAAGAAAAACATCTCATTTTATAATTCAAATAATTCAAAATATGAGTTGTATTTTGTGACAATCTTGTTATCTATGGTGGAATAGATGTAGAATAAATGACTGTTTCACAATATTTATATTAGTTGATGGTTAGGAGCCACCATGGTCTATAAATATTTGAAAATAAGAAGATGATATATGATAATTAAGGTGAATTATGCCAAATCCTAATTCTAAATATATACTAATATGGACATATATAATGAAGCTTTAATCTAAATTGAATTGGTTAAAAAAGAAGCAAAAAGAAGGGTAGTGCAGAGAGAAAATATGTTGTTGTTGATCTTCATTCTAGATATCACGACAAAGTCCAAATATTATCCAATCATGTACTTATTACCAATGTATGATATGCAATATCTTAATCTTGAATATTACCAACCACCAAACAAACTTATAAGGAATGTGAAGAATAATACAAATAAGAACCAAGCTTACTTTAAATATTTTCCCCTATAAGTAGATAACTGATGCACATATTTAAATGTAGAGAAAATAAAATGAATTAAATACAGAAACTTTAGTTATCCTAGAATAATAAAAAATTTAAAATTCTATATTTAAAGTTACACACCAAGAGTTTACAAGAATTATTCAAATCTATAATTCTAGATAGATAAGCGAGAGAGAAACCATTTAAAAATTCATACAAACAAAATGAGACAAGATTTTTATAATTTTCTACTTGAATTAGTTTCTCAAAGTTTACACTAGCTTTTAGCTCAAAAACTCCATCCCTTTTACACATGGTAATACTCTAAATTATATAATTTTAATCCAATATACTAGATTATCATATCAAATTATAAGTGTAAGGACAATTATACTTCATACAAAGTTTCTAGAATACACTAGAATTTTCCAAATGATATGACCTATAGGTAAAAAAAATTTACAAATTAAACATACCTTTATAAATGAATATTCTATTTTCAAATTATTAAAAAATTCCACAAAAAAACTATTACTAACTTTGTAGACCCTAAGTTGATTTTATCTCTTGTTTCTACAGAAGGATCTTCAATCTGTAATATTTCTCACTGATAAACTAAAGATCCACCAATGAATTTATGGAAATATCCTTTCCATGATCATCTAAGTCTTTAAGGTTCTTTTCAATCTTCTCTATATCTCATTTTATGCCCATGGCATCTCCCATTTTCTCCTTGGATGGTAGAAGTAAGCCCTTGACTTTCTTGTTACCATGTATTGTATGATTTTGGCCCTAGTTTTTTACTTCTTGCATGAACTAAAAGGACCCATGTTTGAAATATTCATTAGTTATGGAACCCAGTGGGATGAGGATTGTGGGTTCATTTATCAATTTTTCTAATATATGAGATGTTCCATCTTCCAACTACTTGAAGTATTTGATAAAGTATTCCATTCTTTTAGTCCAGTTGTCTAGGGCCTCAATCTTGTCAACCAATATGGCCATGGCCATATTAAAATGTGCCTTGATGATAGTTCTAAAATTTGGGACTAAATTCTTGGACAATGCCTTAATCGAGTCTTTTACTTGAATACTTATATCTTGCCATTGGCCAACTTGGCCTGTTGCTTTACATATTTGCTTCTCTATTTCTCTTTATCTAGTTCTGATTGCCTTTAAAGAACTAAATACTCGAGCCATGGTGTCCTAAATTTTTTTGAATCTATCTTCATGATTCCCTAAGGGTATCCATGCATCTTTAATTTTCCTATTGTTAAAATGCTACAATCTAAGGCTTGAGTTCATCATGTACATGGATGTTAATAGACTTTGTAATAGCCCAATGTGGTGCATGATTAGAATCTTTCAAAACCTGCCAAATATGAAGTATTATAGAATGGAATGGCCATAAATTGGATCATCTTCATTAAAAAATTTGATTTCACTCCAAGGATGAGTGAAATTCATCTAGGGTTTCTTTCCCCCCATTTAGACTAGAGTTAACTTAACTTTCTTTTTGGGTTGAATTGTAACCGAGACCAAGTCTTGAGATACTTAATTTCCCTTTTATCCCTTTGTTTCCTCTTTATTTTAGGACTGAGGTTATTCCATTTGTAATTCTTCTTCATTTGATTCATAAGTACTAGCTAGTATTTTTAAGGCATCCTCTATTGTCTCCTTAGAATCCAATGCAATTATGTTAATTTCTTCAACCTGTGACTCTAGTTCTTTAGGTAGTGTTGAAGATGACGCTAATTCACTAAGTTTCCTCTCCTCAGGGATCTTTTCATTTGGACCTTATGTAACTTATGCTTTGAGCTATTGTATCACTATTTATGGCTATATGGGAGAAGGTTTAGAAGATGTACCTAGTAATAAATGATACTACTTAGGTCCCATTTGTTATATATCTTCACTTGAATTTTGGTCTCTTAGTAGTCTAGATTTGAGATTTATGTTATGCTTATTTAATCTTGCCAAGACTTCTATGAATGAGGAAGCTCAGATGTAGATAATATCATAGATAGTAGGGTGATGTTCATAAGTCATGTTGATCTACTTGGCCTTCAAATGTTTTGTAACCCTTTCATATTGGTCCCATTATCTCATTTAATCAATCTATATATTAAAGGAGGTCCTATGCCTAGAGATAGTCTCTACATGTTCCCATTTCTAAAACAAAATCCTACTAATGGTCAAGGGAATATAATGGATCAATCCTTTCCTTTCGATATTACACATGATATCTATACCATGGAATAATTGCTATGTTACTTTCTACTCTACCAACTTTATGGGTACATGGAACGGTAACCTAAAGGGTTGTCTCATAGTTCCCTCTATCCATATTATAGTAAAATCTACATATGGCCAAATGTCCCCAATGAGATCAAGATACTTCTTGATCAAAGGGCTAACCCTCATCATATGAATCCCTATAATGGCTTCAACTAAGGCTAGGTATATGTAGTCATATATGAATTGAATGGTCTATATACTTGAATATATGTAATTTGGAATAATACTGGGATACTATTTATCTATGTAATGGGCACCTCGGTTGCACCCAAAACTAACCCAGTAAGGACTCCTTATGACTCTGGTAGATTTGTTGGTATTGTTTTTTTGTGTTTTCAAGGACTAATGCATGTAACATAGATATATAATTTCAAGCATAGATACACATAGATGAAATAACCAACACACTATATTTGTATTAATTGCAAAATGAGTAAATGAGTACAATTCTGGTCATGGGGTGACTCATTGAATCCCCTAGTGATTGTATGAACATTATTTCAAGTAGATACCCCAACAAGTTCTGAAGGTGCTTCATCTATTCTCTGACCCATAAAACTATGAACTCTATAGGCTAGTTTTTTTACAGACTCTATAGCTGAGAATAAGGACTCTACAAGAGCTTCTATAGACTCTGCATCTAGATCTACAAACTCTCTAGGCCACTTCTACGGACTTTGCAACTAAATCTATGGACTTGGTAGGAGCTTCTATGGACTCTGTAGGAAGCAACTACAGACTCAATAGGTAGAGAACTACAGACTGTGTAGGCAAAAAATTATAGACTCTGTAGGTGAATAACTACAAACTCTATAGGTAAGAAACTATGGACTTTGTAGGTAGAAATCTATGGACTCCACAAGTAGAAAACTATGGACTCTGTAGGTAGAAAACTATAGACTCTATAGGTAGAAAATTATGGACTCTACAAGAAAACAACTATGGACTCTATAGGAAAGAACTACGGACTCACCTGGATCCATACAGATGCTATAGTGATGGAGCTACTATAGTGGTATGACTACTACAGTGGATGACTATTATAGTGGTATAGCTACTACAATGGCACAACTACTATAGTGGCACAGCTGCTACAATGGCGCAGATGCTACAGTGGCTGAGAGCACAAAATCCAAAGACCAATCTTGAGGATTGATGTCTAGAGTGCTATAGATGAGAAGGATGTTCTCAAATGCCGAAATAAGCTACAAGTGCAACCATTATTTTCTTCTTATCCAACATGCCTAGAAAAGGCACAAGCACTTCCCTTTATTTTTTTACCAAGGGGCAACTCAACTCACTTGAGCAATGTGCGATAAGGGATGTGCAATAGTCCATCTATTAAAATATTACTTATGTCTCCCTTGGGTACCATCCCCATAAAGTGAATACTTAAAGTAACACTTAATATCTTGTCATTGGGTTAAATGTTACTTTTTATAGCACTTCAGGACTGAAAATATACTAGCAACTAGACTCTGAATGGTGCAAGTGATAGCTCACCAGAAAGCTCTCAGTAAGGAGTATCAAACCCAATCATCAAAACTGACCTCTATTCCATCTTGTTAACTTACTACAAATAGTAATTATGCTAGAAACTAAGTAAGTCAACCTCTAAAGTGGGGACATTATAGTCTACCCCCCTTGAAATTGCATGTCCTCAAGCAATCTTAGCCTAGCCTACTCAATAACTTGATCACTCTCCCATGTAGCATCCTCCTTCACTATCATGTTTCTGAGTTTCCTCTCTCTGGTGTCTAGAATAACCTTGGGTTCTAACACGAGCCTCCCTTCCTCATCCAAAGGGGGTAAATCTATAGAAGGCACTACACTCTAACCAATGGCCTTCTTGAGCCTAGAAACATGAAATACATTATGCACCCTACTACCCTCTAGAAGCTCAAGCTCATAGGTGACTTCACCCACTCTTTAAATCACCCTATAGGGGCTGTAACATCTAGGATTTAGCTTCTCTACTCTACTCTTCTTGAGAAATGACTTCTTATATGGTTATAGCTGTTGGGAGAGGGTGTACACCGGAAGCACACAATTTGATTACTAATACCAAGCAACTTAATATGCGGAAATTAACCAGATTCACCAAGTAACTAGAATTCAGAATAACACATGATATGAGAGACAATACCAAATTGTATTAACACTTTATACAGAAAAGAATACAATAAAGAAGATGCCACTTCTTCTCCACCACCTTACAGAGGTTTCCCACGCCTCAAGTGAACAGTAATTCTTCTCCCCAAAGCTCTCCCTCTCACAGGTCCCAACACCCAACTCAAATACAGAGTTGGTGTTCACCTCCCCGTGCTCCACGCACAACACAAGTGCTCCACGCACTCCACAAGCACTCCACGTGCTCCACAAGTACTCAAGGTACTTTAAGTAGATCTCCCATGAATTTGCAACAACCTGCAATTCAACAAACCATACTTATGGAAGGAACTGCCTTGCCTTCCTCTTGCTCTATCCGAGTACACACCTGTACTCCAAGTAGATCCTGCCTGATACTGCTCCCTGTTGTGTTGCTGTCTGTATGACCTTGCACACCTGCAAATCAAGCAATGGTTCCAATCACCTGTGAACCTCGACCTTGCACACACATACACCTGCAGATCAACGATCTTACTTATTGAAGAACCCAGCTGGCTCTCCAATCCAGCACCAACACACCTGGTACTGTGGCACTAGGAGGAACGCACCATAGCTCTACCTCACACACAGAAGGAGCTTATAATTATGCTCTCTTACTCCCTAGCACACTTTTCCAATACAACCATGAGTCTATTATATAGATCTCATCCAAACAATGATTAGACATCTAATTACCACAATTAGATCCGCAGCTCTCAGTCTATAATTAGCCCTGATCATGCAAACACTTGGTTCGTTAGCTAACTGCCCGTAAATAGCTCGCAGTCGAACCACACAGGCGACCGACGCCGGTCCCTGTTCGCCTGGAGGTGACCGACTTCGGCCGATATATGACCGACGTCGGTTGCTTCTCTATGCTATCCCGCCGACGTCGGCTGATCAGACCGACACCAACTTCTTCTGCAACTCAGCAACCTTCAGCAACCTCCTCTCCTGTTTGCATCAGTGAAGCTTTTAGCTCCACAATCCTAACAGTCTCCCACTTGGAGATAAACAGCTACACTGTACCTATACCTGTACTCCATCTAATCTATTTCCTGGTTTGTATCCCTCTTCAAGCTCCCACCTGAAGACAACCCACCACACATCCCGTGGTGTACCACCTATCATCCGAGTAACCTGCCACATCCGAACCTACAAATACATGTAGTGAAGTCCTGACCCTGCATAGCAACACCTGCTGCCGGTCCCTCTCAGAAAAAAAACCTGAGAATCCACTTCCACGAATTGGCTCCTAACTCTTTGACAGCTCCCACTGCATGGGAATACTCAGGTCTATACCAGACCTCATGTGATTTCAGACACTGTACCTGTCCAGCCCTTAGTGTGCTCTGGCTCTGTATCCCGAACCTCGCCAACACCTGATTCACATCAGCTCCCACTCGAGACAAAATCAACCTGTGATCTCCATGCCTCCCATGTCAAAGAATTCCGCTGCTCCAAACTCCTCATGACATGCCACTGAACTAATCTTACCCTTAGCTCAGCAAAACCCTGTATGTACAATCCTACTAGCAAAACATACCATCCACATACAGCAACAGAATGATGTCATGACTCATCATCCTCCTGGTAAGGCAAACCACAGTAGTTACCTGACACTGACTGAAGCCATGCTTCGTCTTCCACCTGTCAAACCTGGTACCACTGTCCTGCAGCTCCTCAAGACCATATACCTGATCTTCCGTCTCATGTATCCGTTCTCTCCATTCTTCTACTAAGGTATCCATTCATCTCTGTGCTTTCATACCTGCTGGCATCTCCACCAAGACACACCTGTCTGGTTCTCCTCCAAGGAATCACATCCTCATCCATGCCAAGCTCACACCTGTATCCTGGATCCTTCCTGCTCTACAATCAGCAACATGTATAAAGAAGAGGAACAACGAATTTGAGGGCCTACTTACGCCTTCAGTCCTCCGTATGGGTGTTTGAGACTCCTTGACAGCTTGCTGTCCACCCAAAATTCGTTTACAGTGACCGACCTCGGTCACTCCATAGTCTGCATCCGACCGACGTCGGTTCCATGCGTCTGTACCTGACTACCAACCTGCCTGCGCTGGTGTCCCTGCTGCCGACGTCAGTTCTTCTAACCGACATCGGTCTTACCTGCTACCGACGTCGGTCCCATGACCGACATCGGTCTTACCCTTCCCGACATCACCGGCTTCGGTCTGCACATGACCGACATCGGCACCTGTCTGTTCGACGCCGGTTCCTCCTGACCGACATCGGTATCTGTGTTCGCCTGTGAGTGATGACTTTTTACCCGCGAGCTTCTTTGAATCAAAATCCATGTCCAAACTGCCCTGCTCAGAAGTATCCAGCCACATCCACTGGGTTCTGTCCGCCATCTCCTCCATAAACACCAAGGCTTTCCAGTTCTTAAGCCTATCAAATATATCTGTCTTCCGCTTAAGAACATGCATCTCCTTCCTGCTCATGTGACCAAGCCTACGAAGCCACGTCTCTGCAACAAAAGAAGAATCAGTAATATAAACAAGTAGATAAAGGATACCTGTTTTCTTACCACCAGCTAATTCAAGTGCATCCGCTATGAGAGTTCTTGTGCATCTCTCATCACCCAATCTTTCTGAAGAAATTAGCCATATCTCCAGACCTGGGACCTGCATGACCTTCATCAACACCTGTGTGTTGGCCACCTGCAATTTCAGCTTCACTTTGCCTTTGCCAATCCTTTGGCAAGGCTCACCAGCTCCTCTACCTGGAACTGCATGGAAAGAGGCAACCGAATCTTTTATCCAAGATTCAACTTTATCCAAGAAACCTGCAAACACATCCTGTGCAACAATACCTGCTACATCTGTATCTTCAGTTTCTTCATGCTGATCTGTTACCAACCAACAATAATCTTTTACCTGCTCTTTCTTTCCATAGGACCGTGAGTGACCATCTGTGCTTTTCAACTCCTCCATTCTTAGCTTACTTTGATCTGCAGTTGCTCTACTCCCACTCGATCAGAAACCCCTGAGAGTGACCTGTAACCAAACACAAAACCTGCTTCCTCCAACCTCAGCTTAGATACCACCTGTTGGTATCAAGCTCAAGAACCTACAACCAAGGCTCTGATACCACTTGTTGGGAGAGGGTGTACACCGGAAGCACACAATTTGATTACTAATACCAAGCAACTTAATATGCGGAAATTAACCAGATTCACCAAGTAACTAGAATTCAGAATAACACATGATATGAGAGACAATACCAAATTGTATTAACACTTTATACAGAAAAGAATACAATAAATAAGATGCCACTTCTTCTCCACCACCTTACAAAGGTTTCCCACGCCTCAAGTGAACAGTAATTCTTCTCCCCAAAGCTCTCCCTCTCACAGGTCCCAACACCCAACTCAAATACAGAGTTGGTGTTCACCTCCCCGTGCTCCACGCACAACACAAGTGCTCCACGCACTCCACAAGCACTTCACGTGCTCCACAAGTACTCAAGGTACTTCAAGTAGATCTCCCATGAATCTGTAACAACCTGCAATTCAACAGACCATACTTATGGAAGGAACTGCCTTGCCTTCCTCTTGCTCTATCCGAGTACACACCTGTACTCCAAGTAGATCCTGCCTGATACTGCTCCCTGTTGTGTTGCTGTCTGTATGACCTTGCACACCTGAAAATCAAGCAATGGTTCCAATCACCTGTGAACCTCGACCTTGCACACACATACACCTGCAGATCAACGATCTTACTTATTGAAGAACCCAGCTGGCTCTCCAATCCAGCACCAACACACCTGGTACTGTGGCACTAGGAGGAACGCACCATAGCTCTACCTCACACACAGAAGGAGCTTATAATTATGCTCTCTTACTCCCTAGCACACTTTTCAAATACAACCATGAGTCTATTATATAGATCTCATCCAAACAATGATTAGACATCTAATTACCACAATTAGATCCGCAGCTCTCAGTCTATAATTAGCCCTGATCATGCAAACACTTGGTTCGTTAGCTAACTGCCCGTAAATAGCTCGCAGTCGAACCACACAGGCGACCGACGCTGGTCCCTGTTCGCCTGGAGGTGACCGACGTCGGCCGATATATGACCGACGTCGGTTGCTTCTCTATGCTATCCCGCCGACGTCGGTTGATCAGACCGACACCAACTTCTTCTGCAACTCAGCAACCTTCAGCAACCTCCTCTCCTATTTGCATCAGTGAAGCTTTTAGCTCCACAATCCTAACAATAGCCTCAAATACACCATGTCCCCTACCTCAAAACTATGCTCTACCCTATGCTGATTAGCATACAACTTCTACTAATTTTGAGCCTATTGTATATTTTCCTTGAGTGCTCTCAAGATATCTTGACTATCCTTCAATAGGTCTTTAGCTTTGGGCACTCTGTTGTCCCCCAAAACCATATCCATGAAGCTTGGGGCTTTATACCTATACAATGCCATAAATGGATTCATCCTAATGGTCATGTGATGTGTGGTATTATAACAATACTCCCCCATGTGTAACCACTTAACCCAGGCTCTCTATTGTGTAGTCACATAGTTCCACAAATACCCTTCCACCCATTTATTTACTATCTCCATCTGCCCATCTATCTGAGGATGGTAGCTCATACTAGGTGTAAGGTTTATACTACATAGCATGAATAACTCCCACCAAAAGGCACTCATTAACTTGTTATCCCTATCACTAACAATAAATATTGGTAACCCATGCAACTTGAAAACCTCCCTAAAGAACAAATCTGCCACCTGAGCTACTATATAAGTAGAGGGGATAGCAAAGAAGTGAGCAAACATCATCAATCTATCTACCACCACATAAATGCAATCTCTTCCCTGCACTCATAGTAGGCCAGTGATGAAGTCCATATAACTGCTTTCCCATTTGTGGTCTAGAATGGGTAAGGGCTATAGTAAACCAGTAGGAATTGTGTGTTCTTCCTTATTCTATTGACAAACTGCACACTCCCTGACATGCCTCTAAACATCATCCTTGAGCACTCTCCATGAGAACCACTCTCAGATCTACATGTATGTCTTGAAAACCCCTAGAAGCCCAGCCATAGGTGTATCATGAAATTCCCTCAGTGTCATCTCTCTCAAGTGTGATGACAAAATCAAATAAATTCTGTCCTAAAATCTGATCAACCCATCTATCACCTCATAGTGATCATCCTGTATAGTGCCTAAAATCAATCCCAAATCCCAAACATCTCTAGCATATTCTATTATAATATTAACCTACCAATCTCTTGAGATCAATACAAGAGCATAAATGTGATGTCTTCTAGATAAGGCATCAGCTACTACATTCTTCTTCCCTTTGACAAACTTAATGTCAAAGTCATAAGCCTACAATTTAGTGACCCACTTCTGCTACCTGTCATTCAAGTCTCACTGGCCCATGAATTACTTTATGCTGTTGTGATCCATCTTGATCAAAAACCTCCCTCCAACCAAGTAGGATTGGAATTTGGCCAAGGCATGCATGATGGCCAACATCTCGCGATCATAAATAGAATAGCTCCTCTCCACCCCTCAAAGCTTCCTACTCTCAAAAGCAATGGGGTGCTTATCCTACATCAATACTGCCCAAATCATGTCACCCAATGCATCACAATGAAGTTCAAAAGGCTTCATGAAGTTGGGTAGAGGTAGAACTAGAAATAAAGACATCACCCACTTGAAATGTTCAAAACACTATTGTGATGCTTCTATCCATACAAAATCACCCTTCTTGGTGAGGTCTATTAATGGTGCTGTAGTATATGAAAATCCCTTCACAAATCTCCTATAAAATCCACATAATCCAAAAAACCCTTTGAGTTGTGTAAGGCTAGTTAGAGTAGGCCAATCAACAACTGCTTTGATCTTTTTTGGATCCACCTGAACTCCTTCAACACTGATAATATGGCCAAGGTAGAGAAACTTTTTCATGCCAAACTCGCACTTTGATTCCTTGGCATACAGTGACTCCTCCAAAATGACCAACACCTCCTCTAATTATTGTAGGTGCTCATCCCACATCCTACTGAATACTAGGTTGTCATTAAAGAATATCAATACAAATCTTCAGAGCTGCCCTCTAAACCCCTAATTTGTACAAATATGGAAGGTAGTTGGAACATTGGTTAGTCCAAATGGCATAACCAAAAACTCAAAATGTTTGAAGTGACACCTAAAGGTAGTTTTTTCTATGTCCTTCACTTGCATCCAGATCTGATGGTATCCTGAATGGAGGTCTATCTTAGAGAAATATTGTGTTCCATGTAGTTCATCAATTAGCTCATCAATCCTAGGGATGGGGTACTTGTTCTTGATTATCTTATTATTAAGAGCTCTATAATCAATGCACATACACATTTTCCCATCCTTCTTCTTTACTAAAACAACCACTGATGCAAAGGGGCTTTTTCTTGGTCTAATATGCCCCATCTCCAATAGCTCCTTTATCAACTTTTCTATCTCATCCTTATGCTTTTTAGGATTGTAGTATGGGCTGATGATGACTAGTTTAGCCCCCTCTTCTAGCTCAATAACATGCTCTATACCCCTCTCGGGAGGAACCCTATGTGTAATGCTACTAAACACCTTCTCATGCTTGGAAATGATCTCTTATACATCTAAATGATAGCTTTTATCCTACTACTTTGGAGGTGTAGACATGATCTAACATTCAGTTGCCCATTCTACATCATCATGTCTAAATAATTATTCCATTCTCTTTAATGATACAAACCTGAACCCCCCATTAGGTAAACCTCAAAGCACTACCTTCCTTCCCTGATGTTAAAACCTCATCTCTAGCTTAGCCAAGTTGAAGGTGACCTCTACCAGAGAAGCCATCCATGCCATTCCCAAGATGATATCATAATTGCCCACATCAACTACATATAAATCATCCTCCAACTCATAATCTCCTCCCAATCTGATGCAAAGTTTTTAAATCTTTTAGGTGCATAATAACTTGTGGCCATTGGCCACCATGACTCTGAACCCTGCATGTTCTTCAGTTTAAAGGCCTCTCTTGGCCACCAATTTTGCATTGATGAAATTATGTGTTGCCTGTATGTTGATTAAGGAAACAATGTACTGCCCCTGAATCATCCCTCTTACCTTACAGGTAATGGCCTTTTGGATACTTTTCAACTAAGCAAGAGACTTTCAATAATCAATGCACATACGCATTATCCCATCCTTCTTTACAAAAACAATTGTTGATGTAAAGGGGCTTTTACTTGGCCTAATATGCCCATCTCCAATAGCTCCTTTATCAACTTCTCTATCTCATCCTTATACTTTATAGGATTGTGGTAGGGGGTGATGATGACTAGTTTAGCCCCCTCTTCTAGCTCAACAACATGCTCTATAACCCTCTCTGGAGGAACCCTATGTGTAATGCTACCAAACTCCTTCTCATGCCTAGAAATGATCTCCTGTACATCTAGATGATAGATTTTATCCTACTACTTTGGAGGTGTAGACATGATCAAACATTCAGTTTCCCATTCTACATCATCATGTCTAAATAATTGTTCCATCCTCTTTAATGATACCACCCTGAACCCCTCATTAGGTAAACCTCAAAGCACTACCTTCCTACACTAATGCTAAAACCTCATTTCTAGCTTAGCCAAGTTGAAGGTGAACTCTACTAGAGAAGCCATCCATGTCATTCCCAAGATGATATCATAATTTTCCACATCAACTACATACAAATCATCCTCCAACTCATAATCTCCTCCCAATCTGATGCAAAGTTTTGAAATCTTTTGGGTGCATAATAACTTGTGGCCATTGTCCACCATGACTCTGAACCCTACATGCTCTTCAATCTAAAGGCCTCTCTTGGCCACTAGTTTTGCATCAATGAAATTATGTGTTGCCTCTATGTCGATTAATGAAACAACACACTACCCCTAAATCATCCCTCTTACCTTAAAGGTAATGGCCTTTTAGACACCTATCAACTGATCAAGAGACTTCTCATCATCTGAACTCTACTCAATAACACTATCAACCTGACTATATTTTGAGTTTGAGTGCTACTACTTGTCTTCAGAAGGTGACTCATCTATTGAGAAATACTCCATGGCCTTAGCCTTCACCTTAAGTGGACATTCATGTGAAATGTTCCATGGCTCCCTACAATGAAAACTTAGTTTTTTCTTCCTGAGTTTGTTGAGGGTATCACTATCCAACCCTTTAGTTTCCCCCTTAGGCTACTGAGGGTCCTTCTCAAACGCCTTCCTTTCCTTATCCTTTTTAAAATGAGAATACTTAGAGTGAAGTTTACTCCTATAAGAATAAGATGATAGGTCTCTTGTTTTCTTAATAGCCTCTTGTAGTGAAGAGGGGATGTGTCCCTTTACCCATCCTTGTAAGGGATCAGAAAGCCCATCCATGGAAAGAACAACTAGTCTCCTTCTTGATATATCCATCACCAATACTACAAGATTTTGTAACTCAGTGATATAGTCCTCCATAGAAACCCATTGTTTAAACTAAGCTAGCTCCTTAAAATGCAATTTTGGGTCCTTAGTGTCGAACATGTCAATGAGTCTCTTAGTAAACTCTGCATAAGTATCTATTTGGTTATGGCCAAGCATGACCATACCATGGTGCCACCACTCATGGGAACTTCCATCTAAGTGCAATGTAGCATACTTAATTACATCCTCCTCAGGCATGGGATTAAGCTAGAAATAAGTGTCTAACTTTTGGACCCATGTTCACGGTGAAGTCTTCCCTGTACTGTCATAGTATGGAATGGACAACTTTCTCAACTTTTTCCTCATCTCATAATTTTTTTGCCTATTCCCTCTCATGGGAATATGCTTGAGTCTAACATCCATATATTCCCTAAAGGACATCTCACCCTAAAAATCTAGTCCAACATTTCTCCAATCCTCCAAAATTTGGTCATGTATCTCTTGTTGTGTAAGACCAGCATTATCTTGGTCATTCTATCTCAGAGGGAATTGTGGCATGAGTGGTCTTGTAGAAAAAATTGCTCTAGCGTATGTCTAGGCTCCTCTATTAATCGATGCATCTCCATTACCTCCATTACCCAGTCCATCTACCTGGTTAGCAATATTACCTTGGTTGGCATTATTGCCTTGATCTGATCTAGTAAGGTGTTGTGTAATTGCTAGAGCCATCTATTGCAATGTGGCATGTAGCTCCCTTTTCCCCTGGCAAGATCACTGAGCATCATCCTGGTGTTGGGTTCTCCCCCTTCCCCATCTCGATCACCCATGGCTGGTGCTAAAAAGGGGTTACCCTCCCCCCCAATTTTTGAAAAAACTTGTAATTCTAGGTTTGTCCAGTTTCTCCTCAAGAAGTACTGATGTGTGGGATGCATGAAACCTCATAGGATGGTAGGAATAATAGGCTTTGATACCACTATAATGGGCACCCCAGTTGTGCCCAAAACTAACCCAGCAGGGACTCTTTATGACTCTGGTAGATTTGTTAGTATTGTTTTTTCATGTTTTCAAGGACTAATGCATGTAACATAAATATAAAATTACAATCATAGATACACATAGCTGAAATAACCAACAGATTGTATTTGTATTATTTTCAAAATGAGTAAACAAGTACAATGTTAGTCATGGGGTGACTCATTAAATCCCCTAGTGACCATATGAACATTATTTCAAGTAGATACCCCATCAAATTCCCAAGGTGCTTCATCTATTCTCTAACCCATAGAACTATAAACTCTGTAGGCTAGTTTATCTATGAACTCTGCAGGCCACTTCTACAGACTCTACAGCCAAATCTATTAACTCTATAGGAGCTTCTACAGACTCTATAGGAAACAACTATGAACTATGTAGGCATATAACTATGGACTCTATAGGTAGAAAAGTATGGACTCTGTAGGTGAATAACTATGGACTCTGCAAGCAGGAAACTATGGACTCTATAGGCAAAAAGCTACATAATTTGTAGGCAAAAAACTACAGACTCCGCAGGCAGAAAACTATGGACTCTACAAGTAGAAAACTATGGACTCTATAGGCAAAAAACTATGGACTCTATAGGTAGGAACTATAGACTCAACTAGATACATATAGATGCTATAGTGATGGAGTTACTACAGTGACAAGCTGCTACAGTGGTATGATTGCTACAATGGCATAGTTGCTACAGTGGCATGGCTGCTTTAGTGGCTGAGAGCAGAAACTCCAAAGACCAATCTTGAGGATTGATGTCTAGAGTGTTATAGATGAGGACATTCTCAAATGCCCAAATAAGTAGAAAGTGCAACAATTCTTTTCATCTTATTCAACATGCCTAGAAAAGCCACAAGCACTTCCCTTTATCCTTTTTCCAAGGGGCGACTCAACTCACTTGAGCAATGTGGGATAAAGGATGTGCAATAGTCCATCCATTAAAATATTTCTTGTCTCCCTTGGGTACCATCCCCATAAAGTGAATACTTAAAGTAATACTCAATATCTTACCATTGGGTTAAATGTTACTTTTTATAGCACTTCAGGCCTAAAAATATACCAGCAACTAGACTCTGAATGCTGCAAGTGATAGCTCACCAAAAATTTCTCAGCAAGGAGTATCAAACCCAATCATCAGAACTAGCCTCTGATGCATATTGTTAACTTACTACAAATAATAAGTATGCTAGAAATTGAGTATGTCAACCGCTAAAGTGGGAACATTACAATCTCCCATCAGGTGACCATTATTTTATGTTAAATATTTTTGTAGTGGCTAGTGAGGCATCCAAAATATAAGACATCATATAAGAATGGTTGCTAGCTTTCTTCTTTATTACAGAGGATTTTTGTTTTAACCAAATATTGATCATCTCTTCAAGAGGGGGAGTAATTCCTTTCTAAATCATGAAATACTCAAAAGGTACCTAGATTCTATTGATATAGGTGGTGGAGGAGTTCCTAGACATTCTGTTTAGTAATGTCATATTCATCCTATTACAAGCCCTAGATTAAGTGACTGGGATCCTTCCACTGAGGTTGAAGACTGCATGGGTTCTTTAATATAACCATTGGGTCAGGATGGTTTTCAAGTTATTCTTATTGGATCATTATTTGATTTTGGGTAAATACACATGATGCTTGGGTAGTTTGTTGTAATTCTTGAAGGATATAGGGGAGATATAAGCAATTATTTTAAAACTATGTTCATGTACTATCATGTCTTGATCAATTTTATAGTCCTAAAAAATAGAGGCTATAACGTCAATGCAATGTAGTACCTCTAACTTTGCTAATTTATAGTGAAGACTTATCATTTAGATGGTGACCAGGTCATATTATCTCTAGTTGACTGATGTAACATTTTCATCCTCTCTTATAATAGTTGTCAGTTCCTTAATGGTTCCAAAAAAGATTGGACCAATTTTATCTCTTGTGTTCAAGGCTACAACATCAAATTCAGTATCTTTGAAGACTCTCCCTTTTAAATCCATGGTCAGATAGATTTTTGTGTCCTCTCTATGTTTTTTCAAGCCACCATGATTATGAGTTTATTCAAATTACTCACTAGTGTTATGTAGTTCATCTTTGGATCAGTTTATACTTACTCAAATGGAAATTTGACTCTCTCGAGCTTGACTTTGGTCACTCTTGGATTGAATTAGGTCTTTGGAGATGTTAGGGATTTTTTTCAAGTCTTTTTTGAGTTTCAATGGTGATAGTTTTTGTGCTTAATTAATTTTGTGCCTTAGATTTGATTTGGACCTTGGAATTTATACCTTTATTTTTTTGAGCCCATAAAATATTATTTTTGTTAGTTTCTACCCATATCACATCACCATGGCACTTTTCACTAGAAATTATTCATTAATGTTTGAAAACATGACTGTTGTCTTTCAAAATTTGCCTTTTATTTCACACCATCAAGTCTTCTTACATGGATCAATGCAACTCATTGATTTTGATCTCAAGATTTGAATGCTATTGGTTGCATTTAATATGGTTTATATGGTTATGATAAGTGTCATTACCATAAGTCTCTTGAACTTTGTTGAAAATTCTAGCTTCATCATACTCCATTTGATTAACTTTGTCTTGTTAGATGTGAGCCATCGATTATGATCCATGGGATGGACTACCATTGGTTGGTTGTTGTTCTTTGGTTGTGACCATGAAACTTGTCACCTTCTTACCATCTCATAGGTTATATTGAAACCTTGACTTGACCTCACTCAATCAGATCAATCTCATTTGCATGAATGTGAGTTGTAGATCATAAAAAGATGCACAATGGTTAAGTTAGTATGGGGACATATAAAGAACTTAGCCGAAATACTTTAGTCTATAGTTTTATTTCATGTTAATAATCATGAAATAAACCTTAGCCTAAAATATTTAAGGTAGGTTTGGATCATAGTAAAACTGGGACCTGAAATAATAGAAGGGACTTAATGTAAGGTTTATAACCTAAGGTTTTATCATATTAATAAATATGATAAAAATTTAGTGTAAAATATATAGGCTAAGTCCTATAAGAATAAGATCCTTAATTAGTTATATCAAGACAATAAAATAGACCAAAATATCATGGGATATATAGGGACCAAGCATAATATTTTAAAATAAGGTTTGGTCAAATGTTTAAAAACACAACTCGATCTTATGATAAAATTTAAGCTAAGTCTATGGTGTTTATAATTATTCCCATGACATTTTAATTAGTCTGTGGTGGGTCAAAGGGTGATAAAAGTTTGATTTTATTATTGAAACACAAAGATTTAAGCATGTTCATTTTCTAAATGAGATTAGTTTCTGAGTTCAAATTTTGATGATCTCACAGATGTCTATGACAGCCTCATGGGCATCAATTGACATTCACACAATCATCAAAATTAAAATCATAAAATTAACCAAAGGGATTAAAATTTGATGGTCTTGTGGATGTCAATGATGGCCTCAGTAATGTCAATTGATGGGCATGAGAAAATCATATTCAATCTCATATAATTGACCATAGGGGCTAAAATTTGATGGCCTCACAAACATCAAATGATAGGCATGAGAATGTCAAATTTACATCCCATGAAATACAATAGTTCTCATAGGAAGTTTGAATTGATATACATCATTTAATTGAGCTTGCTTGAGTAAACTTGGATTATCGATTATGATCTAGGTAGTTGGATGTCAATGGTTCTTGTAGTCATAAAGGGATTAAGTGATCTTAGGACCATTTAGAATTTAGACCAAAGTATAACATAAGTCTTTAACATAGGTCCCTAAAAACTAATAAAATGAAGACCCTTTAAATACTTAGAATCATAACATACGTTTTTTCCTAAGGTTTTATTGTATTGATGAATACAATAAAAAAACATAGGCTAAAACTTAGGATAAATCTATGTTATAATAAAAAGGGACTCATTTCCATCAATGATGATTTCACTCTATTAGATCTTTAGCATCCAAGTTAACACAGATATTTTATCTCAATCCATAGAGCTTAGACAGATTGCTCCCATGGGTTAAAGTCTTAAGAACATCAATATCATCTCGATCCATTCAATCAACCTCAGTTGATTAAAAATAGGCCATTTATGATGCAAGAAATCACATGGTTTAAGTCACGTCTCAAAGACATATATGACTTAGGATAAAGTCTTAAGACTATGGTCCTATTTATGTTAATAAACATGAATGGGGCTTTGGGACTCCTACATTAATCTAAATTAGTAACATATGAAAAGGACCCTACATATAAAAGGTTAGATCATATTAAAATAAAAGGGTATAAATATCTTGGGATATAAAAGAGACCTCGTATATAATTTTTAGACTAAGGTTTAGTCATGTTGATAAATATGACTAAGCCTTAATATAAAAATTTAACTAAGTCCATATCATATTAAAAGGTTCCCACATAATTTTATTCCTACCAAATTTGAATTTGAATGAGGGGTCTAAGATAAGGTTTTTGAAAGAGGCTTTTAGGAAGCTTTAACATGGTTTCAATTTGACTTTTTAATAAACCAAATTATAGTAAAAGGTCATATTAGGATAAAATCATTAGAATTTTAAAACCTAGACAATGTCTGCCTGTATTGGACATATGTTAGACCTGTAACCTAAAACAAAAAGATCAAAAGTTATAAAAATTTAGACAAGGTTAAACTAGAGCCATGAACTAGTAGACTAACTAGATTATGGTGTGGATGATCTACAAATATGAATAATGTGAAAACATGGTAGTAATGTTCTAATCAAATGGATTTTCAATTTTAAAGTATAAATTTGTAAAATTTTAACAAAAAGGTCCTAATTTTTCAATAATGGGGGTATGTTTCCCTCAACATATTGTTTATTTCAATTTCAGGAATGATTTCATCCACTCCTCCCTTAGTATGTAGCATTTTTCATATATCCTCTTGGTTTTGGTTAAATTGAAATGGTTTTCTATCAAAATCATTGTCAAAATTAGAGTTATAACTATCTCCACTTTGAGTATAATGAGGCATGGTGCTAAAATTTATTTTTATTTATTTTGAAGGTGGATTTAACTTGATGTTTAACTTTATTTAGGTTTTTTTGAATTTTAATGATCTTTGACTTTGACTTGATTTTAGAATTGGTATGAAGTTACCTTTTAGATTGTAATAAACTATTTTTTTTAAATTTTCATTTGCTTTTGAATTGGTTTTAAGTTAAATTTTGGATTAGAATCAAACTTTAGCTAAATTTTATTGATTTTGATTTTCTTTGTGATTTTGGATGCTTAATTACATCTTGATATTATCTTTGAACATGCTTGACAAGTTTTGAAGATGATTGACTAAAAATTTATGTTTGTAAATTTAACTTGGTTTTAAAATATGTTTTAGTATGATTCTCCAAGTAAGCCTTTGTAATTTTGATTTTTTTTTTACTTTATTCAAATTGGATTTATAAATTTAACTTGGGTTATACTTGGTTCAAGTTTAAATTTTGAATTAAGTTTTGATTATGACATGGCTTGAATTTGTCTTAATTTGGCCGAAGGTAAACATTTGTCTTTTAATATTTCACCTTATTTGAATTAAACCTGATTTGAATTTAAATTTTTATTTGACTTGATTTTAACTTAGGACTTTGGTTTGACTTTTGACTTTGATGTTGATTTTTGAAAATTTTTCCCTAGTTTAACTTTCGAGTTTCAAAAGGTTTACTTTGGATGGTTAACATTTGAATTTTAACTTGGAAATTTGACCTTAGAAGGTTTGAATTTGAATTGGATGTTATATGTTTTGACATGGATGGATTATTTTTTAACTTTTGAATTGATAAGTTTGACTTGGTAAAAGGTGACTTGATATGAGATAGTTCACATGGTTTTCTAAAATGATTTAACTTAGGTAATTGGTCATATTTGAAGTGTATAAGGCTGACAAACAACATGGGTGTAGACAAAAATAAAAAAAGTGCATTTAAGTAACAAGACTTTTACTAGTAGTAATATGTTTAAAATGAAACTAATCAACACACCATTATATTCATGCAAAGTGGTGACTAAGTTAGTATCCCAAACCTCACTAGGCATCTGTATGTGATGAGTAATCTTGAAAAATGTTTTTTTTACTTACACTAATAGATTTTATGGAGGAATGGTCTTAACATATGAAAAAACAAGGTCAAATAGGTGCATCCCCTATATACCTTGTAGTACAGTAAGGCCCAATTCCATGGAAGAGGTCGATAAAAGTCTTCATTAAAGGATCTTGTCCCTTTATTACCAATCTAGACATAATATTTTAGTGGAGTGTCACTGAATTTTTTTTTAAGAGTCTTGTTTAGGGCCTATGTATTGTAAAAAATTATCCTCACTTCATGGTGTGCTTAAAACACAAAAAAACTTAGCCAATAATGATAACTCCTTACCAGTTTATATAGTCCACTAGAAAAAGGGGTTGGTCCATATATTGGGGGGTGAAATCCTAGTAAATAAACTGTATGTGATTTCCCTTGGTGATCAAGTTTCATGTCACGTAGACAAAACGTACAAAATGAAGTTTGTTTATTTCTAATATTTATGGTTCCATTAAGGGAAAGAAGAGAGCATATGTTGATTTCTCTTTGGAGTGGTGAAGACAACTAAAATGATTTTTTTCTCCTAATATCCCAAAGATGGGTAAGGGGGAACATACATGCTTATTATATCACATGAAAAGACTCACAATCAAACAAACAAACAAATTATTCATTTTAAAACACTAAATTTAAAGTGTTGTTCATTTTAAAGCACCAAAATAAAATGTTATAGATGTTTGATTGTTTGGTAGTGTCTTTAATGGACACAAGGGTATTATTAAAAATATTAGTAGTATTATGTTTGGCCTCTAAAAAGTGTATAAAACCTAAAAGTGTGTTGGATTTAAAAGATATTGGTAATTCTACCAATACAAAATGTTTTAGTGAATTTTAGCATATTATTCGAGAAGGGGAAAAAAAGAAACTAAGTATGGGTATGGTTGAAAAACCTATTTAATTGTACACACATTGAGTCAAATGATTGTGAATAGATCCTTTTTGGATTTGGAGGATGACCTATAAATAATACAATACTAAAGTGAATTTGTTTTTTAGATATATAGTTGAGTGGATTTCCTAGTGGTAGCTAGATCCTGGAAGCAAGGCCTTCCTTAAGGACTATCAATCCACACATTTTTAAATAATTAATTTTATAAAAAGAATATAAATTACTTTCATAAATAATCAAAAGGTACTAAAATTAAACATAAGAGGTCCTTACTAATAAATAAACTAGAAATGTTTAAAATAGCTATAAACTAATTAATACTAGTGTTAGGTGATTAGTGTCTGCTTCAAAAAATCATGTAAAGGTATGTGAATAGGTAGGGACACAAAAAAATAGATTTGGTTAGGGGTAGGTTGGTGGAAATATCTTTCTATAATTTGCTACCATAGTGACCATCAGAGGTCAGGATGACCATTGGTACTCAAGGTGACCATTGGTAGTTGGATTGACCATCAACAGTTGAGATAATTAATGACAATTACTATGTGATCTAGGTTGATAATAGGCTAATAGATACGATCAAAAAGTGATATTTTTGGAGATGGTTTGGTGTTTTGATAAGTGTGAAATATAAATAAATTAATTAAATGTTTAAAATGAAGTACTTATCTTGTAAAAATATGATTGGGTGATTGATTGAGGTGATTGACTCATTGGTAGAGTGTAACATGATTTTGATATAATAATAGTACTTGGCACTTTGGTGGATTTATGATGACAAGTTGGCTCTCTGATGTTGTAGATGGTTCATTAGATTTTTGGTGATGATTGACTTGTAAAATTAGAATTATGGATGCAAAATCTCTTGATAACAATTATAGATGATATTCACCTTCCTTCTCCTCTCTTCTTATAAGCAAGGCGAGAGAGTTGTAATAAGATGTGAATTGAGCTTCCTAATTTTAAATCACACATGAAATGGTTCATAATTAGATTTAGATGAGTTATTTTTATAAAATCAAGGTGGATGGGCTTGCATGTTGGTGGTTAAAGAGGTGGACCCTAACTATTGATGGTCAACATGACCATTGGCTTTCAAGGGTGAAGGGTAGAAATAAGTAAAAGGATGGTTTAATCTAGTTTAATTAAACTAACTTGTGTTAAGTTTAGGTAGAGGTTTGAAGGATAAATTGGTACCAAGGGGGTTCTAAGGTGGTTTAGGGGTAATTTGACACTCAGGATCACATTGTGTAGATTTCCAATGTCTAAATTTTTCCCTTTTTTGTTATGTGGCTTTGAATCAGCAAGCTACAAAAGAAAAATAGATTTTTAGTCAAAGGTCTAATTGCCCCAAGTATGGGAGGAGGTATTCCACCTCAAGCTAATATTTAACAATGTAAAATAAAATTAGGTACAAGTTTGATAAGGTAAATAAAGGTGGCAATGAAGGTAGACATCATGAAGTTAGATGATAGGTTAGGTACTAAAGTGCAAACAAGCATGCAAAGTATGATAAAAGGTGTGATAACTAAGATCATGTATAGACTAGGTTGATATAGTTGATAAAAATAAAGGTTGTTGCTAGGAGGATAATGGACAAGTAGACCATTTAATTACATTTAGGCATGGTAACTGGGTACACTTGTAAGTCTCTAAATCTATGTTTTTTTTTCAATGGGTATCCAAGGTAGGAAGTGCTCCCAGTGAAAACACAAATTGGTCAAGTGTCATGAGTATCCAAGGTAGTAATTGCTCTTTAAGAGACACAAGTGGTTCAAGTAAGAATGAGGTAGAGTAATTTTAAAAATGTTCAACATGGAAATGTTATTGTTGTGTTCAAAGGATGAAGCAAAAAGTATTGTAAAATACATGTTAGATGGGCTGAAATAGACCAATGATGAGGTGATGAAGTGATCAAGTGGGTTAGAGAAGGTAGTCTCTAAGGGTTGATAAAATGGGTCAATTTGGCTAAAAAAGGGTCTACCTAGGTGAAATTAATAAGGTGAGCATATTGATCATTGATGGTCAGGGTGCTCAAGGGAGATTCTTGATGGTCACCCTGACCATCAATGGTTATGGTGTAAACCCTAAAATCCTAACAATCAAAAGCAAAAATAGAATCACTTTGACATCATTTTGATTCTTACTTTTTATTGTCTTTGAGATCTAACATTTTTTTTGTTTTGTGGTGAAAGTGATTGATGAGGGTATTTTGTTGAGGTGTAGGTTGATTGCTAGCTAAGGCGGAAGGTGGACCTAGAAGACTAGTTAGGATACAAGGAACATGTGGGTGTGGATGAGGATAGGCTGGTCTATGGCTAACTCCATGGTGGTAGTCTTGAAATGAGGTAGGGGTACCCTTAATTTGGTATCTTAAGTTGAATTTTCAAGGGCATTTGGGTTAATGGTGGGTGAGTAAATATTTAGGTTAAGCCATAGGTAGGATTTTTATGGGTTTTGAGTAAATTTGTGGGTAAAATTAGAAATTAATATGGTGGGTAGGTAGGTTGGGGTGGTTAGGTATGATGTTAGAAAATTATGCTTATTTATTTTATAGTTTGGTTAGTTTTGAGGATAGATAGGGTTTGGGTGTTATGGCTTCAAAACACCCATAGTGACCATAAATGGTCAAGTCTGACTATTGATAGTTGACATCCTTAAAAACATGGATGTCTAACCATCAATGGTCACCATGACCATTGATGGTTGACTAGGGAAAAATATAGGTTTAGAGGGCATGTAGAAAATATTAAGGCAAAGTGAGTGTTTGCATGTTAGGTATACACTGGTGTGTAGGTTTAGAGGTCAAACTTAGAAGGTATTGGATAGATAGGTAGGATGGATAAGGAAATAGGTCTGTTATTGAAAGGGTAAGGTATATGATAATGGTATAGTGACTAAGCCATGTTTTAAAATTGGTGTAAGATAGGGATCAAATATAGTTAAATGACTAAGTGCCATGTATCTTCACAGAGATCCATTAGGGGATGATCCCAGCCAATTGGGCCCAAATAGAGGAGGTTGGGTTGGGAGCGATGAGGCACTATCAACACATGCCTCAGGATATATCCATGGTCTTACCACCCATCAAGAGATGGGATCCCAATATAAACACCTTCTTATTACTGACTAGTGAGATGACTATCTTATCGAAGGACATTCATATGATCACCTAAATTCCTTTTCAAGGTGTTCCAATCTACCACATAGAGTGTGAAGAGTGGGAGGAGCTCATAGAGATTTTGTATTGAGATGATAGTGATCAAGTCATGTGGAATGCTAGGGATTTTAGGTATAGTGCTTTGTATCATAGGGATCTAAGCAAGAGGAGACTCATGGCCATGCTTATGATTTTTTTTCATGCTTTATGCTTCTTGACTAGAGTAACTAGAGGTTCTCATACTTTATACTGGGTGTGTTAGTTGAGCTATTGTTGGGGTAGACTATATTTATTTGGTTAAATATTCTTATTGTAAAGATATACAAGAATTTTTGGGGGTTTAAGGCCCACAAGAAGTATGACATTAATGTTGTCTTAGTTTTACATTGTTATACCTACAAACACATCTAGGTGTTATGGCCAGTGAAATTATCATGGGTAGGGTACACAGATAGATTTTCCCATTTGTTTTATGTGGTGGAGGGGTGATTTTGTTGCATCAAGTGCAAGATGTAGTGCACACAATGTGGAGTGGTGTAAGGGTGTAGTAGTGATCGGAGACATCACATATAGGCCTTATGTCTAGTTTCTAATATGCTTAGCTATAATAGGTAGACACTCTCCCTTCAAAGCTATAGATGGATATTTTATAGCTGGGATAGGGAGGTGAAATGTATCCCATTTGAGAGAGTGAGGAGGCAATTTAGTATTGTACATGGTATTTTAAGTGTATTCCCTAGGTATAAGAAAGAGTATTTAGACATCTTATTACTAGCGCTGCATCATGTGCCTACTTTGCTAGATTATGAGGAGTTAATAGCCAAACCTCAAGTAGATGATGTTGGTTTTGTAGATGGGTAAATGGCATGATACCAAACATTATATGTAGGTATAAATATTTTTGGGGATGATGGAGGTGTGAGGACAATGGCCATGGATCTAACTAGCCCTAATGGATAGGTAGGAGTGGAATTAACAACTGCATAGGGATATGTCACAACAAAATAGAAGTAGATGGCCACCTCATAGGGTCAGATTGATACCTTATAGGATCAAGTTTCTACTCTCATAGGTGACAGGGACTAGGCATTGTCTTAACTTACCTTGGTTACATAAGAGAGGGATTCTCTAAGGTAAAGAGGAGGACGAATAGTTGTAGCATAGATAGGGCCACCAAGCATGATCCCCATGGCATGATACCTAGCTACCATGGAGGAGATATAGTATCATGAGGCCATAATTTTGACATAGTGTCCATATGAGCCTTGATGGGATTATTATAGAGCCATCTTGGTAAGTGATTTTAGTGTGGTGACACTAGGTTAGTGGACAAAATATATGGCTACATAGACATGGATAGATGGGGGATCAATAGGTATAGTAGGTGGGAAAGCACCAAGATGTAGTGGTGTTCCAAGAGGTAGTGGTACTCATGCGGCATGATATACTCATAGACTTTATATATTATGGTATATCATTTTGATTCTGACCTATGATTTGATGCGATGAGATGTACATTTTGAGAGACAGACATGTTTATCTATTATATGTACACATTACTATTTGATTGACTATATATATATATATATATATATATATATATATATGATCTTCGTTTATGCTCATGTTTATGGTTTATATTTTGTGTTGATGTTTAATTCTTATGATGTGATGTTTATAGTGCTTATGTACTATTCTTATGTTCATGGATGCTAGACATGGATGTAGACTTTCCTAGGTAGGCATGAGATGGATTTGAATTATGGTTCTGCTTATGACATGATAAATTTTAATGAGTATATACTTCATAATTTAGACATGTGGTGGAAAATTGTTGATTATTTTAATGCTCATAGATGTTATGGTTTTATTATACTTATTATGGTCATGATTATGATATTTCTTATGACACAGATGAATATGCTTATTATGATTATGGTTGTTGTTATCTTACTTAAAGTAAAGCACATGAGGTAAGGTAACTACCAACACTAGATAGGAGAACAAACATTATAAGCAAAAGACAAATGACTTAATGAAAATATCTACTAGTCATGATAAGATAAGAAGAGGGCATGATGTTTCTTCTTTGACAAGGACTTAAATAATAGAGCCAAAGTTGAGTTGTCTTAATGAGCATAATCCCTTTGAATTCTTTGCATTAGTGTTCATTAATTGGTTAAAAGGTGTCTTGGCCATATAATGTTAACTAAGCTCAAAAATCCCTTTATTATAGTGAGTAAATTGGAGATGGGTAAAAATGGAACCTTATTGTGAGACTAGCATGCCTCTTCTATAAGTTTCTAAAGAGTTAATATAAACAAGTCTATGTCATGTAAAGTGTAGACTAATCAATGTGGAAGGTCTATTTGTGAAAGCTAATTATGGTTTCCACCTTGTTATGTTACTTGAGAGCCAATTGTAGATTTTGAGATTAGTTTGCTTTTATTGTGATTGTGATAATAGATCATTTGATTTGTTTTCATATATGGGAAGTTGATCAAAGTAGGAAGCTTCCAAGAAATTGCTATGCTTTTAAAAAATTCTTTACTCAGCCATCCTTCAAGGGAGTGTTCTAAGTTTATATATTTTATTCAAGGATTTGTGATAGCTATCCTTCAAGGGAGCCATCTGCCTTATATTTTTGCAATTTTAGATATGATTATGAAACTATCCTTCAAGGGAGTAGTCTACGAATGCTAAAAATGATCCATGATTGCTATTGTTGTGAACTTTTATTTTTTCTTATTTGATTTTTCTAGACATAGACATGTTTATATAGGCTTAAGGGTTCACCTTTATGAAGGTAGAACTAAAAGCACAAAATTTTTGAATAGGTGTAAATGGGTTTAGGTGATAATGATCATGGGGATCCATCTTGTGAAGGGGTGGAAAGTACTATGAAAACTATGCCATGGGTAGAGCTATGGTACCCATTATAAAATATAAGGTTATGATGCTAATAGATAAACACATGATTCAATTTTATCAATTTCCCCTAAAATAGGGAGATGGAATGTGATGGATATCAAGGGATGAGCTTAGGTTAAACAAGAGGTTAATATGATCCTTATTAACAAAAGAATAGATGTATATGCAAAGCATTGATGACCTCAGGCTCTAGGTGGCCTTTGATAGAATACAATTGATAATGTCCTAATCCATACTTATCGGTTATAATATAAGGTCTAAGACAAATAAAAGTAACTTTCCCCACTTACTTTTTTCCATATTAGTGGCATGCTAATTTTCCTTTAATATGAAGTCTTCAATGTTGAATTATCACACTCTAAGGTGTTTTTTATAGGCATGCTTGATGCACTCTTCATAGACATGGAGATGGGTAAGGGCTGATAAATGATGCTTTTCAAATAGCTCAAGATAGGCTAAGCAGTGCTAACAATAATCGCTCTCTAAAATGAGATCTTATAAATATATGCAAAGAGATGGTATTTGGACTTCAATAGGTAAGACAAACTCTATTCTAAACATAAGAGATAAATGGGTAGAACCTGTAGGGGTCCTAATACTAGTACAATATGGCATTAAGGTGAAGGGGATGCACAAATGCCAATCCTAACCAGATGTATTAACCATTTTAGTTATCATATTATTAAGAGTTTTGCTGGAGGATTCTACCTATCCATTCTCTTGAGGGATATAGGGATAGGAAAATATTAACTTAATGAAAAATTCATCATAAAGACCCTATAATTTATTGTTATTAAATTATTTACCATTTTTAGTAGTAATCTTGCAAGGAAAATTAAAGTGGTAGATGATATGATGATTGATAAAATAGACAATCTTTTCTACCTTTGTTGAGACTAGAGGAATAGCCTATACCCACTTGGTAAAATATTTGGTTGTAGCGATGATAGAATGGTGTCACTATGAGGAATGGCAGTTATTTTCACCAATGAGGTCTAGACCCCATTATGAAAAGGGCTAAAAATTGGTAAAAATGTAAAGACTATGGCTAGGTGTGTGATGTAAATTAGCATGTTGTTGACATTTGACACACTTTTTCACATAATCATAACAATCTTGGTTAAGGGTAGGCTAGTAATATCCAAGGCAAAGGATGCACTTAGCTATAATGAGGCCACTAAAGTGTCCCTCATAGATACCATCATGCATTTCCTGGATAGCATGAGAGGCTTCATAACTACATAAGTAATGGAAGAAAAGACCATCAAAGCCTTAATTATAAATGATTCCTCCCATAATGGTATAATGATATGTACTCTAGATAAATTATCTTTGAGAATTCTTAGAAAGGCTAGAAGGAATGATGGCAAGACTAAGGCAGTCAAAGGTTGGTTGATACCAAAGGTCGGGTTGGGTGTCTTCTACATTGAAAATGGTGGGAGAGTTTGATTTGACATAAGATGGATAGGTAAGTCTATGGATAATGATAGATAGGTTAGATTCAAAAGGTGTAGATGGTAGTTTAGAGGTAAGGGAAGCCATGGTGTTAGTGAACTTATTAGTAGATCATGGGGTTCAATGGATACAGTAGTGTTCAAATGATGCTAAGAGTTTTTCAACTAGATGTTTGTAATTGTAAAACATCATTCTTACACTAGTAAAAGCCATTGATTTGATTGACCACAAGTTGGGATTCACCAAAGATATTGATTATTTTGACTCCTAGAGCTAAGGTAGTTTTAAGGCCTATCACTAGGGCTTCATAATTAGCCATATTATTGGTACATTCAAAATCATGTTTGAAAGACAAAGGAAGAGGTTCACCATCAAATGGGATAATGATGATACCCACTCCACCACATTAACACTTTGATCCATCAAAGAACATGCTGAATTAATAAGTAAAATCCACCTAAGAGAGGGTCATGATAGAATTATTAGGGAACTCAAGAGAAGGAGGTTGGTTATCTACTAAAGGTGCCTTAGCTAATTTGTCACTAATGACTTGGCACTTAATTAAATTTTGATAAAGGAAATCAAGGTCAAACTCTACTAGGAGAATGATCCACTTGGACATATGCTAGTTTTGGTATGGCTTGGAGTGCATCTACTTGAGTGGGTGAGTATTGGAAATGAAATTAGTTTTGTGGCTAAGGAGGTAGTGGAAAATTTTGGTAGCTACAAAGACTAAGGCCAAGCAAAGTTTCTCAATATGGATATACTGAGTCCTGTACTTTACAAACATGTGACTGATTTAGTAGATGGATTGCTCTTTTTGTTTTTCATCCCAATGAGGAAACATTACCCCTAGGGAGTGATCAATAGCAAAGATATAGAGGTAGAAAGGTTGGTCATCCCTAGGAGGGGTAAGGATAGGTGGAGACAAAAGGTACTTTTTGAGTGAATCAAATGCATTTTGACTATTTTTATTCCACTTGAAAGAGGCATCCTTATTCAGAAGGTGGTGGAAGGGCTGGCATTGCTCCAAAAGCTCAGAGATAAAGTGACAAATGGATTGAATCTTTCCCTAAAAACTATAGAGTTGCTTGAGGTTGGTTAAAGGAAGCATGTCAATGATGGATTTGATCTTTTTAGGATTGACTTTGATGCTGCAAAGGGAGACAATAAATCTAAGGAACTTTCCTAACAAGACCCCAAAAATACACTTTTTAGGGTGTAGGTAAACATGATAATGGATAAATCACTAAAAGATAATCTTGATAATGACTAAATGATCTTTTCAGAATTTTGATTTTCTAAGAAGATCATCCACATATTCCTTTAAAATCTAATGGATAAGGTCATGAAAGATATAAGTCAAGGCATGATGGTAGGTCTCACTAGCATATTTTAGCCTAAAAGTCATGACTCTATAGTATAACGTTTCCCATGGGGTGGTAGAGGTATTTTTGTGTTGATCTATTGGAGCAATTAAGATTTGATTGTATCCCAAGAATCTAGCCATGAGAGATAACATCTTGTGGTTGGATGTAAGATCAACTAACTAGTCAATGCATGGTATAAGAAAGTCATCTTTGTGGAAAGTAAGATTAAGGTCATGAAATTCCACACAAATACATAGTCCTCTTGTGGCTTTGGTGATAAGGATGAAATTTGAGATCCATCAGGGGTAGTTAATGGGTTGAATGAAGTTGATAGATAGAAGATTCTAAATCTCTTCTTTGATGAGAAGGGATATTTTTATTGAGGGGATTTTCATCATGGTGGGTGATTATGTTATGGGTGGTAATGACAAGGTTAATTCCAAACATGTTACTATAAGACAAAACAAATGATATGTTGTGGTCTTGGAAGAAAGAGGGGACGCCCCAAATTTCCTTGGGATTCAAAAATTGGCTAATTTTGACAATATGGGGGTTGTTCAGAGTGCCCAAGTTGATATTCATGGTGGATTAGTTAAACATCATTGAGGTCTCATGAGGAAGGGATTTTTGGATAGAAGAATCAAAGTCACTAAGGCAGGTAAGAATAGAATCATCATCTTAACATTAAACTATATTAATGGTAGGAGAGTCTTCTGCTATCATCTCATGATGGGTCAAAGGTATGGTTATGATTTCCCATCCCTTTTGATAAGTTAGGGGTCCAAGGCTGATCATGTTGATGAAAAAAAATTAAGGTGGGATAATGTCATCATCCTCACACATGGATGGAGGAGAGGTTTGTGAGTAAGGGGTATCTTCCTTAATAATGGTAATGGTAGGTGGTTTAACTTTCTTCTTGTGAGGTAAGATGAAGTTGCGGCCATGTTTCTCATGAGGATTTCTAGTCTCAATGGAAATCAACTTTTATGGGTCATGTTAATATTGCCTAAGGCCAAACCCTTTTCAAGAACACCTATAGAGGTATGTCTTGGCAAAGCTTAATTTTTCTAGGTAAGAGAAACTAGTGGTAAATGGTTAGGGTTATACAATGTTAGTAGAATCACAAAGGGGTTTATTGATTCCCCCATAGATGAAACATGTTTGATAGTAGGGAGCTCTAAAGGGAACAATAGTTTTGATGTTGGGTTCATAGCCTAGTTGGATAATATGTTACCCATAATCGTGAGGAGTAGGGAAAGTGTTAAGGGGTAAAAGGTGATATTCCCCCAGTGAAAGATGATACAACATTGATTACAAAGGGTCCATTATGGGGATTTAGTTTGAATGGATAGAGGAATTGGTGGATGCATCATCGATGGAGGGCGATATAACATTCATTTTATGATTAAAGGTTGGTCTTTAGCTACTGAGGGTGTGCTAGATGGAGGTATGAGGACATCATTAGGGTGATAGGTCATGTTTCATGTTGAGAAAGGACTTGGGTCAGCTTAGATGGTGATGACCTAGCCTTCATGCTCAAACTTAATGCAATGGTGAAGGGTGGAGTGGATATAACCCATGGAGTAGATCTACGGTCATCCCAAAATAAAAATCTATTGGAATTCACCTTCCACTACATATAAGAGTTTAGGGAGCTTGTAGGGTCCTAAACAGATATGAAGGAAAATAATCCCCAAGGTAGTGGCCATAGTATCATTAAATGATTGAAGGATGACCAAGGTTTTAGATATTACATTATATGATAGGTTGAGCTGGTTATAGGCATCAGATGAGATGATGTTAATATTTTCTCCCCCATCAATCATGACCGACTTGATGTAGATTTAGTTGATGTAAGAAGTAATAAAGAAAGAGTGATCCGGGTTATCCAAATGGATAAAGGGTATTTTTGAATCCTTAAAGGTAACAAGGTTGGAAATTTAAAGGGCACTAACAAAGGTTTCTAAGAGTTGGGTATCTTTGGGCTAGACCTTGATGGATTACAAATCCTCTATGAATGCTTGGAAATTATGGGGAGAGGTAGAGATCAATTCATACAAACTCATCTTGACAAAGGTTTGGTAAAGTTGTTTGAGGATAACTCTTCAAATAGATTCTAAGGGGTTAGATTGGGAGATGCCTAAAATAGACACCTTAGGGTTGGTTAAAGATGGAGATGGGTGGGTTTGATTTGGTTGAGAGGTTTAAGATGAATAAATCCATAGAATAGACACTTTATCCTTCCCCTTATCTTTTGATTGTGATCTTATGACTATGGCAATAGTGTAAATAAGAGAAGAAGTTGGGGTAGGGGATTGGTTAGACTCATCTTCACTCTGAGGTGAGAGTGGATGAATAGGTAAGCACTAGTAGGTGTGGTTATTGATGGTATTGATAAAGGGATCATGGGAGGTTCATTTTTTAATACATAATCCTCACCATAATGCTGATGGATAATGGTTTAGAGAGATTTACAGTTCTCCATGTCATGGTTGGGTGTCCTATAATAAGAACACACATGGTGGTCATTGTATAAAATGGGATTTTAATTAAGGGGGTTAAAGGGTTTAATGAGAGGTAAGGGTAAATAAGAAGTTTGTAATAACTTATGGAAATTGGTCGAGTAGGATTTAGCTAAAGGTGGTAAAGGTTTGGTGGTCCTGGCTTTAGTTATTGAGGTGAAATATTGTTTGGAATCAGGTTTGGTGATAGGTGCTTTGGGTAAGGTGGTGTGCTTATTTAATGGATTTTGTTTAGACAAGAAAGCTAATGAGTGAGAGGTGGAATATTTTAAGGTAGGTATCCTGGGTATTTCTAGTACAATAAAGATAGGTATATCAAAAAGAAACTATGAAGGTGTAATCAAAAGAGGTGGTGGGGTTTTGATAGAGATAATCGGCTTCCTACCCAAGGTAGAGGGATGATGTCTCAATATCAAAGGCAAGGTTGAGGGAGGTAAAATTTATGGCTTCAATCCTTTGGGTGGTTTTACCTATTTGGTTTCTTTGGTTTGGTGCTTGACTAGTGGGTTTGAAGAGGCAAGCTCTACCTTCATAGATGGGTGGTTAAGACTCTATGTAGGGAAGGTGCCAAGGTTCTTGATTGGTTTGGTTAGTTTGGTTTGAGAAGGTGATTTGGTCACTTGGGGTTTGAGTGCCTTAGATGGTTGAGGGATTGTTGGATTGGTAAAATTTGTTATTGGTTTGGTTGATAGGGTATGAGTTCAGATAGCAGAAGTGGTGGGTTCATTTTCTAAAGGTATGGTTGGATGTTCTTGCTTAGTGATATAAGGATTACCTAATTTATTCCATAAGGTGGCTCAATCCATGTCAAGGTTGGAGATAAATTATAATTTTTTCACTAACCGATATAATGGTTTAAAGGTTGGTTTTATTCCCTAAATAGTGGACTTGAAAGATAAGCCCATATGTTGAGACATAGGGATTTATACCTTATTCTCTTCCTAAATCAAAAGATGCAAGGTTGAGATAGGTGGACCCTTCATGATATTAGTATACATAGGGATTTCCTCCTTAAGATTGATTTTTTAAGGGGGATTAAGTTGCTTGATGGTTGATGAGAAAGCTGAAGTGGGTGCTTGGTCTGGTATGTTAGTTAAGGGAGGGGTTGATAGATCCACTACCTTGATAAGTGGTGGAGGAGAAAGAGGGGTTTCCTTATTTTGGGTTTAAAAAATAGGATAAGGTAACTTTTCTACCTCAATAAGCAGAGAGGGTGAGGGTTAGATAGGTTGGTCAATAGGTCATTTAGTAGTGAGTGTGTTAAGAACTATATTATCAGTATGGGCATCATGAGAACATTCAACTATGTTTCTCTCATCATTAGTAGGTAGATGGTTGGGAAAATGTTGCCTCAATATGTCAAGATATTAGTTTTCATTGGGGCTATCTAATGTGAGCTCCCCCTTGTTAATGAGGGATTAGACAAGGCTCTTGAATGTATTACACCTACTAACATCATGCCCTATCATTCAGTGGAAGGCATATAGATCATTCTCATTTTATGAACTAGGTGAAGGATGAGAAGAGTCGAATTATTGTGGCGGTTTTATAGGAAGAAGTTTAATGATATTATATTTTAATAATTTCTAAAATATTAAAGCATAAAAATCTCTAAGTAGAATGAATTGATTCTAGTTGTTATGGTTTTGGTTCTACATGTTTTGTTTTAAAGAAATAAAAGAATTTGGTTGTTTAATTGATGGTGGAGTCACTTTAGGATATGGGATTGTTATCTAGAAAAGAAATAATGTCTTATCATATTCTAGCTTCATCCCCACCCATAGATCCACCCTATGGCATGCCTTCCCACCTCATGGGGAACACATCTATTGCCACAGTGACAACCCAACCACAATGTCCCTGAAGTCCCTCATGAAATTAAATGTTATGAAGAGGAAAGTATAAGATAATTCAAAGGATAAAATATACCCTTATTAATTTTAGGACTAATGTTGGTTCAGTCTAAATACCAAAAAGTTTACTCTTTTTTATTGAAAGAGTATTGATTATTACTGCTAGATGTTCAAGATGTTTGTATTTGAACTTTGGTTCAAATATTAGTTGAATAAACTTATACTTTGATTAGTTACTAAGTCATGTGTTATAGATTTATAAAATAAGGGGATTGTTTGGGTCTTACAATAAACATAAAAATGAGGGCAAGGTAGGGTAGGAAAGAGTGTTTACAGGCTTCGAAGGTGCCAATTATTAAAGAACCTAAATAAGAACTATACGATAATTACACCAATGTGTTATGAGTTTCACCAAAGGTTATATCTCAGTTTTACACAATGAAAGTCTAAGGTAATATAAGGAAATAGTTAATTCATAAACCCTCACTAAATATCAACAACTAAATAACTATAGTAAACAACACATAGGTCCTTAAAACATAACCCATAAATAGATACATAGATTATAAAAGTTTTAAAAAATGAAAAATAGTACGGGTTTATTAATGGGTTATAATATCATAACACATTTTAACCACAACATTAAATTTATTTCAAATCACTTATTTAATTATTTAACATTGACATTCATTCAAAACTAGAAATGAATGACACACTATTAAATATAAAACTAGTTTAGCAAAAAACATGGAATTGTATTTATAAAAATGAGTACCTTTTCAAAGAGTCCCTATCATGGTAGACATTCATAATCCAAATGATGAAAGAAAAAGTGGGTGAAATCTTGACTTAATTCTAATAGTGTTTTAGAATAAAAATTGCTAACCTTTCACCACATGATACAATTTATAATTTATAGATAAGGATGGGGGCTCACATCCAAGTAGAATGAGATTATAATCATAAGTGATGATAACCTCCCAAAGTTAATTTTAATTGTATTTCAAAATAAATAATATCCTCCACTTCATACACTAGATATCCAAGGGCCCACCTAATTGATATGTGGAGGAGCTACAAATGAACCACCTAAAAATTGATTGGATTTTACCTCCCTAGTGGCTAATGCAGATACTAATATGTCAAAATATCAATACAACTTAGTAATATTCATAAGTGGATCCCAAAATATCACCTCTAATTGGGACAATAGTAAATAAAAAATTGAAGAAGGGCCCTCATGGATACCTTAACCTATAAAACTTGAGAAATGTTCAGAGTGGATTGAGTAGAGAGTTCAAGCACTACTTGGGCTCTGACCTTGTTTCCATTTTCACTTTATTTCTCATGACATATAAAAGTGACCTAGGTGAACTCTAAAATCACTCCTATCTATGAAATTTTCATCTAGGTAGAATAACATAGTGATATTGACCTCTTTTAAGTAGTCTAATATCTTCTTCCTACCTTATTTTAGGGGCTCCACTACCATATATGCCTTGTTCAACAATTATTTAATAATATCCCTCATGTTCCCTACATATGTTTTGTAGATGCTCATGTATAAAATAGAATGAAATTTAATTTTAAGAACATGCCTTTATTCAATATCACTCTCAACTTCCTTCACTTGCACTCCCCAAGAGTAATCCTCTCTTATAGCACCTAGGCCCTTTGGATACACACCTTGATATCGAATAGAGTCTTGAATACCTATCCCATAGCTAATAAAAGCTACAAGAGGGAATCCTCTACTTTCCCAATCAACTCAGTAGTGAAGGAGCTCTTTATTTTCACTTTTAGGGTTCAAAACTTCTCTTATATGTCCTCCATTAGCTTATAAAACAAATCATGTGTATCTTGGGGCATCGAGACTAGGTTCTCAACCTCTTTAAATTATCCTATGGATGTCCTCACCTTGGTGAGGGAAAATAGGTCTTGTTGAGTTTGTAAAACCACCATTTCACCTTATGGATGAAATTTTGTGTCAGTATTCTCCTCATGTTACATGTGGTTCAATTGAAGTCCCACTACACACCGGGGTCACCCTATAGAGTTATCTCATGTTCTTGCAACACCATAACTATTACTATGGTGGATGGAAGTCTTAGTGGGTGATGGAGATGTTTATGATTGGTAGAGGCAAAGGTGGAGGGATAATGGATGATAAGGGAGGGATGAAAGAGGAGAGTAATGAAGGAGGAGGAGGCATGCAGGTGAAAGGAGAAATTATGAATGGGGAGGCTGAAGGTCACATCAATGCTTTATATTGGCTCTAGATCAAATTTAATTATGAATGAATGACTATAGGGAGAGGGGCATTGATAAAATATGAGGAAATTGGCTAGTTAAATCCAACTCCTTGGGTATATGTGATGATAAATAAGGGAGGCCTTTGAATGCTATGGGGAGCCATAGGAGGTGGTGTAAGAGGAGCAATGGGAGCAATTGATACCTATATAAAATGTCAAGGATGAATTACATTCTAATTATTTCAAAGACTCATTTTTGGATCAAATTGAAATACTTTAGTAGAGGAAACAAGGATGATAGAGGTCACTAGGAATAATTAAGGAAACTATTGGGCAACCTAAGGGGGTGTTGGAACGGCTCAAATTGCCTAAGCTATACATAGTGGTATAATTATTTTTAGATTCATATGTACACTTTTTTGGGATGGGGGACCTACAAGTATCTTGATCTATTAAATGACTAGTAGGTGCACTATGGATATCCCTTCTTATAGGATGGATGATGCAAATGGAAATGAGGAGGTGAGTATGGTATGCATGAATGAGGCTAGAGTCACTTGGGTAAATTATTGAGGGGTAAAATGGTAATAATTTTAGGTACCACCTGAGTGGAATGCTATGGAGTTGGGAATCTTTGTTGTGAAAGAGGATACTAGAGAATAGAAGGAGTATAGAAAGGGATATGTGTAGGTGATAGCTATTAGTCCCTCATCAAAATTTTCTTCTATATATTATTGATGTTAAACTTGTGTTATTGATTAACATAAGGTCAATCCACTTGTATTTATCTAATTGAAGTTGAGTCATTAGGGATTGAACTATCTAAGGTCAAGCTAGCTAAACCACATGAGGTAGCTAAGGTGGAGTCAAGGTTTGATGAGTAGGAACTCAAGGAGGAGAATCTTGGGGAGGATAAGATACTAGGTATCCCTATATAATTTTCCATGAAATTTTAGGGGATTCACCTAAATATCTTCATTCAGATGAGATGATGTCGAAAGGGAAATGATACCCTAGGTGGATAGCTTGGGTTAATCCTACATTCTTTTCTTCTTATTCCTTGCGTCAATTTGGTTAAATACCCCTTGATCATTAGTCAAGTTCATATAGAGCACGTCCTACACATTAGACCAGTGGGCATAATTGATATTTAGGTGGGCTTAGTACTTTTCTAAGTGAGTCTAGATGACTTCATGTGGGTCCTAGTCTTGATGCTTGGCTCTAACTAGGGTAAATGAGTCTCTTTCCTCTACAATATTAGACAAAGAGGGGAAGTCTTAGTATGCACATTCCCTTATGGTGATCTAGAGAGGAAGTAAAAAATTCTATTATCAACTTATTTAATTCCCAAAGACACCCTCCACTAGCTAATATGCTATTTCATATTTGGTCATGTAGTCTGAGACCTAATAATGAAAGTGGAGGGGATCCTTAAGAGTTCCCACCAGTTGAATGATTGTATACTATTTATAATACCAATAATACCTAATGAGATAAAGAGAGTCCCTAATCTATTTTTATAGCTGAGTCATGGGTGCATTTTTTATTTCCATGTGGGATACTAGGTAAAAGGACCCATAGATATCCTTGATGTGGTTCTTATAATGGTGGACATATAGCTTGTAAAAAACTACCTGGACCATTGCAACTTTAGAAACCCATGATATAAAGGTAAAGAGTTTAAATGTGAGAATTAAATACACCACATATATCAAGTAGCTCATCATTTAGATGTCACATCCTCCCTAGGTATCTCCCATTGCCTTGATCATATTAAAATTGATCACCCCTCCAAGGTCTAAGACTTTTTAAAAATTTAAGGATAATTTTTAACAAGGGGATACACATAATTTTGGCATACATGCAATCACTCTCCTTGAACAATTAGTCAATTAATATCATCTTGATGCATATTTTCTCTATGAAGGTGTGAATGGTGTATGCATTCACACACATGTTGTTGATCTATTTTATATCATAGTTCTGCACCCAATCCTTCAAGACATCATAAATATAGTGATATTTGGTTCAGGTGTTCATCACATCATAATGATAGGTGATAGTGTATTTTGAGAGGTTATAGTAGGCTTTGAAGGCACCTCCAAAAAAGTCCATAATTTGATGCAGTAAAGACTATGTCATGGGCACCATCATATACTCGATTAACCCTGAATAGTAGTTTCTCAAATAATTTGGCATAAGGGAAGACCTTTGGATTAGATGTATCTTAGTGTAGCCTAAAATTATCATATTCCCTAAGGGAATACTCGAACTCAACCTCATCTTCATCATCACTACTGTAGGATTCGGGCATTAGGTCAATGGCTTTGAATACCCGACTATAGTGTTTTAAACACATCAAGAAATTTGGGAAATTTATGTCTCTATATTATGGCTTAGTTTTAAGGTTAGAGGAAAATTTTTCCATTTTAATTATGATGGACATATGCAATATTGAAACTTCAACAAATGGAAAACATGGAGGGCACTTATAAGAGAAAAAATTAAGGAGTAAATTATGGGAAACTGAGAGCAATAAAATATAATGAGTTCACCTTGAGAACTTATATAGGTTTACATGAATCTATTTTATTTATGGAATTTGGTAGCTCACTTGACATGAATTAAAATTTGAGTTGGTGCCTTGATGTTTCCTTTTATTTCCAAATCTAGACAAAAACTCAAAAATCGTGATCATTCTTCACTTACTAGAAATAATGATCATGATGTGTGTCTTTAAAATGTCAAATCAAGGCCTATTTCCCATATAATAAATTATAAAAGTCTTCTAGGCACCCAAACATATCATCTTTAATACCTAATAAATAGTTCTTACTTCATACCATGTTTCCATTGATAATTTGTTAATGTTGTAATGGCCACCACCCTATGTGTAACCTGCTTATTCACCTATATATGATTAGGAGAAGAAAATGAAAAGTAGATGACATGTAGAATATTGTGATTAGAATTTAAAATATAAATATACCTTATTTTGAAAACCCTAGTGTCTTTTTGGATCTTCTTTCTAATCTATACATAAACACCATGTGGCATGATGTGATATGTCAAGTTACCCCAGGTTCTAACATCTCTTCCAAGTCTTGGGGACTGACAAGCCTGACAATGGCCCACATAGAATTGTTTCATTTGGTTAGAATATCAAAGGCTCTAAAGTATCTAAGATATATGAGAGAATAAAAATTTTAACATTGGGATGATCCCATTGGCTAGATCGTAGAAACCCTAACCACTAGGCCATGTAATGCTACTTTATTTGGTTAGGTTTTACCAAGTTTTGATATTTCTATTATATCTAAGATACTAAAAAT
>JARHVA010005402.1:562500-622500 GCA_037957365.1 Torreya grandis
TGTGCTTCTTTCAATTTTATTTCTATATTATACATTTGATTTAACCGATAATGTGTGTTCCCATAGATTAGGTAATGTATGATTGAGACATACCCATCTTGTTGTAGTAATATCACCTATTCCAATTAGTACATAGTGATGCTCAAATTAATTTCAGTTATTATCTAGGTAAGACCTTGTCCTCTAACCAGCATGGTAGGTTTTATTTCTATGTAATATTTTTTAATATTTATCATCCATATACCTCTATACTTTCCTAATTCATTCTACCCTAACATTTACTTCATGACCGGGTCTCTAATTATTGCATGTGACTTATTCTTGAGAATTTATTTCTTGTACTTTATCACATCCTTGATAATTTCATAAGCATGTTTATTAAGAGTCAAATATTTTAGTTTTATTTATTTAATAGTGATACTCATAAAATTAATGGGGTGTTATTCTCCATCCAATCTTTGCATGAAGTAGGTGGTGCAAGTGTGATTAGAACTAAAATGGTAAAAGTATAAGTCCTTCATATATTCTACATTGATTACCACTAGGGTTTGTATGATAGCATATATTATGTCTTGGATGACCTTATTTTATTTAGCATGCCACTCCACATTTACATATTATTTAAACATAACACTCAGAGATTTTAAATTTTTTAAAAATACATAAATGAACTTGAGAACAAAATTAATTTCCCAAAATAAGGATTTTAATTCTTTCTTACTTTTAGGTAGAGGTAACTTATAATTCACATTAGATCTTTCTAGATTGATATAAATAGCTTCATTCGAGATAATATGACCAATAAAATTACCTTTGGTGACATCAAACACCTTTTATTTAGATTTAAAGAGATATAATACCTTTGGAACCTTTTGAATACCTTATCTATGTGTTGTATGTGATTTTATATGTATTTTAAAAACATAATCAAGCCATCCATATAAATTATTATGCACTTTCCAATTAAAAATTAAAAATCAAAATAAATCATGGTCTAAAATGTTTCTCTATCATTGATTAGACCAAACATTAATCACTTGTAGGTGAATGCACCCCATTTGGTGGTGAATTCAATTTTGACACAGTCTTTTACATTGACTAGGACTTGGGTATATGATGGTAATTTTTCCAAGTCATCATATGAGAACCACTCACCATTTAGATCAATTCATTATGGGAAGGTAATGGATAGCTAACTTTATTTGACACTTAGTTTAGGTTTTAAAAGTCTAAACGTGAATGGATTTATCTATTCTTCTTTCACATACATGCTAGGTTGGTTACCCATATAGAGTGGTGAATCAAGAAGATTATCACAACATAGAGTAACTTATTAACTTATCTATGTATTAATGGTTCCATGATTGGGCTCATAAGTATCTATCTCTACCTTAATGGTTTCTATTTTGGTTTTAATAGGTTGGTGTGAGTAACTAATTTCATATAAAATAATTTTATGTCTCCATAGGTATAATTAGTCACATAATTATATCTCAACAACAACTTTCATAGATACTTGAGTTTTAGACTTTGTCTAGTCATGACCTTGTTTAATGGTTTGGTGTTTTTCATCAATTACATGGGCTTAAAATAACACAATATTGTTAAGAAATTAAATAATTTTTTGATCATCCTCAAAGACCTATAAATTCATCACATTTTTTGGGGCAAATAGGCAAAGGACTAATTCCATAAAGAATTCCTAGAATTAAGTGTCATCCAGGGGAGTTAAGATCATAGTTGAGGATGCTAACAAATTAATAACCTTGTTTTCTATTCTATATATAGGTATGGATTTTAATATGATAAAAATCTTGGTCATGTCCTATGACCTATGTTTATACCTCCTGAAGTATGATAATCTAAAGTGAAATTTACTCTTAACATGGTTGACCACTAGCTCATAATCACTAAATGATCTTAGTTCCATTGCCTTATGCTTTAATGAAAATTTCAATCCTAGTATCAATTATTTATACTCTACCATATTTTTTGTGCATGGGAATTTCAACCTCTATGAATCTAGGTGTTTCCTTCCTTATGGGTTTACTAACAGAACAATGGATCGACTACCATGTTTGGAATGAGCCCAATCAATGTATAGAGACCAAAGTGTTAGAGGTATAATACATTAATGTGGGGGGGGGGGTGAATAAATGATGACAAAAAATCCATTTCAATTTACAAACCCTTAAAATTACTTAAGCATTCAAAAAAATAATTCATGAAACATATAGATCATTCATAGCAGTGAACAATGAACATAATACAAGATCACATACACAACACAAGGTCTACATGGTAAACCCTATTGGTGAATAAAAACCACTCTCAAGCCTATAAACACATAGACTACTATCCTATAAGATGATCACATACTAGAGACTAGTCAAGTCCTTATGATAAGGAACCTTTGTCCAAGTCCATTTGACTTACAACCTTGATCAAGTCCTTCTAATTAAAGGTTTTTAGTGAAACCCTATTTCACAAGGAGAAACTGCCCCTAAGGAATATCAATTCCTTTATACCCTCCTTAAAAATAACACTTCCACCTTAGAAATGATGTCTTCAACACCTGATGATGGACCTATTGACTATCTGACCCCTACATAAACTCTCTCTCTTTCTCAAACAAGCCTCTCACCTTTTTTACTCAAATAGTCCTCATATACAAATTAAAATATATTTACACAACTTCAAACCAAAATAACATAATAATATTATTATAAAAATTATCTAAATATCATACACATAGTCCATAATCTCTTTTGCTCATCAATCCAATAACTAGGCATTCTCAATTTCCTATGTTTTCTTTTGCTCTACAAAACTCTCAAATACAAGTCTCTCATTTACAAAAGTCTAGAACCCAATACATTTGGTTCCACTATATATAGATAAATCATGAATTATCAAGTCCATAATAATCTTTTTTGGCCACACTAAATGCCTTTAACCTTAGGGCATCTCATATGGGTCACACTTAAGCATTGTCCCTTTCAAAAATAAGCCTAAGTTAATTTTAGCTCTTATGGAGACCCATTCACCTTTTTGATACATCTCTAAGAAAATTAAGAACATAAGACCATTTACAAATAAATAATTCCACTCCTTTTATCCCTTAGGACATTTTCAAAATGATCACAATCATCTTAGCTTACTTTTGTGTATGCTCAAACAACTCAAACAAAGACCTTATACATAAGAACACCATTACCAAACATATAATTAACTTCTTAAGCATTGCTCATACTCAAGATAGATTTATCACACCTCTAAAATACTCATAGATCATCCCCATGGAGATTACAAAACTCCCCAATAGCCAGTCCACCATGAAACATTGAAAAAACAACTACATAATCTTGAATATCCATCTTGGGTCACTTGAAGAACAAATACACAAACACAATCAACTTTGGATCTCAATATATATGTCTTTAAATACTTTTATATCTTACAATACATATTTTTAGATGCACCTTTGATTCCTCTGCCACTTTTATTTTTAATACAATATCAAATTCAACTTCTATCAAAATTTATGGTCCAAAAACTAAACACAAAAATTTCCCTTATCTATTTCAAATATTCAAATGAAAACAATCATAGTTAACTTCATACACTAAGCTAAAATATCATGAGCTCACTGCTCAGATAAAATATACACCATCGATCTCTTCTGATATTTGATATATAGGTACCAGTTCTTAATATTTAAACCTATATCAATTTGACCACATCTCATACATCCTTGAAATTTTGACTCCACATGCTCTATCAATCTTTGTAGATCAACCAAATCTTTAACGATCAACACTCACTATTTGATCAATTTATATAAATGCCCACTCACCATTGGATCCTTATCATGTACCTTACTCAGTCATTAAACATCATGCACCCATCCTCATCTCACTACTTATTAGCTTTTTGGAGTGACATGCACTATTGATCTTGCTCAATATTTAACATTTATAAAAATGACTAAGTATGGGGACCCTTTCAATATGCCTGAGTATCCATTTTTTATCCTTAATAACTTCTTATGTGCTTTAATGTAGGATCTCAAATTTGGACCAAATGATCTTCTCATAAATGAGAATCAAACCATGTGACACACTACTACTATAAATTTCATTTTTTATAGATATAGTGTCATTAAAGTGCATTATAAAAATAAATTCTCATAGAGCCCACTATGTCAAAATACATGTGGAAGACCAAATTTGTTCCTTCATAACTTTTACCACACTTCAGTGCATGATCACAAATTTAGTGAAAATTAACTAGGATAAAAAATTAAAAAAGTAATATGATCATCTTATATTTAATCCTTCACACTTTTAAGATATAACACTATCAAAATGCTCACTTAATTCTTTCTACCATATTACAAAATTGGCTAAGAATGTGAAAACTGGTAAAAATCCCTAGGAGCTTAACTTTGCACATCCATATCTATAAACACTATAAAACTAAAAACAAAGGTTCTAGAGGCTGAAATGATTCAAGACCCCCTAAGTACTACATAAAAATTCTTAACCCACTAACCAACCCATCAAACCTTGGGTCTATTTAGCTACTTAGCTAACTAAAATCACTAACTCACTGAACCTTATCCTGACACTTTTTAACCCACCTTCACCTTTAGACACTTGAAAATTGATGGTCAACATGACCTATAATTTTTAGGTTAATCGTCAATGGTTAGGTCTTCTTCGTTATAACATAATTACCAACTATGTATAAGCTAACATGGCACAATTTAATATGTCCACCTTGCGCATTGCTAATAAACTATGAAGCATCGAAATCAACAAGCTAACCTCCTAGGGAGCCTTCTATCCTCCATCTATATTTTATTATAAAATGAGGGGAATAATAGGTGATAAATTATCCCATCATCATAAACATTCTAACACATAGGTATTCAAGCTTTCAGCCAACTAGTCTTCCTTCTAGAAATTCAACAACTACAACAGAGATCTGAACCTCTACAAAAATTACTCTTGAGGAAAAGTACCATTAATCTTCCAAAAATTCTCCAACCACCAAACATCAACCATCAAGTAATAGGTCATCCTTCCAAGACAAAAATGATCTCTCCACACTCATCTAGATCATGCATGTGTAACAACTAGGTTCTTCTACCGTACCTTTATTACTTGTTGCTTACCTTCTTCCTTAATTAAGAAATGAGTAGAAATTAAGATAAACATTTTTGCATGCTTAGTGGGACCTAGCATTATCTAGGTGCCCTTTTCTTCCTTTATTTTATGCTCATACAAATAAATCTGAAATTTCTTTTGGGCTTAAAATAAACCTTGCATACATTGATTACTTGCATGTTTTTTAGTTCATCTAGTTAACTTAAAATCAAAGTAATCAATCATAGTTTCACTCTTATTATCACACACACTACCAAACCACATAATAAATCAACACATCATAATAATTGACATAAGGTTTGACAAGTATTTCATCACTTATTGGTAAACCTTACGCTTTGTCTATATTACTTGGAGGTCATTACCAAGAAGAAAAACTAGAACTTTGCTCTCTAATTGAGTCTAAACTCTAAAATTCAATTTATATTTGCTAAGCACTTGACATCCTTATCATTTTGGTATGTGAAGTGAGGGGTTAATCCCCAATATCAAGCCCCATACTGACTTTTAATACAAATTTTTGAGAGCCTTTAACACCTGAAACAAACCTTAGACTTCCTCTTTAGTACCTAATCTACATACCAAATTTCTTCTTCACACTTTCTAAGGCATAAGCCAAAAGTGATCTAAAAATTATCCTAAGTCTTTAAACACAATGTTCTATATGTTTTCATTTCCTTGAGATATTTTTCCTTTTGCTCACTTTGTGTTTGAGTTATCATATTTTTGTCATTTCTTTTTTATTCCTCACATGGTCTTTCCTAGACAATAGTTGGGGAATCAAACCAACCAAGAACCATCTTCCTCTTCCTCTTCTTCCATGGAGTATTCTTCAGATATTGAGAGTTATCCTCATTTTTATCCCCCTCCTACCATACCTTGGATAATTGTCAAGGGTGATGCAGAGTTTTATACCTTATTTGATAATGACCTCATGGCCCTTGAATATCACCTCAACACATTATCTCACTGTACCCCTATTGCTTTGGTTTCTCCTATAGATCCACCTTATGGGATGCCACCCCATCTTATAATTGGTGCCACCTCTACCCAGCCTATGATCATCTAAGCATCTTATTCCACTAATACCCCATCCACCACCACCACCACCACCAAAATTTAATCCAACATCCCAACCAATACACAAACACCCCCTATACTAGTCAATACTTCTAACATAAGGGCAACCTCACCTCTTTTTACACATACTTCATCCACCATAGGGATATATTCTACCCCTATTTTTCCAAATCCCCTTATCACTACCACCCCACATATTTCTACCCCACTTCAAAAATTGGTACTTTCCATACCCCTTACCCTTTCACCTATTAGTACTAGAGTTACCACTAAACCTCAATCCACCAACCCATCCATACCTCTAAATCAACCCATATCAATCCCTCAACAAATACCCATGGCATCCTACAAATATGTTCCTAATCCACAGGGATACATAGAACCTTCTACTCAACCTTTTGTGCCCATTAACCCTTATGTAGAATCATCCCAACCTTCAATGACCACATACCAATATATGGTGTCTTCTAAACCTTATACCATTTATCCATATATTGCATCCACCCAACTTCAACAAAACCTACCACCCAATTATGGAGCTTCCCAACCTCAAATAGATTTTATCAAAATGTTAATGCATAAAATGACCAACCTAGAGTCATCTATCTCTAGGGATCATAACCTTTTATATTATGATCAAATCTATAATGATACTATCCATCTATCCATCCCTATCTGATATTATCATCCTTAATGGGAACTACCCAAGTTTTCCATGTTCCAAATCAAGGAGGACCCCCAACAACACTTAAGAGCATTTAACCATTCTTGCTACTTAATTACATATGATGATGTTTTTATCCTTCACACCTTTTCCATGTCTTTATCTAGACCAGCCTTAGATTGGTATAATGATCTTACTAAGAACTCCATATTTTCCTTTTCCCAACTTGCCCAAATCTTTTTAGATCAATTTTTAGTCAATATATCTAAGAATGTCTCTGTTAATGACCTCTACTCCATTAGGCAATTTGATAATGAATCAATTTCTGATTTCATAGCTAGATGGAGAGGTCTTATGAATCAGATATCTTTCTCTTTACCCTAACTTGAGTTGATTGAACTTTTCTCTCAAGGTTGTGCTAAACACATATCTCCTACTCTAAAGGTTCAAACTTTTAGAACCTTTGATAAAGCTTTTACCATGGCACACAAATTGGAAATTAGAGCCATTTATGAGCCAAACAAAGGAAATAACCATATTCATTCCTTTACTTGAGGCCATCACATGTTATTCTCTCTTTGGAAACCATTCCACAAAAAGAGATCACCTTACGTACTCCCTCCATGGAGGAAATGTATTCTAAAATCTTGGAACCTTCCATCAAGGAAAAAGGTGAAGAAACCATTCCCAAACCTCAACCTATGGCATTAATCTTTGAAACCAATGACCAAGAGATCAAACCCATTTATGATCCTTTTTTAGATTAGTTCAAAGTCTAGAATTATGTTCTCAACCCAATCTAGATAGATCCACCTTTTGGCATTATCTTGGGATCCCATATCAAAACAAACCTAAACCTTCAACCTAACTTTAATCAACCCTTAAACCTATCATCACCTCAACCCCTTCATCAAACACTTCTCCCTCAAAAACCATAGGGGAACTATGCAAACCACCTCCATCCAAAATTGTCAAATTAACTTACACCTTTCTAAACAAACCCATTAGTAATATTGGAGTTTATTACATGTAGCCTTATTCACCCTTATTTGATGTTGGACTTAACCCCATCTAGTCCACCAAAAAAAAACCCAACGAAACCAACTAAGAAGGTGGATTCACCCAAACTCCCACCTAGAACTAAAGCCATACCACCTCATTCCCACTTACCTACTAACTTAGGACCCCATCCTTCGACCATCCTATGAGCTCATCCTTCTACCAAAAAGGTAAACCCTCTAACAAATACCGAAACTTAACTTTATCCTTTAATTATACCTTCACCTTCACCCACCAAATCATCAAACTCCCCATCATTTTTTACTAACCTATCTACCTCTACATTCCCACCTATATCCAAACCTTCATCATGCAAATCATATACCTCTAAACCTTCCATCTCAAAACCAACCAAAACAATTTCACCAACTACAACTTATGAGGTGAAGCCTACTTCTACGAAGGCTCCCACCCCTAAGATCAAAAACCCATTACCCCTAACACCTTTTCTCAAATATTATTCTACCATTCTACAAAGTTTATTTCAAACCTCTTCCTTAAACTTACCACTAGTTAAACCCTTTGATCCTTCTAATCCTAAACCATCTTGGTTTAATGATAGTTTGATCTGCTCATACCTGAGACACTTGGACACAACATGGAGAACTAAAATTCTCTCCAAGTGCTTGTCCATAACTTATGGGATGAGGATGATCTATTATTAGATGAACCTCTTTTGAGCCCATTACTAGCCCAACCACCAAATGAACCCATATAACATCCACCTACTCCTCCACTCTCATATGAAAGTGATGAGGAAGTGAAGCAACTTTGTATCCCACTATCTCCCCTAATCTACACTATCCATATGGCTACCCAATCTTAGGCCTAATATGAAGATAAAAGAAAGACCAAAGCATCCATTCCATGGATATATCCTTCTACCCCTCAACATTCCAAATGAACTGAAGCACCTTTACTTTCACCTTCACCTTCACTAAAACCTAAAATATCCATTTTGGGTGTTTCTCCTTCCAACCCTTTTTAATATATTTAGTGAGTGGTTCTGAAACAACTTCAACAAACACCAATGAAGACAAGCCTTTATGAACTGATCAACACCTCACCTCATCATTCCCAAGCATTAATAGAGGACCTAAAATCAATAGAGGTTCAACCACATGACCCTCAACCTTTTTCATCCTTTGTATAATCCCTTTAATTTTCCACCCTTGTCACTTTCAAGGATTCAAAATAACCTTTTATCCATTTTGAGTATCCCGATCCTCCTCTCCTCATTACTGTATACATCAATCAAACCCATATCAAAAGGGTGATGATTAATGGAGGATATAGTATTAACATTATATATTCTCATTATTATGACCAAATTTAATTCCAAAAGAATATCATGTTAGAAACTATAACAGTCCTCTACTCCTTTAATGATAATATAGCCACAACCTTGGGGACAGTTGTCCTCCACATCCACTTGGGACCTCACACAATTCCATAACTCTTTTAAATTGTATAAGGTGAGTTCTAATATAACATCTTACTTATACACCCCTAGATCTATTCCATGAGTTATATCCCATCGACCTTGTATCAATTTGTCAAATTCAAACATGAGGGTCAAGTCATCACCATACATGCTAACCCTAGTCCTTTTGCATCTTACAACATGACATATCAACCTAAAAATGTTCTTCTTATTCCCTCATCCACCTTACCACCAACCAATAAAAATTCCACCCATATCATCAATGAATCTTCAACTAGATCATATATCCCTTCTTCTTATATCCCTCTAGAGGACCCCTTAGAACCCACATCTAACATCTCTCACTAGGGGAGTATTGTATTTTAGCTTTAGATGTTTTCCCTACTCCTCAAAAGTATGGGAACCTTGACCATGATCCTAGTTATGACCCAAATATCATAACCATCATTCATTTTAGGTTACCCAACCATCAAACCAACTTAATCTATAGGGGACTTTTTCATCCACTTCTTGTTTCTATCACTACCTCTTCCACCTGACCATTTACCCTAACTTCTCCTATCTAGACAAACCTACATTTGCAAAATTATACCTTCATAGGTGTGATTGGAAGGGATTTGGCCTTGAAAATTATTAGCATGCACCTCATGAGTTACCTTTGATTTAAACCTAAAACCCTTGTGATTTATTTGGCCTTTTGTTCGTATCACTAGAAGAACCCACCAATTCACCAAAACCCATCACCATGATTGAGGAAAACATCCCATCCTCACCAAACCCATCTCCTTTAAAGTTTGAGGATTTAAAATTCATTCCTCCTAATTTTTTTTAGTCAATAATGTTAGTTTAGGCCTCCTGACCTATCAAAAGGATGGTTGAACTAAAAGGCTTCCTCTCATTCATCCTAACATGGTAGAAAATAATTCTCCTACCATCAAAACCATCCAAAATTAGGACGATGATTCCATTTTCACCTATCTTTTTGTATAGGATTATTTTATCCACAAATCCCTTCCTCTTAATAAATGAAACATGTTGAATTAATCTACTATTGATGTCAACTTGGGTACTTAGGATAACCCCCAAATTATAAATATAAGTCAATCCTTAGATTACACAAAGTAAAAGGATTACCCTTCCTTATTCTGTGACCACAACATAGCATTTTCATGGTCCTATTAGGATATTCTCAAGATCAACCATTATATTTCCCCCCATAACATTTTCATCCATCTTGATGATAAAATTTTTAGACAAAAGCTTCATAGGATGCACGTTGTCATCACCCTTCTAGTCAAAGAAGATCTTTGTTGTCTCTTGTCTGTCGACTTCATCCAACACATTGAATACACATAATGGGTTTCCAATATCATTCCCATCACCAAGCCCACATAGGGGACTTCACCTCTATATTAAATTTTGTGACCTCAATCTTGCCTATCCAAAGGATGGCCTTCCTTTGCCTAACATCGACTAATGTGTGGATCTTATAGCTGGCCATGAGATGTTATCTCTCATAGAAAATTTCTCAAGACATAACTAAATATTGATTTCCCCTAAATATTAGCATAAAAATTCTTTCATCACCCATCAAGGAATCTTCTGCTATAGGGTCATGCCACTTGGTCTAAAAAATACTAGAACAACCTTCCACCATGCCATGAGCTACATATTCCATGATGTCATCCATAAAATTGTTAAGGACTATGTAGATGATCTCTTTGGGAAATCTAAATATCACAAGGACCATCTAGACATTCTCAAAATTATCTTTGACTAACTAATCCATTTCCATGTCTGACTCAACCCCAAGAAATGTGTTTTTGGGGTACTATCTAGAAAGCTTCTTGGGTTTAACATCTCTCTTTAAGGAATCAAGGTAGACCCTACCAAATTCAGAGCAATTTTGGAGATGCCACCTCCAACCTACTTTAATAAACTATACATCCTTCATGGTAAGCTCCAATCCATTCATCACTTCGTTTCTCAATTATCAGATAGATTTCAACCATTTTACCATCTTCTCAATAAAGATACATCTTTTAAGTGAAATAAGGACTACCAATAAGCCTTTGATTCACTCAAAGAATAAATTATTTCTCCACCTGTTCTTATCCCTCATAAAGAGGGATAACCATTCTACCCTTATCTTTTTACCACTAATCTTTCTTTAAGGGAATTGTTCACTCACCATGATGAATAAAACAAAGAACAAGTTGTCTACTACATAAGTCAAACACTTATAGAGTATGAAACTTGGTGCACCCATACCAAGAAACTTTACCTCACCTTAGTCTTCGTGGCTTCCAAAATTTGTTATTACCTTCTTAATCACAAAACCTTTGTCATTACTAACACTGACTTAATCAATTACATGCACTCTAAACCATACCAAAAGTAGCCTATGGTTAAGTGGCTCATATTTTTAGATGAGTTTGACCTTGAGTTACTCTAGTAAAATTTCATTAAAGGTCAAGTTAGTACCAATCAATTATGTAAAGCTCTTTTACCAGATAACCAAAAAATTCTTCTTGCATTTCTTGATGCATCCATCATGACTCTTTCTCAAGAGGATTCCTTTTATCAAACAACCATGTTATTTAATGGCTCGACGTGACAATGAGATGGGGGTTCTAAATTTATTATCATTACAATATTGAACCTCTTCCCCTTTCCTTTAAACTTTATTTCATGTGCACCAATAATGTGGATGAGTATGAGGCCCTAGAAATAGGTCTTCAAACCACTCTAGCCTTGGGAGTTAAGATGATTGGTGTCTTTGGTGATTCCTAACTTATGGTCAATTAGGTCAATGGATCCTACCAATGTAATAATTATGTCTTCTAAAAGTAAAAACATCTAGTGGATGTACTCTTACCATCATTTGATCATTACCTTATCCAATATGGTCCAAAATCTACCAAAAATTTCATGAATACAATGGCTTCTCTTTCTTCCTAGATCCCATCTACACCTATTAATTCTAAACTCTTTATCACCACTCACCATTTTATCACACCTTCTTACATCCATTGTAACCTCCCTATCATTTTTAGTGTGGATGCATCTCTATCAGACATATGGTATGAGCAAATGTTTAAGTACCTCAACCTTGAAATCATTCCTCATAACCTCTCTAGGAATGCCCAAAGAGCCTTCATTCAGATTACCTCTCATTATACTATACTAGGGGGGATTCCTTATAAATGTGGTTTCAGCGGCCTCCTTCTCCATTTCTTACATAATCGTGAAACTTCCTATGCTATCAAGGAAACACATGATGGAATATATGGGGGAAAATTCAGTTGTTTATCTATCAATAAATGTATCCTTCACCTTAGATACTATTGGCCTACCCTCAACCTAGAGTATGTAAAGAAGTTGTTAAATGTCACTATCATGCCAATTTTAATCATGTACCAACCCATGGCCTTAAACTATCCAAGGAATTTTGTCCCTTTTCATAATTGGGACTAGATCTTATTGGGGAAATCAATCCTCATTCTTCACAGTGGCACCAATCCATCATCACTGCCACTGAGTATTTCATCAAATGAGTGGAGGCCATTCCTTTCATCTTAAACAAAGCCTATACGATAGTCAACTTCATCAATCATCATATCATCTATCATTTTGGTTTTCCCCATAAGATCATCCTTGATAATGGAAAATATTTCAAAAATAGGTATGTATAAGGTCTTTATGACATATTTGTGATAAAATTAAGCTTTTCCTTGCCTTACTGTCCACAAGCAAATGTACTAGCAAAATCCTCTAACAAAATCTTAAACAAAATGTTAACCAAAGTAGTTAGTGCTTTAGGTTAGGATTGGCACTTGTACATCCCTTTCACTTTATGGGAATATCAAACTAGAATTAAAACCTCTATAGGTGCTACCCCTTTCTCTCTAGTCTTTAGAGAAAAGGTAGTTTTGTCTCTCAAAGTCTAGATTCATTCTCTTTGCATATCCTTGAAAGACATCAGTTTTGAGAGTGACTATCATGAAGAACATCTATCACAACTTGAGATACTTGATGATGAACATCTCTTGGTAGTGCTTAACCATCTTTATGTCTACCAAGAATGAATTAGGCATGCATATAATAAGCATTTTAAAGAACAAGAATTCAATATCAGAGCCCTCATCCTTAAGGAAAATCAGCATGTTACCAATATGGAAAAAATAAAAAGAGTCAAGTTTGATTACAATTGGCATGGACCCTACATCATAACCCACAAGTATGGATCAAGAGCTTATCATTTATCCTCTCTCAAAGGAAAACTAAAAATTAAGCCTCTCAATCCTTCACATCTACATCCTTTCTTCTACTAAACAAGGATCAAACTCACCCTTTTGTCTAACTTAAGCTCATCCTTTGGTTTAAGATATTTTCACCTTTACTTACCTATCCCTATCCCTTTGAGGGAAACTAATTACAACATAGAACCATTTGATTAACCATTATAATCATAGCCTAATCCTAAATATGGGTACCATAGTTCTACCCATAACATGGTTTTCATGGATACTTTTCATTTCTAATTAGATGGAATCCCATGGTCATTGTCTCTCAAAACCACCCCTTTCACCTATCATTAATCTTTTGTGATAAATGTTTTCCCTCATAAAGGTAAACCTCTAAGCCTATATAGACTTATCCATATCTAAACCTAGCATCAAAAGAATTTAGGATACCAAAATATCACTTGGGTCACATAACTCTAGCATTGCAGGCTACTCCCTTGAAGGGTAGCTATCCAAAAATAAATTTCTTAAAAGATAAACTACTCCCTTGAAGGATAGCAACCAAATAAACAAACCTAAACTTAGGCCACTCCCTTAAAGGATGGCTAAGTCAAATTTGTGAAAATCAATCATTTGAGGCTTCTCAAATCAATTAAATTCATAAAATTATTGAAACAACAAAAATAACAAAAGACCCTATATCAAAATTATAACAAGTTATCCCAAGAAAGTTACAATTAGCTTTCATATATAACATTAGTATACTTCCCACATTGATCAGTCTACACCTTTCATGAAGACATGGACTTGTCTAATATGGTGCTTAGGTCACCTTTAGAAGGGGGAAAATAACCCACATAAGGTTACTTTACCTATCACCCATTTACCCTTCATATCACCTACCACCCATATCCCCTTTATACCATCTACAAATCAAGGTATTATGATCTTACTTGACACAATGTGATCAAGACACCTTTTTATTAAGCAAAGCATGCTAATGTGAAGCATTTAAAAAGCTTATGTTTCTTAAGCCAATCTAAATTTAGTTTTGTTTTGTCCTTACCAATGAAAAAGTATCATTATTTTTCCTTATCCTCTCCTCATTAGTTCATGTAGACATATTTCTCATGATTCTTATCTCTTTTCCCACATCTAGTTTTTTATCTAATTTTCTTTATGTGCTTACAACATAACATTATAATCATATTTAAAATGTCACATCATATCATAAACCACATCAATAACCATAATCAAACCATCCACTATCATAAACATCATATACATGAATTATATAAAACATCATCCATAATCACCACATGCCTAAGCTACTGATTCCAAATCTCATAAAGCATAAGTATAAAAATAAAAACATCAAACCATGATACATGAAACATATATCACATCTATATATAAATCAACATCACATCATCATATACATCATGTCATCAAAATAAATAATACATGTAATAATGTGTGTGTACATGATTTTGATACCAACCTGCATGCTGATGTAGTGAGATGTACATTTTTGACATATATATATATATATATATATATATATATATATATATATGTCATCAAAATAAATAATACATGTAATAATGTGTGTGAACATGATTTTGATACCAACCTGCATGCTGATGTAGTGAGATGTACATTTTTGACATATATATATATATATATATATATATATATATATATATATATATATATATATATATATATATATATCTCAAAAATGTACATCTCACTACATCAGTATGCAGGATGGTATCAAAATCATGTACACCTATATCTATACATCATAACATATCATATAATGCCTGTATGGCACCATTACCACTAGCCACACCTAAACTACTACTACCATCTAGTTCCTATCCTTTTTGGATGCCTACCTATCCACCCATCAAAGTAGCCCACTGACCTGGAGTCACCATAACTGCACCACCTACTAGGTTGGCTCTGTACTCACCCAGTTAAGGCCAATCAAGACACTGTGCTAGAATTATGGCCTCATAATACCTTAAATCCTTCACTATGGCCAAGTATTATGCTATAGGGATAGTACCTAATGGTCTTGTTGGTGCTACCACTACTCCTTCCCTCTATCTCAAGGTGTCCCTCTTTTAGGTCACCAAGCCTAGCAAGGTCCTGGACTGATCCCTCTCACCTATCACGATGGAATCTTAACCCTAAAATTTCATAATATGGCATTTCAATGTGGTCACATACCCTTATAAAGATATAGCTTATGCATGTGTGGCAGCTAGTATTAATCCTATCTATCCATCAGGGCTACCTCTTTGTATCTATACCTATGGACCCCCACTAGTTAGATCCACATCCATGGCCTACCAACCAACATCATCCCACCCAAAATTGATTACTACATAAAGGCCCTCATACCATACTACATATCCATCAATAAAATTGGCATCATCAACCCCTACTCTAATAGGTAGCTACTCACAATATAGGACCACCTCCTCTAACTATGGCTCAGGAAGCAAAAACTTATAATCCTTCCTATTATACTTTAGGAATGGAGATAGAATCTCCTATAATAGGCAAAACTTCTTGAAAAACCTATCAAATGGGATGAGGTCAATCCCATCCTCTCTCCTCCTATATATACATCTCCAAATATGCAATGACAATGTATGTCAAGTGTAGTGAGCCCACCTAGGAAAGCTAACATATGGCCTCGATACCATATACCCCATAATCAAGCCATCCATTTCATCCCTAAACCAATCAATATCCCTCACACCTCCTCCAACTCTTATGAGTGTGTAGTCACCCCTCCACCACATGAAACCCAATCTAAAGTCCATTTAGGTGTAGCCCTCCCATGGTAACCCCATTAACCTTAGAACCCTAATATGTTTATATGCCCAGCAATGGAGTAAAAAACACACATTGATCCCATATCACTAGTGAGATTCAAACACCCACAACTAATTATATATTTAAACTATAAAATTTGGAGCCCACCCAAATATTATCCTCCTGAGCAACATCTCGAGCAACAGTAATAGCAATAGACAAGGAAACTACCCACTTCTCAAATCTAGCAATGCAAAACAAGAGACTTCCATCATCATCATCATCATCAAATGCATCTCATCTTGATCCATCTAGTATAATGTCCTATCACTAAATCCACATGCATGCCAATTGGCAAGGGCCTAATCCTCATAATATAAAATTTCCATATGATCATCCCTCTCCTTACTCTCAATATGCTATATCATCTCCCCATGAATGGGTAGCCATGTGATCTTATGAACACCCTCTAGTAAAATGGTCATCTCTCCTATTGGTAAGAGAAAGGTATTCATGGCCAAATCCCATCTCTCAATGAGGGCCATGATCATCATCATATCTCATGGCATGTATTGATAGTATTTCATGGATATAAGGCTAACCTCCTCCATGTGTGTCCAATCACCCTTAGTCATCCTTATATGGTTCTTGACAAATATTTAAGGAACCTGATCCCTCATCTAGATTTGATCTCATGCCTACAAAATTGAAAGTTAGCATGCACACTTAGTTTTCCATTGCCATTACTCATGTTCTTTCACTTCATTCATTCTACCTAAATCAACTTCTTTATCAACCTACACCCACCCAAGTCAACCTAATCCAGTGATACCCTTATAATGATACAACATTTTTAACATACATCTATCCTTGAATCTTTTATCGAAAAACACCTACCCTAACCCACAAACATTTCAACACACCACTCCTACTTGAAAGTTACCCTATCTAAACTAACCCTTAGCATTTTAAACACTAAAAATATTTTAAACCCCACCTATCTTCCTAAATATTTTATCAAACCCATTCACCATTCACTTGACCAATGATGGTCACTGTGACCACCAATGATCAAGTGACCATTTGGCTTTGTTAGTTTGACCATCGATGGTCAGGTATGACCACCAATGGTCACTATGTGTGACTGCCAATGGAAAAATACCTAAACCTACTTCCTAAACCCACTTAAAACATCAAAATTTAATAAATAAACACCCTCCCCTACCATCTACCCTACCCCCAGCCTAATTACCACCTTAATTTTCATTTTCACTTAATAATTTTTCCAATCATAATAGAACCTAAAATTAGGGCAAAACCCACCAAAATCCTACAAAATCAACAACAAACTAACACAATTCATCTAAAAAATAACCAAATCAACTAATCTAATAATATAAGGTAGTACCTAACTCATTCCTCAACCATTATCGAGGATGAATCTTGCATCCTTCTACACAACCATGTCCTCATCTAACTTACATTTTTTATCTCATACTTGGTGACATCAACAGATGCCTCACACTAATCAATAAGCACCTAGTTAGTAGTCAACCCCACCTCATTAGTATTGTTATCTAAAAAATGTAAAAATGAATTATCATTTTCACTTTTTATATTCTATGGCTTTAGGGTTTCCCCCTAGCCATTGATGATTACTGTGACCATCAATGGTTGAGTTTGGGACCCCTGACCATCAATTGTCAGGAAACCCACATTTTAATTTTTTTAGGAATTAACACCTTAGTGCCATATTTTTGGAGATTACATTCTCCACCAAAACAAAACCAACCTTTAGAGAATACCCTCTCTTACTGACCACCCACCTAACCATGTCTACCTTATCATTATATATTTTTGGCTTGAACTATTACATATTTTTACAATGACCTTGCCTTGGTCATTTCTAACCATACTAGCCAACCTTGTCATGTTGAACATTTGAATTTCCACCACCTAGTACACACTAGACCATTTGTATTTTTTAAAGGATTACTTCCTACCTTGAATATCCATGAAAACATTGAACTTGTCTATGAGACTTGATAGAGATGACAGGATCAACTATACCTAAACACTGTGGCCTAGTTACCCCATCACCAATCCTTCTAGAACTGACATTATTTTTACCAACTATGGAAATTTAGTCTTTGCATGATCTTGACTATCATACTTGGTCACATTTTATGCACATGTTTGAGATTTAAATGCCCAAACACCTTTTTCACCAACCTCATGAATTTCCATAAACTACTTATCAAAACCTAATTTAATTTTGGTTTCACCTCATCAACTCTTGGTTTGAGGGGGAATACCTCCTCCCATATTCAGGGCAACCAAACTTTGACCCATAATTTTTTTATAGCTTGATGACACAAACTACATAATAAAAAAGGGGAAAATGTAGACAATAGAAAACCACACACAATGGTTCCAGATGTTGAAATGCTTCAAGGCCCCCTAGGGATCACCTAACTCTCCTTAACCCACTAACCAACCCATTAGACCTTGGGTCTAGTTAGATACTTAGCTAACTAAACTCACTAACTCACTGACCTTTAATTCAACCATTTTTGAACCCACCTTCACCCTTTTACCTTTAGACACTTGACCACTGATGCTCATCATGACCATCAATGGTTAGGTTAACCATCAATTGTTAGATTTTATGCATTCTAACACAAATACCAACTATGTACAAGATAGCATGACATAATTTAATATGTATGCTTTACCCATTGCTAACAAACTACAAATTATTGAAATCAACAATCTAACCTCCTAGGTAACCTTCTATCATCCATCTCTCTTTACCTATAAAAGGAGGGGAGTAGGAGGTGAAAAAGGATTCCATCATCAAAATCATTCTAGCACATAAGTATTCAAGATTCTAGCCAACCAATCTTCCCTCTAGAAATTTAGCAACTATAATAGAGATTCGAACCTCTACTAAAATTGCTTTTGAGGCAATGTATCGTTACTCTACCAAAATTGATCTAACCACTAACCATCAACCATAAAGCAAGAGGTCATCTTTTTAAGAAAAAAATGAGCTCTTTAAACTCATCTATATCACACATGAATAACATCCAAGTTCTTCTATCACACCCTTATTACTAGTTTCGTACCTTCTTCCTTAATTAAAAAATGAGCTAAAATTAAGAGAAAAAATATCTCTTTATGCACTACATTACATGATCTAAAATTTAGTCCAAATAAAATATGTCTAAAACTGAACAAACCCATATGATCACCTTTTATTGAAACATCTACACCTGTGAATTTTGACCTCATCAAAATGCTTATTTGGCTCTTTCTGGACATATTTCAAGTTGGCTAAGTGTGGGAAAATAATGAAATATATCTTAGAAGCCAAATTTGTACCCTCATATCTTTGATTGTGCTTTGATGCATGACTTGATATTTGGTGAATATAAACTAGCTAATACTATGATCACAACCATATGACCATCTCCCCTTGAATCATACATATGTGGTTATGGTGATTTCATCAAACTACCTAATTAAATATTTTTCCAATAGACCCAAACTATCTAGATGAAAACTATGGACTACTAAATCAATTCCATTTATTCACACAATCTCTCAAAGCATAGATAACATCTTAGGGACCTCTTACACATGCTCAAACCCCCATACTCAACCTTGAACACCTCTAGCCAATCAAACTCTAGAGATCAACCAAACATACTTCAGGCACATTAGGATAAGCACATTGCACACTTTGTCATTATTATTTGAGCTATCAAATCACTTCATCCACTTACTAGAACACCTCCATGACATAACCATGACATCACTAAAAAATATACAACACACAGGATTGACATGTTTTCTCATCATCATGTCATGTCCCCTTATTAAAACTAATATCAAACTATCAAATCTAAAATTAAATTTGTATCGAGAATAATTTGTGTATGACCTATGCCCTTCCTTCACTATCTAGTTAACCCAGATTTTGTCAATTTCTTTGAAATATCACAATAACTCAAATACAACACATATGGCATATTTATTATAGTAAAATGAATCCAAAAAATTATAAATTAATGAAATATTTCTCCAAAATAATTATGAAACAAAAATAGAAAGTTTGGTAAAAAAATCTCACTAGTTCCACACACATGCACTACAAATAATACTCAAACACAATATAAATTCATAAAACTTATAGGTTTATTACAAAACACATGAAAAAAATAAAATAAATTGACTTAAACCTCAAAATACACCTAATATCTATTATAAAAACCCATAATTTTGAAACAAACACCTTTAACTCCACTCATATCGATAATCTACATAATCACTTAACACTAGCTGAAATATATAGTCCTTGAATATCTTAACAATTCATGTATATAATTTTATATTTGGATCATATGGGTCCCATCCAAAAATCCTTAGGATTAATGGGATTTCATCCAAATTCCACCTTCATCCAAGATTTTTCATTTTAGGATGATCTAAAGAATACTACATGTACATTGTTCCATAAGAGAAAATCATTAGTTAGTAAAAGATCCTTCAAGAATGAAATCATGTAATTTAAAAAATAAATATTACTTACTTTTAAGGTGACATGAATTAGAAAAATTATCTATTCCCCATCTTTATTCACTTTCCCAATATTCACTTAGATATTATTTTTTCCCACTTTTGCTATTATTTCTAAACTTTCCCAAATGTGACCCACTTAAGCTAAGGACAAGAATGAGACAAAGATTAGTAAGTTTCCTTGAAACCTAATAATTATCATCTCCTATATAACCATGCCCAAAATTTTCTAATAAATTATTAATAACTTAATATTTACCTTGAGTTTACCTTGTCGACTTTTTAACTTTTTGATTCCAAATATACAACTAATTAAATATTTATCTCGATTTTATTTTCCTTCTTCCCCTCTAATTGAAAATTATATTAATAATTTTTAAATTAAAATTAATTATAAATGGGACATTGTAGGTCCTCCCTCCTCAAAATTTCCTGTGCTCAAGTAATTAAAACTTGGATGATTTTAAATATTGATACTTTCCCAAGTGCCATCCTCAATTGACAAGCTCTTCTAACAAACCAAATATTCAGTGATTTCTCTCTTTCTTAATCTCTTAACCCTACTATCTATCACCTCTCCATAAATTAAAACCAATTTTCACTCCTTATCTAAATATGTCAAATTTATGGATAGTGTAATCTTCTACCCCAAATCTCTCTTTAGGTAAGAGACATGGAAAACATTATGAATTTCACTACTTTCAAGAAGTTCTAGTTCATAGTCTACCTCAATAACTTTCCTTAAAATTTTATAAGGTCAATAGAATTTGTGTTTGAGTTTATATTCTCCACTTTTCTTAATAGATGATTACATATATGTTTTAAACCTTAGATTTACCTTGTCACCTACCTAAAAATATCTCTCTATGTGTTTTTCTATGCATAATACTTGTGATGATTTTCTACTTTTTGGATATGATCCTTGATGTTTTTTTAGTACTTCCTAATGATGGTTAATTAATTCATTTTCTAATAGAATACTATTATATTTATAAACCAAATAAAAAAATGTCATTACATCATATCCATATAAATATTTTAATAGGGACATACCAATGGACATATAATAAGTGGTATTGTACAAATAATCTCCAAATTGTAGCCATTTACCCCATGTAGATTGCTATCTTGAGGCATAATTCCTTAAGTATCCCTCTACCCACTTATTTACTATTTCTATTTCTCCATAATTTTTTGGGTTGTAGCTAGTGTTAGGAGTGAGTTAAATACTTATTAATCTAAATATCTCTTGAAGAAAGAGCTATGAAATTGACTATACATGCCACTAAAAATATCATGTGGTAGTCCATGTAAACTAAACACTTCTTTAAAAAATAATTTAGCCACTTGAGGGGATTTAAATTCTAATGATATAGAAAATAAGTTTTCAAAATTATTTAATTTTTCTAATATTACATAGATGTAATCTCTAAAATTTACCTTGGATAAACCTGTGATAAATTCCAATGATATACTCTCCCATTTTGTATTAGGAATGGATAAAGGTTGAAGTAATTCTATTGGAAATTCTTAATTCCCTTTGTTCTGCTTACAAAGGTTACACTCCCTAACATCCTTGAGAACAACATTCTTTAGGCCCTTCTAAGTGAATCTTGTATGCATCTAAGTTTGATCAATTCATCATTAACATTACTAATTTCATCTATTTCCATATAATTTATCCTAATATCATATTATCCTAATACTAGTTTAATATTTATAAAATATCCCTCACCCTATAGTAACCTTATAATATCCCATTCCTAATTAATTTACCTAAATACGCATTATTCACTAAGAAATCTTGTCTTATCTAATATTTGGGAATTTAAAATTCCTTTCCACCTGCCCCAACCTAGGAGTATCCTTTCCTACAAGCCTACTCCCTAATCACCTAACTCTTATCTAATTATTGACACAATCTCCTTGTAATCATCATTAACCCCTTGTAATGGATTCTAAAATTCTCCAATTCCAAAATCCTCTCTATTTTAGCCCTCCTTTCTATAATCCTATAGTTCTAAAGTATTTTGAAAGGATTTTAACTTAAAAAATATCATTAATGAAAATCATGAAATTAAGAGAAACAAGAATTAATTAAAGACAAAGTTGCCTCTCAAAATCAAATAAAAGAGACAAGAGTTTTAAAGTGGAAAACTAAATGTATCAGAGAAAAACCCACATGATCTTATTCAAAGGATTGCAACAAATATCTCCATAAGTAAAATATTGATCAAAAGTAGAAGAGAAGAATATAGAGAGTTATATTGGTTCTTAGTAAGGAAGGAGGAGAGGAAGAGCTCTTTTATAGATCTATAGGAGGAAAATATTAGTTACATAAAACCCTATCATTAAATTACAAGCCCTCTAAGTGTGTGACACTTATGTCTTAATCCATTACAAATAAAAGGGATGTGTGTGCCAAGTAGAAAGAGAAGTTACACATTTAAGTAAATCCCAAATCCTAAGAGAGAGAAAAGAAGAGAGTGACACCTAAAAGAATCCAGATATATGTGAATTACAAATTCACATAAATAAAAGTTCCTTACATAGGAAAAAGAAACTTAAGATTAAATAAATTATTCTAAATATATGGTAATCCTAACACTCCCCTATAAAATTTATTTAGGTGTTTACAAACAAAAAATAAGGGAGGAAATAACACTAACGTTCCCCCTTGATGAGAACTTCCTTCAATTCTATCTTGTTACAAAAGAAAACAAACTTGTCTTTACATAGAGGTGTAGTGAATATATTAGCCATTTTTTCTTCAATAGGACAAAAAGATGGAATAATATAATTTTATTCAAGAATTTTACTTTGAAAGTGATGTTAAATCTGAATGTGCTTGGACCTTACATGAAAAACTAATTTTTTTTAAGGTAATTGCATTTTTATTATCCCTAAAAATTGAAGTAGCCAAATGTTATGGGTGGCCCAAATATAAAAGAAGTCTTCTCTAATCTAAATAATTTCCTTTGAAACATGATTAAAAGATTTATATTTAGCTTCTATGGAAGATAGATATATATACTTGGTTGTTTTTTACTATTTCATGAAATAGTGTTGGTAGCCAAGGAGAAGCAATAACCACTAGTGGATCTATGATCATTTCTTTCACTAGTCCAATTAGAATTTGAATAACCCACCAAAGAAAAATTTATAGTCAAGGTATATTTGATGCCATAGGTTAGAGTAAATTTAATATAATGAAAATTTATTTTATAAGCTTTAAAATGAGTAGCTTGAGGCTTAGACATAAAACAAGAAACTAATCTAATAGAAAAGGCACTAGCAAGATGAGTATGAGTAAGTAATTGAAACTACCAACTAACTGTGTATATAAATTTATATCAATACTATTTGTTTCCATGTCATTAAGAAGTTTAACACCAAGTTCACAAAGAGTAGCAACATGTTTGCAATCTAACATATTAAATCTAGATAATAAATCATATGCATATTTAGATTGTGAAATATAGATTCTATCCATTTTTTCCCAAACTTGAATTCCTAAAAAAATAATCTAATAGACCCAAATCAGCAATTTCAAAGGTATTATTTAAATCATTTTAGTGAAAAAAAACATCGAACTATTACTACCAATTATGATTAAGTCATCAACATACAAAACAATGATAACTATGCCATAAAGAGTATTTTTGACAAAAAGTTTTAGATCATTAGAACTACAAGTAAAGCCTTTAATTATAAAGAAGTGATAAATTTTATAGTACCATTCTCTAGGAGATTCTTTTATAACATAAATATCTTTGTTTAACTTACATAAAATATGTTCCTTACCTTTCATTATAAAATTAGGAGGTTGAGACATGTAAATTTTTTCATGAAAGTCATCATTTAAGAAATCACTCTTAACATCCATTTGATAAATATGCCAATGCATGTGAGTAGCTAAAGCTAAAAAAAATTTAACAGTGGGAATTCTAGAAACAAGAGAAAAGGTTTAATTATAGTCAATTCATTCAATTTAAGAAAAACCTCAGCAACTAATCTATCTTTATATTTTTCAATTTGATTGTTATAGTTGACCTTAGTTTTAAACAACCATTTAAAACATACTAAATTATGCCCTTTAGGTAAAGGAACTAAGTCTTAAGTGTTATTAAAAATCAAAGAGTTGTATTCATCATTCATATATTTTTCATAATGATGGTGACCTTGAGCTTGTTTTAGAGTTTTAGGATCATTATCGTGCATAATTTTAGACATCAAATCATAATTTCAAAATTGTTGTCTAGTTTTATGAGTATCATTAAGATCAACATTAATTCTTGAATCTTCTATAGTACTCTTGACCCATTTAGTAATAGATTTATGTGGATCAAGAATAGAAGAAGGATAAGGAATTAGAGAAATAAAATCATTATGAAACACATCATTATGATCATTACTAGATTCAAAATGAAAAAAAAAATATATCGAGAGAATCTGAATTAGAATCACAATCAAGCACACCATTTTCAGTAATATTAACATCTCTTTTAATCTTGATTTTATTAGTTTGAGGATAATAAACCATATAGGATTTATATGATTTATCATAACCAATACATATAAAAGTGTCTAGTTTAGAATCTAACTTTTGATGTTTTAAATTGGAATATGACCAAATGCATCACAACTAAAAACATGCAAATGTTTTAAATTAGGTTTTCTACCACTCCAAACTTATTCAAGTGTAATATTTAAAACATATTTTGTGAGAGTTATATTAATGAGATAAAAAAACATAATACATGACTTCATATCAAAATCTATAATTCATATTTTTAGCATTAAACATACACCTAACTATTTTAGTGATAGTCTTATGTTTACATTTAGCAACACCATTTTACTCAGGTGTGTAGGAAATAGTTTTCTCATGCTTAATTACATGTTGCTTAAAATATGAAATAAAATCATTGTTAACATATTTAGCACCATTATTATTTAATAATATGTGTAAAGAATAATGAGATTATTTTTTAACAAAGACATGAAAGTCAATAAAAGTGTTTAAAACTTGATCTGTAGTTTTCAAGAAATAAATCCAAACTTGCCTAGTGAAATCATCAACAAAGGTTAAAGTATACTTAGCACCATTAATAAAATAATTTTACATCGGGACTGAAATATCACTATAAACCAAATGAATATTTTTAGTATCACATCAAGAATGATTTTTAGGAAAATATTCTCTATGAATTTTACTAGTCATACAACCATTACAACTAGAAGTAGTGGGAGAAATGCTTGGCAAACCTTGAACCATATTGAATTTGTTCATGAGAGAAATACTTTGGTAATTTATATTCCATAATCTCTCATGCCACAAGTTATCTTCATTAGAAATAATCAAAACACGAGAAGATGAGGGAGAAGAGAATCAAGTAAATTTGAATAAATTATCATTTTCTAGAAAAACACTAGCAACTACATGAAAATTTTGCGTAGTAGATTTAAAATAACAATTATAAATAATAAATTATATATTATATTCCTATTTTCATAACTGAGGTACATAAATTACATTCAATTTTAAGTCAAGAACAAGTAAGACATCATGCAATTCACCATTAAGGATTTTAACATTTCTTATGGCTTCAACATTGTAAGAAGTATGATTTACAAGAATTAAATTATTGTTAAAATATATGGTTTTAAAGAAGTAAATAATTGAGAATTAGATGCCATATATTGAGTATCACCAAAATCAACAATCCATTAAATAGAATAATCATGTGAACCACAAGTAAAAGTAGCTTTAATATTAGATTTTTGTTTTGCTTGAGTCTTATTGTTATTAGTGCTAGCAATGTATTTGAATTTAAGATTTTCATTTTTGATATCACATTTATTTTTGAATCGGTGATATTCATCATGAGTATTTTTATCGTAATAATTACAGTCTAACTTTTTTTTAGGTTTAGAGTTAGATTTTTTATCTTTCTTATCATCTGTATTATTTGACTTAACATGATTTTTGTCATTTTCACGTTGGTATTTAGGAACAAAATCATGTTCATTAGTCTTAAGACTACCAAATTAAATTAATTTTTTTAATGCAACAAAGTAAAAAATAATTCAAATGTCAACATAGTAGATAGAGTAGAAAAAGCTAGTTGTTAATTAATATTAGTAATAAACTGTTGAAAAGGTTGAGGTAAACAGTTTCTCATAATATTATGAAATAAATTAAAATTATAAATTTCAATGTCTAAATAATTTAGTCTATAATGCAAATAATAAAATTTAATCAATAAATCATCCATAGATTTGAAATCATTGTATTTTAAATCAAACAATTGATCTTAAATTTGAATTTTATGAGATTAATTCACAACATCATAAACAAATTTAAGTTTATACCAAGTATTGGAGGCAAGAAAATATCCATTAATATAGATATACAATTTAAGGTTCATGGCCATGCCAAACAATCTTGAGGTCTCATCATTTTTAACTACCATTTCTCTTAAATTTTTATAGAGGTAGACTTAGTGTCTGGTTGAGGATCTATGCCATCTAATACACATACCAAATGTTTGAAAGTTAAAATGTATTGCATATGCAATTTTCATAAATCATAATTGGTGGACGTGAGTTTAAATTTGGGTAACAATTGAGACATTGTGTCATGAAAACCCACCCAAGAACTAGAAAATGAATAGGTAAAAAAACACTTAAACATGAAGGACATATGAGAGGTAAGAAAATAAAACATGACTTGACAAAATATAAAAGTAATAAATTAACCAAAAAGAGCCAAAAATAAGATATGAATTGTGAAAAAATAGTTTTATAAATCGATTTGTTGAAAAGGTCTAAAATTAAACATAAATGAAAGATTTTTGATATTTTTTATTTGTACTTTTAACCAATTAAATTGTTTTGATAAATAAACTTTGATAATAAATTTGTGAAAATATCTTTAAAAAGAGAAGTTGAATAAAGTAGAAATTAAATTTTTTTTATGTAAGGTTCAAAATAACTTTAAATAAGAAACTTTACTTAGTTTATTTTATTTTTAAAAAATAAAGGAAATAGCTTTCATAAATAAGAAATCAACCTGAAAGAGTAATGAATTTTTTGTTTTAACTTATACGAATTTAACAAAAAAAATCAATATGCCTTTTTTTTTAGAAAGAGAAAATATTATTATATTTTTTCAAATGCATGAGAAAGATAATAAAAGGAGGTGCCATTAATAGAAAGATTAAATTAGGCATTAAAGGAAATGTACTTACATGAATAATGGTACCCATTCACTATTTTTTTAGACTCATTAAAATTAACTGCCAGATAGGACATCATAAGCATGTAATATTTTGACAAGACTAGAATCATCTAGAAGGAGGAATGCCCAACAAAGAAAACCACATGTAATTTCTTGCAAAAAACTAGACCCAACATTGAGGTGAGGAGGCCATATTACTTTGTATGGATGTCGTAAGGATTTATATGGATGGTTGTATAGTTGAACGAAAAAATAAAATAAAATAAGTTTGTAGAGGGTTGATGCCTTTATAGGAGGTCATGTCATTGGAGAGTTTATAGGAGAACCTAGCTAGAGGAAGAAAAGACAATGGCAGACAACTAGAAAAAAAGACCTACAAAAAATCTCTCTTCTAGGAATATAAATGAGCAATTAAACTATATATATTTTGATTATAAAGAAATGAGCTAGAAAAAAAAGAAACAGAGAATATAAATATATATAGAGTTAAAAGGAGAATATATATAAAGCGCAAGTATATTAAATTATTTTAATGCAAAAAATTTGAGAGGAAACGATACATGCATTTTTTTTGAATGAGGCTATGAAATTCCTACAAAACAAAATTAGGAACCACTCTTTTTAAAACAACAAGAAATGGATTTTTTTGTTTAAAAATGGAAGAAGAATTAGAATCCTTACAGAAAAAAATTCTTCAATTCTATTAAATTTTTTTTCACACTCTCAATAAAATGTCATTAGAATGATTATGGCTCTATATACCATGAAATTATTTTAACCAAATAAATATCATAATTACAAGCATGAAAGTAAGAGAAACAATAATGAATAAAAAACAAAGTTACCACTCAAAATAAAAAACCAAAGAGGCAAGAGTTTTAAAGTGGAAAACTGAACGTATTAGAGAAAAACACACATGATATTATTAGAAGGCTTGAAATAAGTATATACATAAGTAAAATATTGATAAAAAGCATAAGATAAGAATAGAGAGAGATAAAATGATTCTTAATGAGGAAGGAGGAGAGGAAGAGATCTTTTATAGATCTAGAGGAGGAAAATAGGAGTTACATAAAACCCCATAATGGCTTTAAAAGCATTCCAAGTGTATGTCACTTGTGTCTTAATTCCTTAAAAATAAAAGGGAGGTGTTTGTCAAGTGGAGAAAGGAGTTACTCATTCAATTAAATCACAAATCCTAAGAGAGAGAAAATGAGAGAGTGACACCTAAAAGAATATGGATTTATGTGAATTAAAAATTCACATAAATATAAATTCTTCACATAGGAAAAATAAACTTAGGATAAAATAAATTATCCTAAATAAAAGGTAATCCTTAAAGATTCCAAGAAATTTTTTGTTCCTTTTAATTATCCCTCATTACTCTATAAATTATTATTGTTTATAGGCTTCCAATGATTATTTTCCATTGGAAAATCTCCCTCCATTGCCTATTTAAATCGTGCTCACCCTCCATTGAAGTTAACTGTGAAATTCATGAGATTTCATGCCAATATTATAATCTAATCCATTGGTAATCTTTATCATGCTACCAAGTAATCCATGTATTGAATCAATCCAATATAATATTTTCCAATAAAATCTAAGTCTTCAAGTAATCATAAGAATTTTATATTTTCTTATTTTGATCTTGATCTAGAGTACTTAGCTTTATGATCTAATACTACTGTGAATGTTCATCTATTTGAATTTTTATCCTAATGGCTATATATTTTAAAGTTAGATTGATATTTTTAGTATCTATTGATATAAGTTACATAATTAAATCCATTTCTCAAAATTTTTATATTAATCAAAACTACAACTCTCCCAATTGTGAATTTGAAGTAATCTAATTAATATTATTTTAATTTTGAAAAAAAACTATAAATAACATAATATGTAAAAAATAATAGTATAGTACATCTTATAATATCATTTAATCTCCTAAAAATTGTAAATATATTAGGTTTTTTCTATCTTTCAAATTCTCTTATAGTTATTTGTGATATTGCTTTGTATTTGCGATTTTTCACATCTTATAAGCAATTTTACCTGCCTAACCGCATGGTAACCATAAAACTTTATTGTTTATTTAAAATATCACTTATTTACATTTGAAATTTTGACTAATAATCTATGATATAAACTCTCTTTAAGTGATTTTTCATAGCATTGACTATGTATAAGCGATTTTATGTAATGTAGTAGTGATTTTGCATTCACAATTGCCTCATTTTTGCCTTCAAATTATCTTTTTGAGAGCATATTTTAAGATCATTTTTGATAAATTTTGAGTAATTATAAGCATCCAACAAGGGGAACTTCATCTTGACCCCATAAGGGGAACTACCCCTTAATCCTACTAATGGATGCCACCCCAAGACCCCTACCTCCTGGCCCTTCATTCAAAGGGTTATAGTGTAAAAATCATCATTTTTTTTGTGTTTTTATTAAGGCTTATTAGGCTATATTTTTATTCATATTTTTACGAAAATAAATTTTTAGTGGATAATTTTTTCTTTCTTAAAACTACTAAAATCTTGTCTTGAAGGTCATATTTTTGTCTAACATCTATTCTTACATGTTGCCTCTTGAGATTGCAAGTTTAAACCTACTAATCACTTGCTTTTCAAGACACTTATCAAAGATTTTTGGCATTTTTAAAAATCATATTTTTATATATTTTGTATATATCACATTTAAATTAACTAGTTAATAAACTTTTAGTCTACTTATCTATAATTGAGGGCTACAATGGTGCATTATCTCCTTGATGCATCCTAGAGATAAGTATTGAAGGATAAAAAACTACTAAAAACCCTTATTTTTTATTTTTTAGGAGGTGATGTGATGTGGAAGTGACACCTATGCACTTATAATATTCATAGAGAGATTGTCACTATAGATTTCACCTCCACACACATATCCATGGTCTACGTTATGACAGATTCTAAATAAGTGGGGGAGTTATCATTAGGCCAAGTGAAAGAACCCATACAAGATCATGTGAAGCTAAGGAGTTAATTATCTAACCTAAGAATTAGACAACACCCTATATGGATTCGAGCCCCACATACCTAGTGTATATCAAGGATGCCCCTAGTAAGATTGTATAACATAGAATAAGAACACTAACCATAATATTTGACTTATTACTATAGTTAGTATTACTTCTTAAGTGATCATTAAGTAAAAATAGGGTTGAGAGGGTTTGAGAGTCTTTATAATGGGTCACCAGTCTAAAGCCTCATTTGTGAATTTATTTGATGATGTGTTCATTGAGTTATGATCCTGAGTCGATCACACTTCATCACTCACCTTGGCTTTGTCTTGGTCTTCACCCCATCTAAGTCTAACCTTGCTACATTATCTTCATCTTTTATAGACTTTTAGAAAACATTGAGACATTTCCTCTTGTCACCTAGTCAAATACATCCCATGAATATAATCCCATCATCCATTTGGTCTTGAAACCTAACCATAACCTATCACTCTCTCAAAATATAGCCATAGGTAACCCTAAAAAAACCATGTCAATTATATTTACCTTGTCTAGGCTCACCACCTTTTTCATCACTGTATTACTTACCTACATAACTTAATCCTAATCATAGTCCAACAAGTCTTTAACTTGTCATCCCTTTATTAATACTAGTCATCCCATCAATTTTGTAGTCATATATGTTGGAAAATAAATATTTCCACAATAGTGTCCATATATTAGTATTAATTTTGTCTAATTAAGTTTGAGTCATACACCATAAAATATAATCATCCTATCCTATAAACCAAGTCATCTCATTCAAATTGAGTCAATCATCTTAGTCTTGACCAAGCCTTAATCTAATTAACCCCTAATCAAAATCAGTCTTGGGCCATTTTAGTCCCTGTCAAGTTTTAGATCTTGTCATAGCTCACCCAATCAAATTAATCCTTAATCATCAAATTCTACCTCATGTCCTAATATTTTATTACATAATAAAACATAATATCATGTCCAACATCCAATCTAACTTGAGATTAGACTAAAGAAAGCCTTATCCAAATGTTTTCCACACATCTCATCTTCATCCCTCAATCTTCCATGTAATCCCCCACAACTACTAATTAGGTCTAGTAAACCAAATCATTCATAATTTATCCCATATTAATCCATGACATCCAAAAAAATATTTGGTATATACCCTAATTGGGATATACCTCATCAATAATAGGGATGTACTAGTTTCCCAACTCCTTGAGATGAGCACTCCACATCATATAGACTTTGACTAAATCTCATCAACACTACCCCCAATCTATAGCCATTCCCATCAATCCATTCCTATTACCACCCAATCCCATTCAACTCATAGATCCACTAATCATAGTCAGTCATCTACCCATTCCTATAGTAGAAAAGGAAATTCAATCCTAGATACCTCATCTACTGGATAATGCCTACCCAATTATTATAACCATATGATCTAAAGTCTAATGCTTCCACACCCAAGTCAAGAAGTGAAGAGAGTCCCTATACTTCTCTTCTTATATCCTTATAATCCCTCTTCCACCAAATTTTTGTCACTGATATGATGTTTTATTTACCCATACAACATCTTGATCCCATAAAGCCTAGGCCCTCTTCTTATAAATATATCCAATACTATGTATATCTCAAAACCAGGGGTCATATCATTAATCAATGTTGTAATTTCCAAAACTATGTCTAAGACATCATCAACCATTATGACATCAAAATATAGAATGAATCAAATGGGTCTACATATAAGGGAAAATAAGAAGAGGTATGCCAATATTACATTCTTAATAATAATAATAATAATAATAATAATAATAATAATAATAATAATAATAATAATAATAATAATAATAATAATAATAATAATAATAATAATAATAATAATAATAATAATAATAATAATACACTTCCTCTTTTGAACCAAGGTCAAGACACCAAGTCCATCTTCCATGGTGTACCTATCTTTTACAAATCCTTCATTGGTGATGAATCTATTTCCCATAAACTTGGTTCTCACTTATCTCATGAGTCCTTCAATGAACTTATCTCTTTTGAATCCATTTTCTCCCCATCATCACATCAAAGACCACATTTGTAGAGGTCTCTTATAGGCAAACCATTCTCTACTAATAACATCACATCATGTACATTAGAGTCAATGTTGGAGTCATCATGAGTCTTACTTGCATCAGGATCATGTTCAACACTAGTATTCAAATTAGATATTTTGTTAGAATCATCATCCTTTATTAATGTTATAAATCATAACCATGTATATAGTTTTGAATATACCTCCAATCCATATGTCAATCAATCACAAGGCATATATTTTAAACCTAATCAAGATGATGAAGTCATAACATAATTTTTACAAGTTTTATCTATCAAGGATAGTTAGAGTGGATTTGATATCATATCAGATGTTTGTCTTATGGATAGCCTTAGCTATCATTTTAAAAATCCTGAGGATACTTTATCTAATTTAAAAAATGGGTCTCTTAGGAACCTCTATGAGGACTATGATACCCCACCACCACTCATTAAATTCATCATACCCTCTCCTACACTTTCATCCATCATAGATCCCTTTCTTTCTATTAATGATCATATAATAATGTCCCTTCACAGGGACTGACATGAATAATAATGTTATAATCTTCCCCAAGTAACATAAAATGTGCTTAAAATATGAAGGTTAAAGACTATATTTGAAATGTCATAAATGATGATCAAATCATCTTTGATCCAATAAGTCAAAATTAAGAAAATTCAAGTCACTAGCCTAATCAAAAAGTTTCTTCCCCTAGTTAAACCCTATTTAAGGCATTAAGGAACCATCCAAGTCAAAGTAATCATCATATATCAAAATAATATGATGAATCCCAATGTCAGGCACCAAGAGACAATCAAAATATAATCAAGTCTAAAGATAAAATCATTGTAAAAAACACTATTAGTATGGTTGATAATCCTTAAAATAATCAAATAAGAGAAGAAATATAGAGTTAAAGTGTCATATATCTCTTATAGTCTTTTCTTAATTGGCACTAATCATCTATGAAACATCTAACATATCCATTAGTGTGTGAGACTGCTAGTCCCACTTCCCAATCACCAATTACACCTCCCTATCATTATCTTATCATCCATTTAAGTAATATACATAACCATAAAATTTAAACCCTAAATCCATCCATTCTACACCTCAAAAACCTAGGCATAATTATCTCGTATAAGGGTGATGAGGACACCTGGTCTAGATTCTATTGGGGTCTGAATCATGAGTAAACAAAAGTCACAAGGGTAATGAATGTAGCATTAACAACATGATCCCAATATCACATATCTATAAAATAGGTGTTGGCTAAATATCATGAAAATCTCTACTTACTACATCTCACCTACCTCTAATATATCAAGATGCCTAATAAAGTAAAAATATATTATTTATCTAATAATGAAAACTAGTCTTATAGCACCTTGGACAGGTACCATGATGAAAAATGGTTTTTGGCATCATGGTAAAATAATCTGTTATCCACATTATACGTCACCACTTGGGGGAAAAAATCACTCCATCCATAAAGTCACATCTTAAAGTTCCTTATCATCCCCATCTGCATCACTTATCTATCACATTCACTTTTCCATTATTCTTACCCATCATATCCATTTTCAACCCTATCTACATCACCTTGTAAGCATCATTATTGATCTTATCCATCTATTGTCATAAACATCCTTATCCATCATGTTTTGCATCTTATTATTATCCATCCTTTATTATATTTTTTACCTATGTAATAAAATGGAAGATGTCTTTGGAAATGTTTTAGAATCATCTTGATATATCCTTTACTGGACATTTAGGAAACTATATATTTTGTTACCTCATGATGTGGTTGTTGGTGATCCCTAGCCCATTCATTTTTGGTCCTCATCATATTTTTAACATCACCTTCATCCTTTTTTCATTCCATCCAACATTTCATTTCTCTTTTTCCTAGTTTCTAGGCTTGGTATTACATTTTCTAAAGACCCCATTTATATATTGTACATGCATATTCTCAAAACACTTGGAAATTGAAATATTTTAAAAAACCTAAAAAATTTAAAATCCATAAAACCCAAAATATCTAATTTTTCTTATCTTATGTCCTCTTGTCATATGTCTTATGTATCCTATCCATCTTGTCCTATGTTTTAAGTCATACATATCATCTTGTCATATTGCATTATCTTATATCTTAATGGTCTCGTCAATATTTTATAATCTTTTCTTGTCATATATCTTAATGATGACATCCAAGTCCTTGTCATATGTATTGTTATATATCCCTACTCAAATCCATAGCCTTATCCAAATTCAAATAATCATAAACAACTTAGTCAAACTCATCACTTGATCACTCATCCCATTAAATCTCATTAGGATAATTAGAGTAAACACAATGACACTACATGTAGATACTTGTGTGTGTTACTTGTCTATGTTTTTGTTGTTTTACTAGTTTGCATGTATTTTGTCATGTATATATATTCATATGTTTGTTTTATTGTCTATGTTATTATTTCATCATGTATATCTAATCAAGGGTGCAATGGACAAGGATGTTATGATGGATCCAAAAAATCTAAAATACTTATTTTGGGTGCCCTATGTAGAGTTCATCATTTTCCTCCTTTTATAATCATGCAATTTAGAACAATGTCCTCATGGTAATAATTATATCATGGGGAATACTTCCTATCTCTATATTTACATTATATTTATTAGAATATTATGATCTTTATTACAAAAATGACGGATTGATAATAGACTACACTCAACAATTATCCTATCCTCTTTCACCTACCTAATCATCTAATCATATTTATTCAAATCATAATCATCATCAAAATCCCAACACAATCATCATCCTACCTAAAATATATATAATAATTAACATGTCTAATAATCATAATCATCCTAATATTATAATCCATCATTATCATCTTCTAATTTAAACTAAATTATCTTGAGCTATTTTAAAACTATGTAGGTAGCATTCAATCACATGGTGTGCCTAAGGTCAGCATGACCACTCTCTCCTCTTTCCCCAACATTAGTTATCACATCTCCTCGGTAATTAATCATACTCAAGTATTGGATTAGTAATATCCTTGAGATATAGTATTAGTAGTTAATACTTTGGTTTATTATTCAATCACCATCCCTACAATCATATTCCTAATATTTTTATCAATTTCACATACCGGTCGACTACGATAGATAAATCAAAACATCCATATTTTCTTCCATCATTCATATCTTATCACTAATTTTTCAATTCATCATTTAAATTTTAAAATTTCCTCACTTGATTGGGGCATGACTGAGACCATATCTTTATTATCATCACTTTATCCCTTGCATGTGTCCTTGTTAGAGGTATCATTGCTATCAATCACATTATGTATCATTGATTTGATGCATTACATTCCAATTATTATCCTTAATATTTTTTTCACTCAATCATATCATTTCTTCTCTCTCATCTCACTCATCATATCACTCAAATTTATCTTTGAGATATACTCATCATTAATATTATAAAATGATTATCTTGTTCTAGCATGATTCTCTCCTATAATGCATCCTTATTTGGGATATGTTGAAAAATTATGACCTTTTGTATTATCATCATCATGCTACGATTGATTCCCACTTGAGATGTATCGATAATCATGACATAATCATTTTATCTCAATGTGCATTTGTATTTTCTATGGGCATAATCAATTTTTAACTCACTACTCATGTCAAGTTCTTTCATTAATCCCTCATCTCATATCCCCTCCCCTTATCCATTCATCCTTTCTTCCCTTTGTTTCTTATTTTTGAGTGGCCATCCACCTCTTTCCTCTCCACATGTCGCATTAAGGGGGCATCATGTGTTTACTAACATCATTTAATAACATTACTTCATGCGTGTATTTATTATTTGTAATACCATTACTCCTTCCACTTTTTCCACTCATAATGCCATTTCAAATAGGGGAAAAATGTATGCATCTAAATTTTCTTACTTCATCACTAACATCATCAATTTCATCTATTTCCCTCTAATTTATTCTAATATCATACTATCCTAGTCCTAGTCGAATATTTATAATATTTCCTCAATCCTATACTAACCTTATAACATCCCATGAATAATTAATTTATGTAAATCCTGATTATCTACTAACAAATATTATCTTATCTAATAATAGGTAATTTTAAATTCCCTTCCACCCACCCTAACCTAGTAGTAGCCTTTCCTAGAATCCTAATCCATAATCACCTAAAACATATCTAATAACTAACCTAATATACTTGTAATCATCATTAACCCCTCCTAATGGATTTTAGAATTCTCCATTTCTATAATCCTCTCTATCTTATACCTCCTCTCTAGAATCTTTTAGTTCTAGAGGATTTCAAAGAATTTGTAATTCCTTTTAATTATCCATTTTTCCTATCTAAAGTATTCATTTCTAGAGGCTATTAATGAACTTATAATTCATTAGAAAATCTCCCTCTATTTCCTATTTAAACCACACTCACCCTCCATTGAAATTAACTATGAAATTTATGAGCTTCCATACTAATCTTAAATTCCAATGCATTAGTCCTCATTATCATGCTATTAAGTAATCCATATCTTGAAATAATCTAATATCATGTTGTTTAATAAAATCTAAGTTTTTACAAAATCCAAATCATTTCATTTTTTTCCTAGTTTCATTTTTATCTAGAGTACTTAGCTTTAGGATTGAATTTTTCTATGAGTGCTCATCTACTTGCATTTTTATCCTAATGGATTTAGATTTTAATGGTAGATTGATAGTTTGAGTAGATATTGATATAAATTACATATCTAGATTTTTTTTTGAAAATTTTTGTCTCAAAAATATTTTCTAAACTTGATTATATGTCTTGTAGTACCCTAGGTGTCTTTCTACTGGCACATCATACACTGCTCTTAAAATGTTTCCTTCATTGTAGACTTAAGTACTAAAAGGACTCAATTTTTATAAAAAATAAACTCATCCCATATTGTATACCTATAATACTTTACCAATCCCTCAATAATTTTATTATTAAAAGCATTCTTTTCATATTCCATCATAATAATGATCGTTTAGTCAACAAAAATAGAGAAAATAGAATATATGGTATATTTCCTAGAAAGTATATTAGCTTCAATAATTTTATTTCCCTTCATGTATTATATACAAAAATTATATTCTTATAGTTCACTCACACATTTTTATTATCCATCATTCAAATGTTTTTCCCTAAGAATAATTTCAAACTATTATGTTTTGTTTTAAGAACCACCTTGCAATATACTAAATACTATCTAAAATTTTCTAATGCATGCATTATGGCTAAAAATTCCTTACCATAAGTAGAATAGATTTTTAATAGCTCTTTTAACTTCTTAATTTAAAAATAACTAAATTCCCCTTTTGATTTATAAAAACTTCTATCACCTCTCTCGAAGCATCACATTCTATAATAAATGGAAAGAAAAAATTAGGGATTACAAGCACTGGAAAAGAGCTCATTAACTCCTTCACTTTATCAAATGTAGCTTGAGCTAACTTGTTCATAATAATTATCCCTTTTTTTCAAATCTATAAGAGGGGATACCAATTTAGAAAATCCCTTGACAAAACTCTTGTAATAACTACATTACCCAAATAAGACTCTGAATTATGTCAAAGTAGTAATATTTGTCCAATCTAAGATATATTAGATATTTTTTTGATCCACTTGTACTCCCTTAGTAATAATGACATGCCTCAAATATAACACTTTTTTTAATCCAAACTCACATTTGGATTCCTTATAAAAATTGCATGTTTCTTTAATATGTCCAAAACCACGTCTAGATGTTTTAAGTGATCCTCCCATGTCCTATTGTAAACCAAGATATAATCAAAGAAACCAATAAAAATTTCCTCAAATGATCCCTGAAGATATGGTTCATATTATATTTAATCGTAATAGGATAATTAATAATCCCAAAAGGCATGACAAAAAATTCAAAATGTCCATAATGTCACCTAAAGGTAGTTTTCTCTACATATTCATCTCTCATGCAAATATGGTGATATCCAGATCTTAGATCAATATTACAAAAACAAATGTCAACATTTGATTCATCTATGAGCTCATATATCATTAGAATATAATACCTATTAATAATGTTATTTATATTTAAGGCTCTATAATCAATTTATATACATAGGGTCCCATCCTTATTTTTAATAAGAACTACAAAAGATACAAAGGGGATTGAACTTGGTCTTATGAAAATAATACGTAAGAGATCCCTAATGGTATTTTAAATTTATTTTTTAAACCACCTTGGGTGATAATATGGAGTAGTGATGATTGGTGTTGCACCTTATTCTAATTATATTACATGTTGGAAACCTCTATCTAGGGGTAAACCAGGTGGTAAATTATTGAAAATTTTACTATGTGAATGTAATATTTTTTTCATATCAACATGATAATAATTATAATTAACTTTTTATGAATCATAAGAAGTTATAATACAATGTTATACCCATGTTTATTTCCCTCTTTATATTATCATGTCCATTATTTTTGTTGTGATAATTTATGGTGATCCATTAGCCAAGCCCTAGAGAACTATCTCCTTGCCTTGAGAATTAAACATAAATTCCATAGTCTATTAATTATGGTCAAAATCCCAAACATAATTCAGAAATTACACTCCTAAGACCATATCTACTCCACTCAAACTCACCACATAAAATTCATCATATAACTTGTAGTCTTTCATAGTAAGATTGAGTTGCTTGATTAATTTGTTACATGGAATTTTGAGTCCATCTATAATAATAACATTTAATAATTTAAAATATTCCATCTATAACCCTATTATTACCACAAATAATTCATAAATGAAGTTGTGGGTGGTTGCATTAACAATGAGTATTATCATTATTTATCCATTGAGCACTCCATTAAATCAAAAAGATGATATTTAGTTTATCTTGATAAGGATGACAGATGACCTACACCTATGATTTAATTTCCCACCTATTATATTTATATATTTTCCTCTTATTCTATGTTTTCAACTTCTTCTAAACCTTGTTCATCATCTGATATAACTTTAATGTAGTGCACTTTCCATTTACCTAGGAATCTATGCCCTAGTCCCCACAAATATTTATGTGTGAAATAAAGCTTCTTCCTTCGTAGTTCTTTCCTAGTATCCTCATCCATATTTTTTATGTTATAGGGAGATATGGATTTTTAAAAATATGTAAACAGTTCTCTCTTCATAAAATTACCTTTTTTAAAACTAGGATAAAATGGTTTGGAAGGATAAGACAACTTGATATTTTATGCTAAAAGTTAAAGAGTTAAAGCTCTTATTATAAAATCATGTAAAGTGATTGGTATAAAATATTGGAAAAAACCTCTAAGGGGATCAATTAGTGTATCAATAAAAATAAAAATAACCATTTTTTAAAAATATAATTTACCAACACAACCATATATTGTAATTATAATACATACGAACTTTCTATGTTTGTTTTTAATTTATTTTAGAAAGTTACTTACAGTACTCTTCTTCATCCTTCAACTCAAATATGTTAAGAATACTCTATCTAAACTCTTCAAAGATATGTATTTCATCATGGATTTGTATTATTAGGCCATGATACCACAAATAATATGTAGTACCTTAAAAATATAGAGTAGTAAATTGAATAGCCTCATTCTCCTTCATAGGGTTGATATCAAGGTAGGTTTGTAATTTTATGCAACCAAACCCTATCTAAAATTGTATCACCAACATCCTAGGTAGGAGCTAATAGTTTCTCAACTAATTTTCATAATCTTCCCTTTACCAATCTAATATTTTCATTGTTCTCTTAGATGTGTGTCTCCTTTTCTAATCTATACAAGCTTATCTTATAGAAAAACAACTTTGAGACCATCTAAACTCATGTATGCATTATATATCTCTATTATTTCTACACCAACTTCTCGAATGGATTGAAGGGCCGAAATTATGGGATCTCCTTGTTATGATATGAATTTTGGTTTTATGTTTTTTAAAATGGAATGACCTATATATATATATATATATATATATATATAGAGGTGAGCCTTCTCTTCTATAAATAAATCCCATATATATTTGACTCACAATTTTAAAACATCACGTCTCTCAACTCCATATACAGTATAAATACTACTCAAACACAACATGAATTCACAAAAAATATAGGTTGATTATACAACACATGAAAATATTAAAATAACCTAACCTAAACATCCAAATACACTTGTTATATTTTATTAAAAACCCATAATTTTGAAAAAAATATAGATATGTAATTCCATATATGAGTTGTTACAGAGCTTTGAGTTTAGATTCTAGCTAATGTTAAGTGTTTATGTATATTATCAGTGTAAGTTGAGTTGAAGGTATTTGTTTCAAAATTATGGGTTTTTAAAAAAATATAACAAGTGTATTTGGATGTTTAGGTTAGGTTATTTTAATATTTTCATGTGTTGTATAATAAACCTATATTTTTTGTGAATTCATGTTGTGTTTGAGTAGTATTTATACTGTATATGGAGTTGAGAGAGGTGATGTTTTAAAATTGTGAGTCAAATATATATGGGATTTGTTTCTAGAAGAGAAGGCTCACCTCTATATATATATATATATATGGGATTTGTTTCTAGAAGAGAAGGCTCACCTCTATATATATAGAGGTGAGCCTTCTCTTCTAGAAACAAATCCCATATATATTTGACTCACAATTTTAAAACATCACCTCTCTCAACTCCATATACAGTATAAATACTACTCAAACACAACATGAATTCACAAAAAATATAGGTTGATTATACAACACATGAAAATATTAAAATAACCTAACCTAAACATCCAAATACACTTGTTATATTTTTTTAAAAACCCATAATTTTGAAACAAATACCTTCAACTCAACTTACACTGATAATATACATAAACACTTAACATTAGCTAGAATCTAAACTCAAAGCTCTATAACAACTCATATATGGAATTACATATCTATATCATAGTAATTTCATCATAAAATATTTGGTATAAATGTCTTTTATACTAATACCACCTTATTCAAAGAATTTCCATTCTAAGATGATCTAAAGAACATTGCACACACATTATTCCATAAGAGAAAATCATTAGTTGGTAAAATATCCTCCCATAATTAAATAATGGTGTATTAATACATAAAAAAACTAAGAGTGGAAAAAAATATATTCTTTTTTGTGGAGTAAGGTGACATGAGTTATAAAAGGTAACTAGTCCCCATCTTTATCCACTTTCTCAATATTCACTTAGATCCCACTTTTTCCCACTTTTGCTTCTATTTCTAAACTTTCACAAATATGACCAACTTTAGATGAGGATACATATGAAAAATAAATTATAAATTTTAATTAAAACCTCATCATTATCCTCTCCTAGATAACCATGGCCATAATTTTCTAAAAAAATATTAATAACTTAATATTTACCTTGATTTTCCCTTATAGACTTTTCAACTTGCCAAATCTAAATATACAATTAATTAAATATTTATCCCAATTTCCTTTTACTTATTACAATATAATTGAAAAATTGATTAGTTAATTCTTAAATTAAAATTAATTATAAATGGGACATGACATGTCAGTTTTATCCCTAGTAGGTTGCATGCTCAGTGTATAAATACCTAAGAATAAGGAAACTAGGTTCACCTTCTTATTTATAACAATATATTCATTTATCATATGATTAATGAAATATTATATATACAATTGGATTTTATTTAATATACAAATATAGGGTAAGAAAATATGAGAGAGTTTAGTGGCCATGGAACTATTTAAATTTTTAGATGAGTCCTTATTGAGGAGCATCTCGTAGGCTTCAAGAATCTCTATCACTTAGATGTCTATGAACTATTCAATTGTAAGAATAGATTCTAGTTACATGTGGAAATTAATAATATCACCCACTAGTTTTACCTCTTATTTATCTATTTTTACTATTACCTTATCTAAATTGATATGAACTAACCCTAACTTTCCATAAATACCTTCTGACATTACATTTACTAAGGGTCCTGAGTCCACCGAATAATGTTATACTTTGTTTCCAAATAACCTAAAAATCAAGAGGAAGGGAGGGACCTTATTCATGTTGTTATGTATGATTAAATTTTTGTGGTATATTTTATTCTTAGTTTGGGTAGGTTGTAATAAGTTTTTTAGTTAAGGACTTGACTAGGAGATTGTGTTGCTTTGTAATCAAAGCAATTTCATGAAGGGTGATATTTGCCTTAATCATACTCATGTATTCTACTATGATATATCCTACCTTTTTTAAAATTGGTTTTTTCTCCACAAGATATTTTGGTTCATGATATTTTAGAGGTGGAGGGTCATTCATAACATTGTGATCTAATGGGTTTGTGTTGTTGTTTGGGGGAGTTGAAGTAGTGAGGGGTTGTTATGGTTTCTATTTCTTTAGGGAATAATTGATCCTTTGACACTTTTAAAATTAATTAAACTCACTATTACTCTCATATAACCTATATTATTGTTGGCTATGAAAATACACTATTTTCATCACTATGGTTGTGTTAGGCAATATACCCAAGTTTGCTGATTTTAGATGATTTGGAACCACCTCATACTCCTCCATTTCTATTTGTAAGATCTCAAATGTAGTACATAAAACTATATATTCAAGTTACCCATTTGTATTTTATGTATATGGCACTAGTTAGGTATATTTATCTCAAAGATGTTGACATTAGGTAGCCTATTAAGGGAGGGCTATGGCTGACTATGGGGATGACTATAATTTATATTTTTTATTTGGTATGTGATTTTATTGTTTAAAATTTAAGAGTTTTATTTTACCATTTACCTTTTTATATCCAATAATTCATTACTTATTATTTGGACTATTTGTTAGATGGCATACAACTCATATCTAGTAGTTTCCTAAGGTATAGTTCAGGTGTTGTTATCTACTTCCAATGTTACCTAGTATTGTAAATGAGGAACCATTTCATGGTTTACTTTGTTAATAAATCCTATGTGTTGGTTTAGTTTTAAATGAATCAAGTTAATTTTTTCAATTATCATTAGTGGTTAAAACATTGGAATATTCTAGTTTGTGCTAGGAAACAAGTTCAATACATCTATATGACATAAAACATTAGGAATGGGAGCCATAATTTGACCTTGAGGGTTTAAATTTTGGTTGAGTTTTATGTATTTTTAATAACCAAAAGGTAATTTTAATATTTTAGGATCTCATATTAATAATATTTATGTTTATGGTTCCAAATCATTCTTGTACATCTCAAGCACCGACTGGGTGTTAGGTTGGTAAAGCACAATGACTCAAATATACATTTTTTATATCATGGCATTGAATTTTTAGATAGGATCACTAGGTTCTAATTTTATTAAAGTGAACTAATGATATTTAATTATATGGTCAATAACTTCCACAAATTGAGCCCAAGAAAGCACTACTAAACTAGTCCCAACTTGTGATTTAGTTTTTGGGGAGGTTAAAGAACTAGTCATAGGCTAAGTCCATAAAAATAAATGGGAACAATATTCATGCCACATATTCATGTTCCATATTGAGAAGCCTTAGGGTATTCCTGTACAAGGTCACATGTTCTTCATCTATTCATTCTACACTTAGGGTGAAATGGGGAAGATATCTTTTTAGGTTCATGGGTATGTGCTTTATTATTTTTGGAAAAATAGTGTTTAGTTCATAAATAATAAGGGATATGGAGTAATGGAGACATATAGTTTAATAAGGTAAAATATATATTTTTATAAAATAAATTACATGAGGAGAAGAAATAAATTTATCTAAAAATGAGCTAAAATGGGATATTTTAGGGTTAGAAACTGAGATGTAGGACTAGGATGTTATCTTGAATCTAGATCTAAATTTTGTTTTCTAATTGGATAGGAGTGTCAAAACTAGATAGGAGTGGCACCAATATTATAGTATTTATATAGTGATATTTTTCTAAGGATCTAATCTTTTTGGGTTTTATTCAGTAGGTATGTGTGATCCTATCTCTAACATTTTAGTAGTCAAAAGTCTATAGAGCTCTTAGTAAAGCAAACTTTCTCTTCAAACCCTATCTTCCATTGTACATTAAAAAATTGCAAATAAGAGGGGGGTGGGGGTTAGTGTATGTAATATTCACTAGATGTGGATCCACACTAGTTTTGTGGGCATGATACCTACATACTAATACTCTGAAGAGCGACCAAGCTATATGTAGTTCTCCATTTTAAAGTGTTTGGGGCAATTGTGATATGAGAATGTAAAGAAATGTTAAATTGGGTGTGATTGAGATGACTAAGGACTAGTGTAAGGATTCAAATAAGCTATAAATAGTATTCGATGATTGTATGTAGAGAATAGGGAAACGTTCTTAAGTAATATTTCTTATATTCTTGCTTGCTTTATGATATTTGACAACCCTTTCCAAATGATCTGTGAATGGGATTTTATAGGGATCTATTGGTCATGGGTTGAATGTACTTACATTAGGACAATAAGTAAAAGGATGGGGAACCAAAATAAATTGACCATTGGGGATAGAAATATACTTGGACAAGAGCATCAAAAGTGGATAGGAGTGGAAATGGTGTTAAAGTCACAGTGTGGCATTATTGTCCTAAGCAAACAAGACCTAGGAAGATGGATCTATCATGGAAAGAGGGCTCTATATCATTTGGGATCAAGTCTGATAGGCTATGAATGACTAAGAATAAATGAAAAGATGCTTATGAGGGTTATGAGAGCAAGCAATAGGGACCTAGGGTTGGGTGTCATTAGCCACACTCAAGTTATCAATTTTTGCATTTTATATGATTACATTTACCCCCCTTTATTAAATTGAGGCATCCAATCCAAAGATTAGAATCTTTGATAGAAAGATAATTCAAGAAATAAGAACAACATAATTGTAATAATTTTATCTCTAAGAAGAGATGTTTTATTGATCAAATTTGCTCACCCAAACATATGCCTATCTTTTAGAAGAGATGTCAAATTTAAATTTTAGGTTACATATTCATTTATACATGTTTTTAAGGCATGATGAGGATGTTTAAGGTCACAAATATTGAGGGAGATTAAGTGGTTCGACTTCCACAATTTACAACAATACAAAATTCTAGGAACTACTATTTTTAAAAACTTACTATTTTTAGACTACACTACTAAAATTAAAATTTGGGGTTATTTTATTTGTTTTTTTGGGTAAAACCAAAAAAATTGAGATTCATACCATCTCATGATGTTCCCCTCATTATTATCTTTCCAACAGTTCAAATGGGGAGTCAAACGGAGCTATGGTGCAAAAGTTATGGATCTCAAAAGTTCTGCCACCAATTGGGGTAGAACCATCACCCAAATTGTCACCTAAAATGATGCTCAGATCAATAGTGAAAAAAAATAATAGGATAAATGAAAAATATAAAGTTCACCTAAAATTATCTACAAGGGTGAAGCCCATGAAGCTATGTGATGTTGGGTGTGCATAGAGAAAGCACACTATGAAGTGTAAATTTGAAAAAAAAAGTAGTTAAATTATTACTAGATACACTATATCTAAAATAATAATGTAAAAATAAAGGTAAGAGATAAAGGAAGAGAAAGGAAAAAATACCTCACTAGGTATGTAAACCAATACAAAACCTATTGTGATGCTGAGTGATGCTAAGTAATATTATGAACGGAGTTGAGTTCTCAATTCCACAAAAATGGCTCAAGAATGAAAAGGCTATGCCTTTGGCTCCATCATCACCCACTAAGTGAAGATAGGTGGTCATACATGTGTTTATTTATGTTTATAATATTTTTCCAATCCCTATGAATAGGCAGCTCAAGAATACAAAGGCTAGCTAGTCCTTTGGCTCTATTTTTCCCCATGAAGTGAAGATATAAACTAATACTAGTATGAAATATATGCCATATGAGATGGATCCTAAATCCCATGAATTTAATAAGATCTAATTTTTTTTGCATGGATATTTAAATGTATGCTTGAAACTAGACCACTCTTGGCCCCTCCAAAAGATGATGATTAGGCTTCTATGAAAACCACTTCAAAACTAAGAATCTAACTTATATGAAAGCCATTTAGGAAATTAGGAACATGGAAGTTAGGATTGCATGAAAGACAAAACAAAATGATTCTAACCACCTATAGATGGAGTAAGGCATGCAATTTCTATGAATTCTTGGATAATACTAAACTCAAAAATAAAGAAAACAAATGTGTTGCACACATTGACCCCAATCACTAGTGTCTGAAACATGGATTTTAATCTAGAAATTGTACCAACTACCCTATATAAAACTAGAAGTAAGAGTCATCATGCCATGTATGATTACCCCTATATCTGGATTCTCTAAGAAAACTATATTGAAACTACTGATTTTGGTCTAAACTGTAGATGAAAAAATTGTAGCTGAACTTACCTTTCTATCTATTTCTAGAAAATATGGCTTTTTTGCTATTTCGATAGGAGTGCTAGAAATAGATAATAACACCATGGACACTGTAGTCTAGTCTTGGTGGTATTGTCCTAAGCCAAATCTAATGTCTATTCTAGATTCTTGACTATCTTCATGATCTATTTTGACTAGTTTATTGTTTGGTTATTATTTAATGTGTTGTGAATGTTGTTGTTTTGACTGTTAGGAGCTTTGATCTCTATGAAAAACCTCTATTTGTTGCCCCATCTTATAAGGGTAGGAATGTAGACCCTATAATGACTACACTTAGAATAAATCTCCATAAAAGAGTGTTATGATATAAAATATATTATATATCAATGATAATTAGCAAGATATCTGAAGATATGGCATGATTTATATTGAGAGATTGTTAGATCAATAGGGCTATGCCTCAATAGATGTAATAATTTAATATCATATGCAATGTATTGAAATAAAATTTAAAGTTTGGTTAGTTGTTAGTTAGAGGGATGGATCATTATGTCCATCATGGCATCCAAGAAAACATGAATAATTCATGATATGGATCATGGCATTGCAAACAATCGAGAAGCGAACAAGAAATAATCACATAAGACAAGAAGCAAGATGCATACAAGAGTAACATAGGGGCCAAGTAAACAAGAGACATGGGCACATGTCACTCAAATTTGAAAGTAAACATACGAGGCATGTTGAAATGCCACATACACATACAATTAAAACAAGCAAGTTGGCATAAAAGCCAAAATCACATAGAGGAGTATAGGCAATATATATTGGAAAATGTACTAAGGCACACACATGAATAGAAAAAAATAACATTATGAAATGTCCTAAGTCAAATACAATAGACAAAAAAGAACTGATAAAATTCAATCACATCAAGCTAATGCTAAACAAGTAAATAAAGCATGTAAGAAACTAGAATTAGCAACACATCTAACTAATCAAACAAGAAGTGAATGTATGCAAGGCATGTTAGAGTAAGACTAGGTATATTCTAAGATATACACATGTTATATATAGTAGTGAGTGTTGATAGAATAATATATGTATGCTAGTGAATAAAATACATCAACATGATAACTACAATGTTTGTATAAGAATGCCATAGCTTGGATGGTGTATTAATGTAGAGGATGCCCCCAATGGGTATGTATATCAATGTATGTCTTGAATGTGGAAATAGGATTCCCCCTCAATGGGTAGAGTAAAACAATCAAGGAGATAGAATTCACTACCAATACTCAAAGAAGATCAAGTGCATAAGGGTAATATAGATAAATTGACAAACAACAAGCATAGAACAACAAATGTGAGTCTAGCATATTAGTGGATATGTAAAGCATGGATGATGCATACAATAATATTTTTTGGTGTTTTTGACATATTTGAATTTTTTTTTGTATTTTGAATTATGTGAATGTTTTTGGAAATTTTGATATATTTGAGATATGTACAATCAAGCATAAGAAGAGTATGTATAATAAATTAAAAGGAACTATGCACAATCAATTATTAGGAGACTATGTACAAATGATTTTAAAAGTTAATGTATAATATAATGTGTGAAATGCAATGCTAGATATGGAATCTACATAAATGCATGATATTCGTTGGATTTTTGAGTTTCTTTCCTTCCAGTGATGCTATATGATACACTTTAAGGTTGAGATTTTATGTAATAATGTATGGACCTAGTCAATTTGGTTTGAATTTTCCTTTGATTTCTTCTTTTTTATTGATATTTTGAAGATTTTATTTGAGAACAATATCATTAACTTCAAATTCTTGGTGTGAATTCATTAGTTGTATAATCATTGTATACATTTTTGATAGGTTATAAGATATTCTACTTCTTGAATGCATGTATGGTCTAACTGCTCAAGCTAGTGTGGATTTTTTTCATGATACTAGTCATCAATGAGAATGCCTTTTAGAGAGACATGAAGGGATGGGATTTATAATACTAATGGTAAAATGGATTTTGTGTAATAAATAAGGGAATAAGGAGTGGTAGGAATAGTATCATCTGAATCAATTTGTATGTCTTGTGGAGAATCTAAACTTTCTCTAAAGTATGCATGGGCATTTGTGTGATGTGTAAATCTATTTTTATGATAGCAAGATGGGAGGTACTCATATTCTCTAAAAAATTAGAAGAGGGATTCATCGTTATAGAAATCATCTAACATATACATATCTAGTGAGACCGTGTCATCAATAAGATCAAGATAGATCAACGATAATGTTGAAGTATGATTAATTGTGTTGTCTACCAATGTGATGGGTGGATTAAATTTTATATGTTTTAAAGTTGTAGAAGAAGGTTTATCATTAATAAGGGTAAGTTGATAACCTATTATTTGCCTTCCATGTTATGTTGATGCCTTAATAGGATTGATGATTCCTTTTTCTGGCTTTCCAAGACTATTTCCATGATATCCCATCTTATTAAGACATTTAAGTGCAAAAGGGTAAGTAAATTAGTGATTTGGTGTGGTGTTATGACAAAACTTGGAATTTTTTGATGTGTTGCATTGTCCAAGTGTGCATTATGAGTAGTGTGTTATGTAGGTATATTATTAAGATTAAAATGTAGAATATAATTTTGTAGAGATTTGATAACCTGGTAGTATTTAAAAGTTTTATTTTCTATTGGGCATGTGTAGATGTAGACTTTGTGACTAAATTTTAGGTAGGCATGAAGTGTATAAGGGGTAGTATGCATATCCTGAATCCAAGGCCTTTCAAGTAATAGACTATAACTGAGGTCATTTGGCATGACTTGGCCAGTAGCTGGCAGTATCTTAGGTCCCAAAGTAATATTGAGTGTTATTTGACCTATTAATTTTCATGGGATGTTGTCAAAACCTTGGATATTCACATTGGAATGGCATACATCATGAGGTTGTATATTAAGATGTTTAAGAAAAGAAATGTTGTAAATGTTGAGTCCCAAGATATTATCAACTAGTACTCTGTTTACCCCAACATCATTAATTATTAATTGGATATATAGATGCAGATTTTGTTCAATTATGTGTCACAAGGGTAAATGCTCTTTTTTAAAGGAAATATGTTCTTCATTCCATTACATTTTATTGAGGATAGAAGCAACATAAGATGGTTCAGTGGAAATAGGAATTCTAGTATTGTGAAGGGTTGCATATAGTACATCTTTGTAAACATCTCATCACTAGAGGATCTTGAGAACTAAAAATATATTAGAAGGGGTGGTAACCTAAGTTATGAAGCTATAACCATGGGTGTAATCAACCTACCTATATTCATAAACTTGGGTGATAACATGTACCACATGATCTACTATTGGCATAGAGATAGTAGTACGTATGGGATAAGAGCTAGATGGACCAAATTTGAAGGGAGGAGGGATATATAAACCCACTAGTGTTTGCTTGTGTCTAGTAGTGATAAAGAAATACTCAAAAGTAGCTAATAAGTTATATGTATCTATGTAGAAACCATGTATGTGGAATGAGATGCATATAATTAAAGTAATGAGTTGTGTGATAATATGTTTATAAAATGCATCCCATATGAGATATAGTAAGTAATGGATAAACAGCATGAATTTGTGCATGAATGAATAAGAAAATTTGGCATGTGCTATGACATTTATAATGTTTTTAACATGATAAACTTGAAAAAAATTCCATGTGAGAGATAGAGAGCCAAAGATGAAATATTCTATTAAAGACAAGTAAACTTTGTTTTGAAGGAGAGGTATCGTACTATGTTTAATAATCAATTTATTAACTTAATCTCATATTAGGAAAAATAAGCATGAAATGAAAAGAATGAATCTTTGTAATAACATATAATAAACTTCATCATTCATGTACATGATAGGACCAATGATGGTCTCTTTGTTATTCGCAAGAAATGTGAAAAAAAAACTGTGAATAAGTGAGATCCATTTTATGCAATCTTGTTAACTATGTAAGGTAATATCTCACAAGAAATAGGATCTAGTATATGCAGCTAGGATTTGAAATATGATAATTTTGACAAATTAATATGAAATTGTGAATTTGAAAGTGAATTTTTGAGGAAAATATACAACTAAAAATTTAGAAAATTATTGGAAGAGGCTTGATTAAATAGGACTTAGTACGTGTAACTAGGGTTTTGAGAAAAATAAATTTTTGAAAATTACTATGGAATTTTGAATTTTGAATGGATTTTTTTAATTAAATATACTAGGAAAAATTAAGAAAATGAATGGAAAATTATCAAAAAATTACTAGGACCTAGTATGGGCAACTAGGGTTTGAAATAAAATTATTTTAAAATTTACTACTAAATTTTAAAATTTGGAATGAATTTTTTATTTAAATTTTCAAGTAAAAATTTATAAATTTATTGGAAAAAAATAGTATGAATTTTAGCCTAGGGTTTCTAAGGTTTTTGTGTTCAACCAAAGTAAGTCAGGTTAAACAAATGTTTTATTATTTTTGGGAAGCTGCTATTTAGTTACTACATAATAAGGGGTATAGAGTAAGGGATAAATATAGTTTAATAAGGTAAAATATATATTTTTATCAAATAAATTACATGAGGAGAAGAAATAAACTTATCTAAAAATGGGCTGAAATGGGTGATTTAGTGGATAGAAATTGAGATGCAGGACTATGACACTATCTTGAATCTAGATATAGACATAATTTTATGATTATATAGGAATGTTGAAACTAGGTATTGGTAGCACTAGTGTTGTAGTCCTTGTTTGGCACTATTATCCTAAGGATCTCAGCTTTTTGGGTTTTGTTTAATAGGTATGTGTGATCCCATTTTTGAAGTTTTAGTAGCTAGAAGTCTGTAAAACTCCTTGTAGATGAGAATTTATCTTAAAACTCTATCTCTCATTTTACTTTGACCAATTTCAAACAAAAGGGGTGGGGGGGGGTTAGTGTGTGTAAGATTCATTAGACATGGATCCACAGCCCTTGTGTGGGCACACTTCCCATATACCAATACTCTAAAGAGGGATCAAGACATATGTAGTTCTCCCTTTGAAAGTGATTTATGTAATTTTGATATGAAAATGTAAAGAAATGCTAAACTGGGTGTGCATGAGATGATTAGGGACTAGTGTAAGGATTCAAATAAGCTAGAAATAGTATTAGATGAATGTATGTAGAGAATAGGGAAATGTGCTTGAGTAATCTTTCTTATATTATTGCTTGCTTTGTGATATTTTCCAACCCTTTCCAAATGATCTTTGAATGGGATTTTATAGGGATCTATTGCTCATGGGTTGAATGTACTCACATTAGGCCAACAAAGAGAAGGATCAGGAATTAACAAAAATTGATCATTGGGGCCAAAAATGGACTTGGACAAGAGTGTTGAAAGTGAATTTGAGTGGCACTTGTGCTATATTCCTAGTGTGGTGATATTGAATTGAGCAAATGAGACTTATGGGGATGGATTTGTCATGGAAAAAGGGGTTTAGTTTAGTTGGAATAAAATATGGAAGGCTATGATTGACTAAGAATAAATGAATTTATACCTTTGAGCATCATGAGACTAAGAAAGATGGAGCTAAGGGTTGGGTGTAATTATCCATTCTCAAGTTACCAACTTTGGCATTTTATATGACTATAGTATGTCATCGACAACTCTAGAAACAATGATAGTTGACCTATCTTACTAGGGTACTTAGAGATAAAATATGGGTGGTCTATTTGGGAGAGACTAATAAGATAATATAGTGGGATCAATTATTGGTCTTGGTCTAGATCTACTAAGTCTATGCTTCCTATGAAACTACAAAGGTGAAACAACTATTCTTTCAGAATGATACATAGTTATGATGATATGTGTAATAGGATCTAGTGTGTTTTATAGATATAAACTAGTTAAAACATCACCACTAACAATCATAAACTAGCATAAACCCATTAGACTATCAATAAAATTTGAGAAATAGATTCACCGTCTTAATTTTAACTATTATGTGTCCCAATGTACTTTATACCCACAAAGAATCTCATGATATTAAGTGATTTGGAGAGGAAAGTGGGAGATAATGGATGGGATAAAATATCCCCTTTTTAATTATAGGATTGATGCTATTTTAGTATAATAACCAAGTTATTTAAATTTTTATACTCAAAGAGTAGTGATTATTACCATGGGAGGTTAAATATGCATGTCATTATACTTTTGATCAATTGTTAATTGAAGAAACTTATAATTGTAATTAGCTACTAAGTCATGTATATTAAATTTATAAAATATTGGGATTATGTGGGTCTTAAAATAAACATAAAATGGGGGAAAGGTGGGACAAGAAAGAGTTTTTCCAAGGAAAAAATATGATAATTCTTAGAGAACGTGACTAAGAGCTCTGCCACTATTACACCATTGTGTCCTAAGTTTCACCAAGGATTCTAACTCAATTTTTCATTGGGAAACTCTAAGGAAATATATTGAAACACTTAATTCATAAACTTTCAATAAATATAAACAAAAAAAAAACCTATACTAAAAAACACATAGGTCTTTCAAACATAACCCGTAAAAAAATAAATAGATTACTGAAGTTTTAAAAAATGAATATGGAAAGGGTTTATTAATGGGTTATAATAACACAACACATTATAATTATAGCATTAATTTTATAACAAAACACTTGTTTAATTATCTAACATTTGAATGCATTCAAAACTATAAATGAGCAACACACTAGTAAACAAACAACTAGTTTAGTAGATAATAGGTAATTGAGTTCATATAAATGAGTTCATTTAAAAACAGTGCCCATCATGGTAGACATTTATAGTCTAAATGATGAAGGAAAAGGTACATGAAATCCTAACTTATTTTTTATAGTGTTTTTGAACTAAAATTACCTACCTTTGACCACATGATATAACTTACAATTTATAGTTAAGGATGGGGGCTCACCTCCAAGTAACACAAGATTCTCATCATGACCATGATGGCCTCTTAATTTTTTTTATAAATATATTTAAGAAAAATAAATTATCCTCCACTTTTTACACCATACATCTAAGCTATTACCTAACTAATATGTGGAGGATATATCAATGAACCACCTCCCAAATGATTATATTTTACCTTATTAGTAGCTAGCATAGTTTCCACTAGGTTAAAATCCTAGTAAAAGTTGGTCAAATTCATAGGTGGCTCTATAAATATCACCTCATTCCAATAATATATTATAAACATATATTGGGGCCCTAATTTACACATTATCATTTGAAACATGACTAACGCTCATAGTGGATTGGGTAGAGATTTTGAGCATTGCTTGGGATATGGCCTTTTCCACTTTCTTTCTCAAGACCTAGTTAAAGTTACTCAAGTGAAATTTGAACTCATTCTTGTCTAGTAGAGTTCCATCTAGGTGGAATAACATAGTGATATTGACCTATTTTATGTAGGATAACATCTTATTCATGTCTTCTCTAAGGGATATACTACCATCTATGCCATGTTCATCCAATCTTCAATACTATCATGCATGCTCCTCACGTATGTTTGGTAGAGGCTTAGGTTTGAAATAGGAATTATTTTAAATTATAAGAATATGAATTTATTTGCGATCATAACCATTTTATTTCACTTTATCTCCACTAGATTAATCCTCTTTAGATACACTTGGGACCTTTACAGATGTTTCTTGTTATATACTAGATTCTTGACCACCTCTCCCATAGATGATAAAATCTATAATAGGGGTGTCTTCAAATTGTTTAATTAGTTTTGTATGTAAGGATCTCTTTATTTGCACTTATATGGTTCAAAATTTCTCTTTCATGTCCTTTATTATCTTATTAGACATATCATGTGTAGCTCAGGTTATCGAGACCTGGTCCTCAGCTACTTTATCTTTTCCCATGGTGTCCTCACCTTAGCAAGGGCGAAGAGGTATTGTTGAGTTTTTTAGACCACTAGGATCCCATCCTGGATGAAATTTTAGGTGAGGATTATACTCACGATCCATATGGTGTAGTTGAATTAGGGTCACCCTATAGATTCATGTAAGGTTCCTATAACATTTTAGTTATTCCCAAGGTGGAAGGATGTGTTGGTGGGGTGATAGATATGGTTGCAATAGGTGGAGTCCAGGGTATAGTGGGAATGGATAAAGTGAGAGGGATGAAAGAGGATAGAAAAGGAGGATGAGGATGCATGAGGTGAAATGAGTCAACATGAATGGGGAGGTTAAATAGAATATTTGTGCTTTTTATTGTCTATATGTCAAATTAACCTATGGGTAAATGAATTTTGGGAGAGGGGCATTGAGTAAAAAGGATTAAATTAACTAGTTAAATATAAATCCTTCGGTGCCTAGGATGATAGAAAAAGGAGGCCTAGGAATGATGAAAAAATACACAAAATGTGGTGCAAGAGGAGCAATGGGATAAATTTGGACATAAATAAAATTTTGAGGATGAATTTCCTTATGCTTCTGTTGAGGAATTTTGCCTAAGTCAGCTTTAGTTATTGTAGTAGAGGGAGTATGAATGGTAGAGTTCATTCAGATTGATTGAGGAACCTAATGGTCATCTAGAGGGGGTGTTATAATTTATTCAGAAACCTAACATAATCACACCAATGCACTTATTGATAAATGCATAGCTTCACTTATTAGGTATCTAGAACTTATATTTATTTAGACTTGTAGAATGACTAGGAGGGGAACTATGGACATTCCTAATTATGGGATGGGTGATGAAAATGGAAATGAGGAGGTGAAAATGTTATGCATGGTATGATATAAAGGTACTTGGATAAATTATGGAGGGGGTGAAATGTAAAAAATCAGAGGTATCACTTGAGTGGACTATTTTGGAATTAGGAATCCAAGTGGTATAAGAGACTATTGGAGAGTGGAGGGAGTAGGGAAAGGGATACACATCAGTGATGGTTGTTTGTCGTTCCTTAGACTTATCTATAGTATATTACTAATGTTAAAATTGAGTGCTTAAGTAGCATGTGGTGAATCCAGATGGAGTTGTTAAACTTAAATATAAGTCATCAAGGGTTGAAATACTTGAGGATGAGTTTCTTAAACCATAAGAACTTGTGGAGGTAGAGCTGAGGGGCAAGGGGAAGGAATTCAAGGAAGAGAAACTTAGGTAAAATAAGATACCATGAATCTCTATAGAATTCCTCTTGAAATATAGGGGGAGTCATCTTAATATCCTTACCAAGCCGAGTCAACATGGAAGAAGTAAGATTAGCCTAGGAAGATGGCCTAGGTTGAGCCTACTTTTATTTTTTCTTATTCCTTGCCTCATTTAGGAAAATACCTTTTGATCACTAGTCCAATTTAAATATATCTCATCCTCTTCATCAAACTAGTGTCCATAATTGATTTTAAAGTAGGCCTGGTACTTTTCTATATGAGTTTAAATGATGTTGTGTGGGTCTCAGTCCTAAAGATCAACACTACCTATGGAAAATGAGTCTCTTCTCAATGACATATTTTATACAGGGGGAAGGATTGATATATGAGGTGCATGATGGTGAATGGTAGGGAAAGTAATGCCTTATACTCATGGTTTATGTAGTTCTTAAAGATTTCCCCACTAGATTATATGATATTTCCTACATGACCAGGTGGTCTGGGACTTGATAGGGCATGCGGAGGGGAGCATTAAGAGTGATTTCCACCCAAAGGATTGTAACATCCCTATAATAAAAATAATCACCAATTGAAGAAAGAGAACCCCTAATGTCTTTTGATAGTAGAGGCATGGGTGATTATTTGATGGCCATGTAGACCACCAGGGAGAAATAATTACTAATCTCCTTGATATGGTACCTATAATGGTGGCCACATAGCTTTAAAAAAACTACATGGATCACTACACCTATAAGAAATCATGTTGGTAAGGTGTAAGGTTTAAATGTGATAGTTTCATAGACTTCATCTACCAAGTAAATCATTATGTATAAGTCACCTCCTACCTAGGCATATCCCAATACCTTCATCATATTAAAATTGATCACCTAGACAATTTCCAAGACTTATACACCTTGGAGGATAATGTGGAGTTAGGGGATCCATAGAAGGTTGACATGTAGGTAGTCATTATCCCTAAACAATTAGTTAATAAATATCATATTGACATGAATTTTGTCCTTGAAGGTATGAATAGTGTATGTATTCACATCCATATTATTGACCCATTTTGCATTAGGGTTATCTACCTAGTCTTTTAGGACATCATAAATCTACTGAGAATTAGTCCACATGGTCATCACATACAAATCATAGGTGATAATATACTCTAAGAGGTTATAGTAGGCTTTGAATGCACCTCTTACAATGTATGTGACTTGATGTTAATAACTCATATAGCATACCATGTCATGGAAAACATCCTACACTCACTTAGCTCTAAACTATAGATTACCAAAAAATTCTACATAAATAAAGTCCTCTAGCATTTCCATGACTTGATGTAGCCTGCACTTCTCATATGCCTTGAGGGCATCCTCGAACTCAGCCTCATATTCATTGTCATTGTTAAATTATTTGTGTACTAGGTTAATGGATTTCAACACCTCATTATAGTGTTTGAAATATATCAAGCCATCCAAGAAAGTTATGTTTCTATACTCTAGTTTGGTTTTATGGCTTTAGGATGAGGTGTTCATTGTAGTTGGGATGGAAATATGTAGTACTATTACTTGATTAAAGGATTAACATAGAGGGAATTGGCAGGAATAAATATTAAGGAGTAGATTCTAAGAAACTAGGAATGATAATGACTAATGAGTTAATCTTGGGTACTTATATAGCTCTACAGATCCTACGTTGATGGTGTTTAGAAGATCAATCAACATAAATTTAAATTTGAGATATTGGTTTGATCTTCCCATTTATTTCCTAATATGGACATAAACTCAAAAATCATGATCACTTGCTACCTAGTCATTTTAGTGATCATGATGTGATGCTTTAGAATATCCAATCATAGCCTAGTTTCCCATCTAATCAATGCTTAGAGTGTGGTAGGCACATGACCATATCATATTTTAGACTTATTAGGTATTTCCTACCTCATGACACATCTCCCTTGATAATTATTTCATGTTTTAATGGCTACCGATCCATGTGTGGCATATTGCTTCAACTTTGTATGCTTGGGGAGAAAAACTCTAACTAGAGGATGTGTGTCATCCTTTGATTAAATTTTAAACTATTATTTTACCTTATTTAAACAACCTTGATGTCTCTTAGACTCTTCCTAACTACACACACACACACACACACAGAGATATATATTCCATGTGGAATGAGGTGATAATTTAGGCTCCCTAGGGTTATGAGATTCTGTCAGGTCTAAGGGACTAACAAGCCTAAAAATTGACCATATGGTGATCTTTAATTTGGTCAAGATATCTAAGTATTTAACATATCTATCAAATCATAGAGACTAAAATTTATAACATTGGGTAAATCCAATTAGTTGGATCTTGTAAACCCAAACCACCAAACTATGTGGTGCTCCTTCATTTAGTTGGGTTCTCCTAAGATCTCACATTTCTGTCAGATCTAAGAGACTAACATTTATAACACTAGAGAGATCCCATTGGTTAGATCCTGAAAACCTTGACCACTAATCTATATAACACTCCATTTTTTTATCTCTCTTGGGATCTGACATCTATATCATATCTAAGAAATTGATAATTCTGATAATGGGTTATCCTAACTTATTTGGATTTGATAAGTTCTAGCATCTTTGGCAAAAATCTACATGACACTTTCACATTTAATAACTCCTCATAAAAACATACACAAAAGAGATTAAGTAAAAGGAAATAATCATGATGAATATAAACACTCACCTCACTACCAACTAAGCCTCACTAGGTTCAATGTACGACTCCGAGAAGATAACACTCTAAGAGACTAAGACTTTGAGAACCTAAATATGGAATGAAACCTATATAAAATTTAGTGAATTAAATAATCTAAAAAATCAACTGGTTCTTATTAGAATACTGATAAGACT
>JARHVA010005402.1:627500-687500 GCA_037957365.1 Torreya grandis
AACTCTTTGCCCATTCTCACTTGCAGTCATAGGGAATCACATGTATAAAACCTATTTAGTATGATTCATGGAATTTTGATGAATATATCATGATGTTTAAAATAATTTCATATAAATAACATCAAATGAGAAATTTCACTTGGCATAAGAAGGGACTATGCTAGTACCTCAATCACACACACAACAATATAACAAAGATATGCACCTATATGTGCCTACAGGAAGTGAGGACATCAAAATGAGGTGTATGATCTTGTATAAAGATATTAGACATCATAATGTTTCATTTATTTCCTTTTAGGATGTTTTAATAAACTATGAATCTATTTTCCTTGGTACATGGAACATTTCATGTTCACTGCCTACATACAACTCAAAGTATACCTACAAGTGCCCTCTATAGGATGTCATGTTGAAAGGGGAGTATTGAATTTTTTTTTAAATCATTTGGAATGATAGGATTGGATTTTAAAAAAAATTAGGGCCTTTAATTGATCATAATAACATACATCTCACATACTGTCCAAATTTGTATCCACTACCTATATGTGAAAATGTTTACCTATAGGTGACATCATAGAGCCATGAAGGTACTTGTATTAAAATTTGAAGAATGTTACAGAATTCCTTGGGGTAATAATATGTAGGAATGATTAAGGAATACCTATTTGAAGTATAAAATAGGTAATTTGAGGTGTAAACTACCTTTAAATATGGAATTACTAAGTTCAGGGATCTAATCCTTGAAAGGTGAAAATAGAGGTTCAAGCCATTTTATGGATATCTTATAAAAAGGTTGTCAAGAGTTTTGAAGTTTATAATTGTTATTGAATTGTATCTCATACATATTAAAATATATATTATTAGTTTAAAGTGGTTGTTTATGGAAAAAAAATTACACTTTTATGCATTGAATTCAAATAATAACACCTACAGGTTTGAAGCCTAAAGAGGGTTCATACACCCAAGGTTACATTAAAGCCATACCTTCATGTTTGAATGACATTATCAAGTTCAAAAGAAATTAAAATATCATAAATGTAATCAAGATATAAGGATATTCTTATTTTTGACCATAACACTACCTATAAGCCTCCTTTTCATCACAAAATGTATACCTACATGCTAGCTAGATGGTTATCATGAAGTTTGGGCTAAATAAATTGGATAACGGATCTCAATCTAGGAATAATATAAAAAAGTGTAGATATATAATTTTTTGGAGTACTTAAATAGGGACATAAAAAATGTAAATAATTCCTAAATAATACATTTCCACCTATAGGTGTGCTTGACTCTAAGACTATCCACCTACATATGGGTGTTTGGTCTTGAGAAAGTTGAAGGATGAAAGTGATAATAAGGTTTTAAGGAGGATTTAAAATAGTTTTTAAATATATTATAAATTTTTTTATATTTTTAACACACTATAAGACAACAAAAAATGTTGAATTGACACCTTGAGCTTAGACTTCATAGTGACACAGTTTGTACCGTCACACTTGGAGTGCTTCACGTTGCTTGTAGCTTTAATGAGGAGATAAAAGTGTAAAAAGTATGGTTTGGTAAATATTAAAATTATTGAGAATTAATTTAAGTTGTATAAATTTTTTAGGAATCCTAAACACCTTAAGGTTGATCTTGAAGAAGCCTGCCATAAGAGGAAGTGAAGAATGCAAAAAATAGTCCTTTTTGGAGGCCTTTTTTGGACAAATTGAGTTGATTAGGTGCCTAAAAAAGTGATTATGACTTATCCATTTGGTAAATATGGTAATTATTACCTAATAAAACTTATAAAACCTTAATTTTTACTTTAATAAAAAATTTATACCTCATTGCTTTGTCTCAGAAGTCAGCCAATCAGGAAAATCAAAACTTTTGACATGTCAAGCAAATGAAGCCAAAATGGGTAATAAAATTGATAATAAGATTTAGGGACATAAATTAAAATATTTTTATGTGTATGGAATGTTAATTGGATCTATTAATAACTCATATAATATTGTACCTCATTAAATGGTCAAAACTCTCTTACACACAGCTCAAGCAAGCAATATCCAACTAGGCCTAGTGGGTGAATTAGAAGAGGGAATGAGAAAGAGTACTTCGAATTTTTTTTTTATGAATTTATGATCTTTTATGAGTAATTAAAAATCATTAGACTCTAGCATAGCCAGGAGATATCAATACAAATATTCAAAACTAGCAAAATGCATGTTAAGCCTATTAGGCCTTAAAGAGGACTAGAGCCAATTGGGGGTCCAACCTCAATTTTAGATCTTAGTGAGATTTATAACAAGTAAAATCATGTTTATATGATGAATTTATATATTTATAATATTTGGGAATGTAGGGTAAGACATGAGAAATTCACTTTTGGACTTTAAGACAACTCAGGCTTGTGTAAATGAGAAAACAAGCTTGATAAGGCAACTTTAGATGCTCACATATTCTCTAAATTTGTGCATGGAGATAAAATAAATTTGGAGAGGTTGATAATGTTTTAAAATTTTCTCCATTGGAATTTTTTTTCATCTCTAATGTCAAACTTTTATGAAATATCACTAAAGGTCAAAATTGCCCTGCTAAACCCTTGAAGATTACCTAATTAGGTAAATGAAGATGCAAATATGATATAATGTAATATAATGATAAGTAAATTTATTTTAGGTTATATGGGAATCTCTTAGGATACTCCCTATCCTTTTGGATTGTACTCAATTGTATGGATTGAGTACAAAATAGGGTATTTTTTTTTATAGTTTTGTGTGTTTTGTAGGTTTTAGAAGGAGTCTAAAGATTAAAATCATAGGGGAGGGAATCTTGAGACTTAAGATAACTCCCCAAAAAAAATTATTTATTTATAAAAACTCCTAATTATTCATATAAGAGCTCTCATCTCAGCCAGTTAGAACTGGAATAATGAACTTGTTAGTGAGAAGGGTGGAAAACTTCAAGTAAATTGATTTTAAGGTGTGACTAATGAATCTAAGTCCATATATAGCCTTGAAATTTTTCATTAATCCCATTATATATTTTTTTCATGAAAAACTAAAGACTTTTTCGAAGCCAAGTGTGTAAGGTGTGTGAAAGAGGGATGTCTTTGACTATAGCTAGTGATGGCTCACTTTTAGAGGAATCCATATGATTAGGAATATATCCAATGCATGGAAGAGAATGTATAAAAAAATTACCTATTACTTCATTCATTGGACATGTCCCTAGTTATTTTTGGGATGTTCTAACAAGGGGAATGATGAAGATAGTTTTTTGAGCCAACAAAAATAATTTCATGCCACATTTCAAGAGTTTCATGCCTTGGATTGACACATGTAAATTTTGAATTTGCATGATCAGTTTAAAATTACCTTATCATACATATGTAACCCCTTATCTCAGCATGGTAAGTTTCCAAGTGACCTTTGAACTTTCCTTTTTTCGCTAGTCTCCCAAATGCTATAAGTAGTGACTTTTTGGGCTCTCTTGGGTAGCCTCCATTGGTTAATGGTGAAACCCTAGACATTTTTGTATTTGAATTTCTCTTAAAAAATAATAAATTTAATTTTCCTACTTAAATGTTTCATAATTGAGTCTTTCTATATTCTTGTTGGTCATGTCTAGTAGAAGATAGTCTTTTCTAGTGTGTTATCCTTGATTATTCACCTAGTGTGTAGAAGAGTAATTTTTGAAGGTCTTTGATAGTGTTATATTTTAAATAAGAGTTTAAAAAGTGGTTTATTATTTTATTCTCCAAAACATAATTTGTCTTCCCTCATAATAATTAATATAACTCTTAAACATAGCATATGAAGCATTGATGCAATAATATGTCTTGAGTTATGAGTTATGTGTGAAAGAAGCTTTGATTTTCTATAAGTAGTATAAGTTCAGTCAATAGGAAAAAAACTATTACTATTGCATCACATTATATCTTTTTTATTTTGTCTTCTTAACCATTTTAATTCAAATTTGGTAAGTAATAAAGTGTTTCAAGGAGTGCATCAAGGGAACTAGCCCTTCTTGAGATTCATCTCACTAATTGATTACCCACAATAAGTGAGATGTTTCCATTGTGTCACTTGGATGAGGAGAGATGATAAATATCATTAAGGGCTGAAAATAAGAGTAAAAAAACTAATACTGAGAACCACTGAGATCTAAGAGTAGTGTTTTGGTAATGGTAGAGTTTCATCTCTTGTGAGTGTCTCCAGTTCAAGGTGATACACCTTTGTTCATCACCTCAAAACATGGAAGTTAGTTTATCCATTGAGGGTTTGAATTGAAGAGATATTCAATGAAATAAAAAATAAGTAAGGGAAGATAAGATAAGAACCTAATGATACCATAATATCGTGTCTATGTAGATAATGGAGATAGAGTGATAAGATGTATTGAGAGCAGTTCAAGGTTGATAATGTAGTGTAAAAGACCTCTTTTGATATAGGGTTAAGATTGTAAGACATAATGAATTAATAGTTCAAGATACATTCCAAAAATATAAAAAATCACTAATCCTACATGATTACTATAGAGGCCTAAGATATTGAGAAATCTGAAAGAGATTCAAGAAATGTGATTTTGGACTTAATAATGAGATATGTCTCATAGTCTACATGTTGAGATTGTAGGACATCATTAAACATAGCATATGATAAAATACCTTGATATACATGTTGTATAATATAAGAGAGGTTCATAATTAGAAAGGTTGAAAATTGGAATACTTACCTTAACTTTTCTTAAAAGGTTTCATGTCTCATACATAGTAGTATCTTGTGGTGAATGGTTGGGACGTATGTATAGGTTTGATGCTCTTATCCTTGAAGCCCACACATAAAGATCATATTTAATCACAAGATAAATTTTTTATTTAAATTTATAAGGATGGTTTAATGGTTCCAAATCATTCAAGTTTACACTAAAAACACTTAGAAGATACAATGACTTTTAGTCCAAAACGAACATGTAGTAATACAACATTACAAGTGACAACTAGTGTGTTCGTGGTAAGAGATGAGAACATGGTTTCAAGGAATGAAATTAACTCAAAAAGGTATGATATGAACTTAGTGACATAAATAGGAATCAAAATGGTCTAATTTAGTCCTAAAACACTAACCAACACCTACAAGAAACACTTATTTCCCTAATATGCACACCTATAAATTGAAGACAATCTTCAGACTAGCTGAGCTAATGAAGAATGCACGTTTGGATGAGAATAAGGGATATAGGGTGGATGAACATGAAATAAAACATTATAATAATTATAATATCACATTTTCATGTGATTCATATAGGTAAATATTTAACTAAACTAAGTTTTCATAACCTCACACTCGGTTATCTAAAACCCTGCAGACAATCATAACTATAGAAACTAGTCATGAGACAATTTGATGTTGAGGGATATTTGAGCATTATCAGAATGTGAAACTTGACATATAGGGTCATCATGATTTAAAATATACATCCATAGTATATTTTATATCATACTAATAGTGGAAGTTCCCTCTATTTTTTTTAGACTAGGGGCATTCCACAATCAATGTAACATGCATGCTTAGTACATGAATGGTAAAAGGATGAGATAGAGAGTATTTAATAAGTATTAGATTATGTGTAGATTTATTTTGGATATTAATTAGTTATAATAATCATCTATAGGCATTGGAAACATTAAGATGTGGCTAATACTCAGAATACACAATCTAGGCCTATAACGAGTAAAACTAAACATAAACCCTCATGGTACCTAACTCCATTAATATGACCACATGACCTCAAAAAAAAATCTAAAAACATTCATGAGAGAGTTTAGGGTTGATTATAATCTAAATTTTGAAGAAAACAATCCATGATTGATCATTTTGGCCTAATTTGGTCTTAGAGGTGTACAAAATGCATAGTAGGAATTAAAGAGCCATTTTATTTCACTCACATCGATAAAAACAAGCTACATGGGACCTAAAGTAGATAATTATAGTTTAGGAGGTCCTAAAATTTATCTTAATGGAATTGGTTTGAGGTTTAAGAATCTAACTTTTATTAATCATCATTAAGAACCAAAATGACCTAAAACCCTCCTAAAACCCTTAAATGATCTGGATGAAGAAAAGATGAGTGGAAATGAAAATAGGAGGGTAAAACTTGTTTTAAACTATCTCAATATCCTTTCCACCTAATTATTCCATACTGCCACTTGTACATATAGGTCTAATTCTATGTTTTTAAAGGATTTGAAGTGTTCTAAAGTAGTAGAAGGGGAAAGATGAATGAAGTCCATTATGGAATGTGTGTGTAGAGTTTTTATAACTCATAATACCAATTTCTCACCTTAGTGGTACATGTAAATCCATATACAAAATTATTTTTTATAGGCAGTCTAAATAAGATAGTGAGAAAACAAGGTGATTGCCTTAGTTTGAGATGAGAGTTGTGATGTTGAATCTTTTAAGGTCTATTTGATAGACCAAAATTGATATAGTTATTTAATAGGTGTCAAATGCACTTAAAATTAATCTTCTTGAGAAATTACAAGTCACTTAAGTGATAAGTGTGAAGACAGGCCTAGAAGGCTAGTGAGTGACTACAATAAATTGAGTGGTAATTACCAAAGAGAAGGCTATCCATTGAGGGGTATATGATGATAGTCACAATCAAGTTTTCACCTTCTCAATTAATAGTATATTTTTTAATGGATGATATAATATTTTCAAGCAATTAATTGGACTCCTCATCATCAAGTTAGTTTCAAAGAAAGATATAGAGGATATCTAGACCAACTTCAAGGTGTCATGTTTCAGACAAACACTTGTCCAAGACAACTTCATGAATTATTACCTAACTATTTTTTTGTAATTTTAACTATATTTCAAGCCTTGACACTTAGAATTATGACTCTTCAACTTCATTATTTCTCTCTCCTCTCCTAATATCTATATATTCAAGCCATTTTGGCATTGTGAAGGGATCCACACCAAGTATGAAGAAGCCCTACTAGTTTGAATATTGTATTTCCCTTTGAATAAATATTTATAATCTAGTTTTGAGTTCATAACTTATTTTCTAAGTGAGTTAAGTAGCACATAGTGAAATGAAAAGTGATAACCATCTATCCTTATGTTATCTTTACTCTTTCATGTTTGTTATAAGTAGTATACACTCTAATAGGTCAAACGAAGTGTAGCTAGTGTATTTTTTGATCTAAGTGTTAGGGATAACATTAGTGTCTACAATCATACCTCTTGTTAATTTACCTTGATAAGTGCAATGTATATCACCTTAATGTTTGAAACACTTATGTTAGAGAAATTTAAGATGTTGTAACTAGTATTGTGAGTCATATTTCATAGTTCAAGTGTATGGTAGTATAATTTAGATCAATCTAGTGTATCACATCTTTAGAATATGTTACTTTCATGTTTCCTTCTATCTCTTTTCATCCAAATAATCAATTAGTTTAGGTGATAAGCTATTAAAGAGAAATCTAGGGAGCTAGTGATTCAATCTATAGGTTTAGCTTTGTTATAGGCAACCCAAAGGCCTAGAGATAATCCAATGTTTCACTCAATTTGGATAAGGCTTGAATAACCTCTCTAAGGGTGACAAATTTAGTGACAATAATAACATTGTATGATAATCTCATGCAAATTATTCAATTAAAATAATGATTAATCTAAATATAATTAAATTAATTAATAAATAACAACTGTATCTCAACTAGAACATGCATATACATTTTAATATTTAGAAGGTAATAATGTAACACTGATAAAAGAAGAAAAATATAACATAGTTTTTTTAAACTGGTGTTGTAACTTATGCTGCAACTTGGAATGGGAAATATGACTACAACTACACCATAAGTGGCCATCAATATAGTTATGGTAGTATTTACTAGAAGTGGTAGGTGGGCCTAATTTGAGTCTAAACTAGTGTGTATTTAGAAGATGAGTACCCTAAGGTGGAGTAGGTATTACCCCTATTTTTGAAGTTGTTTTCTTAGTGGATTCCACATGTACAAATAGTCCATGGATTTCTTATATGTCAATGTGTATGGTTTCAAAATCAAGGAAATATCTTTTGAACAACTAAGGAGCTTTTCCATCAACTTATTATTCATTTTTAATGAAACTCTTTCCTCAACATATAATGCCTTAGTTCTTATGATTTTATCTCTTGAAAAATTCACTAGTTTCATTATTTTATCTCTAGTTCTATAAACAATGTCCTCAATCTCTTCTATAAAGATGTCTAGTGTTGCTCATAGGAGATTTTTTAAAATGGGTCTAGGCACTAAATACCCATATGAAGTGCTTATTAAAGTATCTCTTGATTTTATCAAGATACATATTGCTTCCCTTTCATGATTTGTAAATTGATAAACTATACCTTCCATCTCTTCATGCCACTAAATTAATATATCCCTTTTGGTAATAATGTAATTTTGTGCCCATGAAACTTAAGATGTTATTAAATTCAAATGGGTATAAGCCTTATTCTTAGTTGTTTGGATTATAAAATATAAATTTCCATCTATGTCCTTTATTTTATTAAACAATTGAATAATACCTCCCACTTGGGTTGGGACATGGACCTTATATACCTTATTAAATAAATGGTTTCTAATAGCTTCCTATCCATCCCTTACAAATTTTACATGATTTCCTTTGAAGCATGGATGGTATTCCTCTATGTTTTCCTCTATATAGGCTAGTCAAAAATTTTAAACATCTCTTCTATAACCCCTCCATCAACATCTAAATTTTTTTAGGGATTATGTCTATATCTATCAAGGTCCAAGGGGTTTATTTTTATCCATTTTTTCAAAGAGAATATGTCTTCTATTTATTCTAGCTCAACCTATTTACCTTCAACAACCACAATTTGTATCTTAAATTTTCTCAAGGTTTTTGTCTATCTATCAAAATAAACCTTTGCTATGGGTTGCTTGATAATAACTAAATCCTATCTTACAACCTCTTCCTATTGAAACTATTGAATTCATGAATGAATGTTTTGTGTAAATTTTTGCTCTACTTGCTCTATTTTCCCTATTTCTAGTGCTTGTTCTATAGGATTAGTTTAAGGGGATTTCCATAGAGGTAGCATATACTTAGGGGAAGATGTCCCTATTGTAGGAAAATGAGGAATAACTTTCCTCCACTCAATAACCTACCTTTGTACTAGTGTATCAATTAAACATTTGGCCTTCCTTGTTACTTTGTGGACTAAAAACCTAGGTGAGTATACCTAAGGTGCTTGGCCAATAAACATCTCTAACTATGTAGTCAACCTAGGAAGGGTGGCTAGTCTCGAAAAAAATTGAGGTGGATATTAGCTCTTCAAAATGAACCCTTTGATTGGCTTAAGGGATCAAGGAATAGTTATAATAAATAATGAGTATGTCATTTTAATACTTAATAGATGTTTAAAATAATCAATGATGGTAGTGTATGTATCCCAAATAGTCACAGTGGTGTTGGCAAGGCCAACATTAGTAAGGTGGCTTATGATAAGGAACTTTGGAATTGAAGTTTCCTAAGGTTGAATTATTTGACTCAAAGAATGAAAATAATGAAAATAATCTACTACACTAATTGTAGTTACAATAAATGAAAGATTTTCTAAAGAATGAGGACTTGGAGGGCTTACAAACTAAGGAGAGATAACTAGGGCACTGGTTGTTGTAGTTGTCATTGTAGTGGCTTGAGGTGAAGAGCTTAGACGTGGAGTTAGGGATGGCCCCTATGTTTTAATGTGTATTTTTTATTTTGCCTCTCCTCATGTATATCTTTCTTTATATAAGATCAATTTAGTAGGCATAAAGTTACTATCTCCCTAGTTGAATTCTCTAGATTCTTGTAATAATCATGTTCCTCCTGAAGGGTGCTTTCCTTAATCATCCAGTAATCATATTTTTATACTTATGTAGTCTCATGAAATGATTCTATTTATTTTGTATCAATAATAGGGACCCATTCTTATTTATCTCCTCATCATTGTTGAATGCGTTGACATAATAATATGGGAACACCTCCAATATTTTAAGAATGGGTCACACCTCTAATATTAGTAAGAATGGTGTGTCATAATATTTCAAACAAATTGGAGGTGTTCCCAAATTATGTATTGAATTATTATAATAATAAGAGGGGTTGGATGGATGGATACATGCTCAACCTTCCTTAATTTAGTGTCAATGTTGTTAGCCAATTAAGTAATAATATCTTGCTTAAATTTTTTACCAGGCACAATTATTGATATGAAGAAAGGGCATGCCCTCATGGCTTCGATCCTAATTATTGTTCACTCAAGGTATTACTAGTAATAACCCACATTTCAAATGGTTTTATTTGAAAGTTTAGATAGTTTAGGCTTGTTTTTCACATAGATTATTTGATACACCATGGGGTAGAAAGTCTTAGTTAAACTTTTAATGTTCTTTATGAACTATGGACATGAAGAAAAGTAAACACATCACATATATTATTTTTGGGGTAGTATGGAGATGTTTTGTAGGGTTACTCATACGATGGATGCAAAATTTTAGTCACCACATCTACCATATAGGACATCATGTAGAATTTACCATCGAATAAACTTCCTAAATTTTTTATCCTCAAGATTAAGTTGGAGATGATAATCTCTCTTATGGATACAATTTTTATGGAAATTAAAATAATTTAAATAAAAGGGAACCATACTTCATTGACATACATAATGGATGAAAATACATATATTCTATTTAACATATCCATATCAATTGTCATCCATCATCTAAATACCCCCATGGTGATATCTAAGGTAGGGCCCTAAACTACAAAGTTTCTGGGGTTGCCATCCCATTCTTTCAAGTTGTTACTCACATTGTAGGTAAGAAGCCCTGAATTCACCATGTCTTATTTGTATGAAATTTATGAGAAATGGAACATATAATACCTTTCAAAGGAATTTACATTGATATATGTAATTGGTGTTTTTCCAAGCCTAAAGTGTAATATCTTAATAATAGCCTTGAAATTATTGAATAAATCAAATAATAGGTCAATCCAAAGCATTACCTCTAGTTTGGTTGCTACATTATGAAGACCAATTTATTTAATGGATAACATGGCATAATTATATCTATGTGTTAAAATTGAAATCTTATCCTCAACCTTATATGGTATAAATACATCAACCACATCCAAAATGGTGGAATAATGTTTGAACTCATGGTTTAGAGTTATCAGATCAAATGTTGTATCTGTAATATTCAGTTGGTCATGTAATTAAGTATTTAGTGGGAAATGGGATGAAACATGAGGAATCAATTAAATTTTTGGTTTACAAATTATTTTTCTCCATAAAAAACTTATGAATTCATGGTTGTAATGAAGATATCGATTCCTAGTTTGCACATGAGCTCAGAATTTGCAATACACTTAATAGCTAAGAGGAAATTTAATTAGAGTGGAAATGTAAATTCAAAATCTATTACTTTAGTTATTTTGGATTTGAAAATTAAATCCATTAATTTTTTTATTCATGTGAATTAAGTGTAGTAATGGATTTCACTTTTTTGCCTATTTATTATTTGAATTTCATAATACTGAATTCCATAACTTTACTACCATGTGGATTCCTATGCCTTCTCCCAAATGATTAGTCATATTAATATGATATATCTCCATTTTACACTCTTTAAATCTGGGTTTCAATGTATATATTATTTGATTTAATGGCTTTGGAGGACATGTGTTTATGTGTTTCTATTCCACTCTTAACTAATATATAGCTTTCCATGCTTTGTCTCTTTGGCTAAGGGCTAACATGATGATGACATGTGGATGGATATTACTATTCCAATTTCTTGAGACTTTTCATACAAGGGGATATACTAATATCACCTATAAAATAGTGAGATGATGACAGGGGGATAGATCTTGCTTTTTCACTTACCGAAGACTATCTGTATTAAGGTCCATGTTGACCTCACCTCTAGGCTACTAGATGATGACATGTGGATAAATCTTATTTCCCTACTTACACAAGAATATCCATATAATGGTCTATGTTGATGTCACCTTTGGGATACTAAAATGATGACACATGGATGACTCTCACTTCTCCACTATCTTAAGACTATGATACAAAGGGCTATGCTGACATTACTTTTGAGATAGAAGGATGATGACACATGGATGGATTTCATTAAATTAATTTCCATGGACTATCCATAAAAATGGTTATGTTGATATCACCACCAAGTGACTTACATTATTACACTCTCATTTAGTCAATTTATGCCATATTTCAAGGGTTAATGAACTCTTGGAAGGCCTAAGAAACATCCAAGTATGAAATAGCCTATTTAAAACATAACATAGACAAATACCCGACTAAATACAAACCACATCACCCATGTTAGCCATTAGATCATAAATCAAGCATGCACATCAATATTGAGTTAAATAAAATTGAAGGAAAAAATTAAAACATTTAATATGGCTTAAACACAAGTTTAATTTGATTATAACTTTGAAATATAATGCAACCTTCAAATGAATAATGTTGATTGATTCAAGAAAATAATGGAGTTCAAGAGATGAAAACAAGTTCTTTTAAGCAAAAAATAAGTTCATTCAATTTTCACTTTTCAAACTCTATGTCATAAACTTCTAGTTTAGAAGACCCCAAATAATAATATTTAATTAACAGTAGGTCCGTATTTGAATTTTCAAATGGAGTGTGTGTGTTAGGAAACAATAATGTTCTTCAATAGTTTGGATCCCACTAGGTATGTCCTTTAGGTAGAATTTAGCAAGATTCTTAGGCAAGTCTTAAACTATCCTTAGAATGTGTGGTGGGTATCCACATACACCAAACTAAGCATTATTAGATAGTCACGAGGTTTAAAGAGCCAAAAGGGATTAAAAAATGAATTATAATAGCTTTAAGATAACTACTAGCTGATTAGATTTATCTAATATTTTTATTTTCCTTTTTTCTCTATGATTTGTATGTTTATTAAGCTTTAATAATTAAAACCCAGTCCTAGTGGACTATGATCTAGTGCATATTAATCTTGTTAACAATGTGAATTTATGAATATCTAAGTGTGTTCAATGCCTTAGAATGTTTACGTGTTTATTTTATAGTTTAAATTTCAATTTTAATTTTATAGGTTTGGTCCCTCATTCTAGCACCAATTTATTTATGTGTGTTTTATGTACTCAATGGGTCAGGAGAATTCTAAAGTATTTCCACAAAACCAAACAAGTGATAAATAAAATTACTTTGTTAGGTCCTCATTCTAGAACCAATATATTGATGTATGTTTTAGGAACACAATAGGGTGAGGAATGTGTAAAGGATGGCCAAAAGACCAAAACAAGTGATAAGTTCCTCAATATTCTTCTTATGCCCTCATTTTAGCATGAATATGTTGATATGTATTTTAAGCATGAAAAAAGTTAGGAAAAGTGTAAATAATGGACAAAAGACCAAATAAATGACATGTTCCTAAATATTTCACCTAGGTTTTCCTTCTACCACTAATTTATTGATGGGTTGATTGGCACACCAACTTAGGAAGGGTGGGGACCATCCAACCTCTATTGAAAGGAGATCCAAAAATATACCCAAGATTTATATCTACTATGGCTTGGTAGAATAGATCACCCTATTACTCAATGCAAATTATTTCAATACAATGGGCCTATACCAGCTCAAAATATTTAGCTAAAATTTACCGTTGTTTTGGTCCATTAAAAAAATTATAGGGAAATGATATTTATTTTTTAATTCATAAGGGTTTAAACATATTTTAGGAAACAAAATTACATTCATTTATTCATATACACATATGAATAAAAAATAGTTTTTGAAGTTTACAAATTGAAATGAAAATAATTGATTTAAATCAGTTCACTCCATTACATTCGATAATTCAAAAATTCCATAATAAAAATGGATAAAATAACTTGTAATCAAGTTAAAATTTTAAAAAAATTGCAATCAACCCCTATATCTAATAATTCATTAGAAAATGAAGAAAGATAGGGAAAGAGGAAAAAAAGCCTATGACTATGGAGACAAATTTGATCCATTTAATTATATGAAACCCACAAAACTGATCTCTTGCCTATCCAACATTCACATAACCAAGTATAAGGATAGGGAAAGAGTTTTAGGATAGCACAAATTGAAATAAAAATATATCCACCATATTGCATTCATTGGAAATTAAAAATCTTCTTTCATTGCTTTAATTAAAATGTAGATCCACTTAATTATCATAATATAATGTTGATTAAAATTGAATGATCCTAAATTTTTCAAGCATAATAGTAGGATAATAAATAGAGGGAGAAATTACTCCAAAAATGCATAAAATATTATTGACTCAATATTGTTCCTTAGATGAATGAAAAAATCCAACCCTTGGAATGACTAAAATGGGCGAATATATAGACAAGAAGAGCACCATGGGGAAATGTTTTCCCTACAAAGATAGTAAAGAACCATTATAGCCATCAAACCACTTTCCACAAGATTCCATGCCATTTTCATCTAGTGCACTTTTAAAACCTAAAAAATGAAAAAAATACTTTAAATTTAAGGAACCAAAAGCTTCTAAACCAAATAATCAGCCTTAAAAATGAACTTCTATCACAGGCATAAGTTCTCAAAATTTAAGGTATCAAGATGTCCATGGAATTGAGTTTTTAATAGTTTAAATGGTTTTTAAATTTAACACTATAGAGAGATATTATGGCCCAAAAGCCATCTCAAGCTCCAAAATAAGCCTCCTAAACCTAGTGTATAGTTTTAGTGGCACATGTCTTTTAGATTTTCACTTTTTTCAATTTTCAAGTTTTACTTATAATCAATGTTTTAAACCAATTATATAAATATGGTGAACTTAGGTAGGTATTTATATAACTAATTAGAGTTTAATTAATTGAATAGAAAATGATTTCAAGGTTGGGGCCCCCAAGACCTAATCAAGCTTGAGAACCCTGATTGTAAAGGATTTGAGGGCCTTAAGTTGTAATGAACTAATTGGGGATTGGGCATTGATTAATATGGGTAATACAATAAATATAATAATTGAACTAATTTTGGATTGATCCCTAAATTAATCTACATGACCCAACCTAGATGCATGATGACCTAGTAAGTATTAAAATATTGACAACCACTACAATCAATCTATTACAATTGCTTATACCTATGTAGGATTCTAGATCCTATAGAATATTATGAAATGTCTAAGATCTAATCAGGGTTTATAAGATGGTTACAAATATGGAGTATTACCCACGTAGCCAAGACTTGACCGTAGTTCTATTATCCAATTAGCACTAGATAAAAATCAATAAATCCCCAAACTTAATTTGAATTCTATTTGTGATTAGGTCTACGAGACTTAGGAAAATTCAATAAATAATTAATTGGATAAAATGATAAGGATTTCAAAAAATCTGTATAATTTGTATAAAGTGTTGATAAGGGATTCAAAAGCCATTTTGGGATAAAGTGAAAAACATGAAACCTTCTCAAATGAGCTTGCTATTCAGAATGGGATATGTATAAAAGACAAAATTCCATGTAAATCAAAATTACCCCCCTAATAGGATATATAGAGAAAAGAGAGAAATATTTTCAAAGGGAAACATGGAGGTCAAATACTACCCCTTCACATTAAGTGATTTATATGAAATTTTATTACATGAATGTTGTCTCTCCACTAGAGGTGGTTTAAAGGCCTAATTTTACATAAAAAATTAGATGGCACACCAAGCAAAATTCATAACATTGAGATCAACTAGACATGAGTGTAACTAGGAGCATATCAAGAGGCCAAAAAGGGGTTCCATGATTTGGGAGAAATTATGGAATGTTGTGCAAATAATAACAAACATCAATTTTGATCATTATGTATAATGAATAATACCAATAGGCCCTAATTTCAATAAATGATTATCTCATTTCATATGAGATTATTTTCATTGGAAGTTAATTTATGACCATGTAAATAACATGATTATATTAATTATATATCTCCTCCATACATTCTTGGTATAAATACACATCTTTTATATTGAATATGAATGAGGGAAATGGAAGAATTGTGCCAATTTCTAAATCTTTCATGTTTATATTTCACTATGGAAATATATGGACCTATAAGATATGAAATCATGTATCATATGTAATCATGTTTTGCATTTATGATTTATTTCTTGAAAATATATGTAATAATTTTACTTAGGGATGGTTTTTTTCTATCATGTATGATCATGGAAAACAAAAGAACTTAGATTTTATTCATAAAATTTGTGTTGGAGACCTAGTATAATATATTCATAAATATAGTTCATGCTCTAAATAATATCCTTAAAGTCTAAATAATGTAAGTGTCAATAGAACCATTTTTAACCTAGTGATATGTCTCTTCTACCTAGTATTTTAATATCTCCATTAGATCATTTTATTTTTCCATTATAGATAAGTATTATGATTATATGTGAAGTTTCAATAATGAAACATTTAATATTATTTCAATGAAACTTCATAAATATATGCCACTCTATATTTAATTTTAGAGATAAAATGATATCATAAAATAAGATACTCAATGAAAATATTAAATAGGATGATGTTGTATGGAAATATAGTTTGTTTTTATGAAAGTTGATGGAGATAATTTTTTGCATAGTAAAAAAATCACTTTGGTAATATTTTTCATATTATTATCATAATCTATCTTATAGGATTTTTCTATTTCTATAAAATGTAATTGTATTTCTATTATTTTACAATATGAAGCATGAAGATGGTGTATCTAAATTATCAAATAGGGATTTAAGATAAATATGTTATAACATTAAAATTATGTAGATCTTAAATGCTAACTTATTAATTATAAACTATATTTACTGATTGCATTGTGTAAATTCAATTTTATTATCCACTTTAAACTTCTCAAATTTTCTTGATCCTTCACTTTGAAATCATGTTAGCAATGGAAATAAATTGTAAACAATTCTACTTTTATTAATTTATCATGCAGTTTTAATCTTAATTAAAATATTAAAATTATTTTATCTAACACCTTACCACCTTAAAAATGTATTAATTACTATAAAATTATAGCCTTTATGTTATAATTTATTCTCATCTATAATGACTATTGTGATTCATATTTTGATGCTCCCATGTATTTTAACTCTAATAGATTATCATAGTCACCCATATGCTAAGATCTCATAGTGTTGTGGTCATGGAGAAAACTCAATACAATATGATTTTTCCTCCTCATGGACAAATTAAATTACCACCTTAGCATTGTATCCATTGAGATCCAAAGTATTGTCATATTTAATATTTACCTTGTTTAATTATAATGAAAAATGTGTCCTTATTTAATTGGGTTATGACAATAGAGTCATAGAGTTTATTGGTGTATTAAAATGTTATCTCTCACTAAATGAACATGTTGATGTATTATCCTTTGTTAATATTCATACTCATAATAATTTAATCACTGATACATACATCACATATTCATGTGGAAGCATCCTATAACATGAGTTTCCATGTCTTTGTTATTTTATCCTTATTCTAGTAACATTGGAGAACATGAAAATCATTTATTACTTCATAGACACGTTCTAAAAAAGTTCATAGTGATGAATAATGATATTTTTGGGTGAGTTGATTTATAAATTCCATTTCATATATGTTGGATGCCCACACATTAACTAACATGAAATATACTAAATTACCACCATAATATTGGAGCATGGATAACACATATAATTATTTAATAAATTATGTGGTTCAAAAAGATTCACATGGTGATAACCTTGAGGTCACAAAGTCATGAGAACACATAATTCTATTTTCTTTAAAAAGTAGTTGAAATGAAGTCCATAAATATATATAGTTTTAAATATGTAAGTTATTTATTATTTTATCTTTTACTTACACACAAGAGATATATAAGTCATAGTTATATTTTCAAGTTTAATTTTATAATCATAAAATATGAAAATATAAGTTGAAGAAAAGGATACATGTGATGGCCATCTGATGGTCACACGTTCATGAAGTCACAAAGTTAGACTACTTACCATGTGGTAATAGTGAAGTATGCAAATTAATTAGGTTAATAAATTTTCCCATATTTATCTTCTTTAATTTCAAAAAATAAATAAGGTAACTTGTGATTATAACATATAAATATAACAAGTAATATAAAATATCACTAAATAATTTAAGTTATAAAACAAACCATGTGGACACCCTAATGGAATAAAAAAGTAACAAACTTCACTAACTAATATATTAAACATTGAAGAACCAAATAAATATGTGGATGAATTTGTAATGTCCACAAAAATATTTAAAAATAGAGGTATAACCAAGTACAAAACACACTCTAATAAGGAGTGATACATGAAATTTCCTTGTCATGCTTATTTTTTCACAACACTAAATATATTAATAGAAAAGGATCATTCTTTGACATTTAATCAATTTTAAACCATATTAATAAGGCACTATAAATAAATATTTCATCCCATAATAGATAGGTAGTTTGATGTGTATACGTGTGTACCCTCACAGTCATAAACTCAGTTCTAAGTGTGTTAGTAGTTATGTTCTCAATATAGCCATTCAAATATCAGTAGCCCTAGTTAAGTTCCTTACATGATCAGATTTGGTTTGATATGTACACGTATATTATGAACAATATATTTTTATATCAATCATGTTAACATGCCACAATTTTATTCCAATAAATTCCAATATCATTCTTAAAATAGTTGTATCTAAAATATGCCAAACATAAAAATCATAAAAGTTTTACTAATAAAACATATCATACATTTAATCATAATATCCATATTATTTCCAAAGTTATCCATGATAAAATTCATATGTAATTATATAAAAATGTATCTCAAACCTTTATCAATGATATTAAATATGTCTTATATTAAATAATCAAATTCAATATAAATAATGCATATCTTGTAAAATCTCCCAACTTATTCACAATTAAGCATTTAACCTATAAACAATATTAATAACTATTGTTACTTATAGATTTTAAAGATTTGATAACTTTTATAAATAAATGTGATTATCACCTTCAATAAGGAATATAATCTTACCTTTTTTGATATTTAATATCACCAAAATAATTCCACATTCATATTTTCATGTTATAGTATATTAGTTACTATTAATTGATAATTTTGAAATTCATGGTCAACCGATACATTAGTAAAACACAAACCATTTAATATACACATGTTTAAAACATAAACAATGAAACCAATTAAAAGATTTATCAACGCTGCCTTCTTGAGTCTATAAAAATTACCCTCATGGCTTTGGTCATAGAACCAAGGAATGTTTCATGTAATATTAATCAAATATCTTAATAACTAGAAATATATGAATGAAGGCATTTGTTTAATACTCAAAAATAATCTTTCCACTATTAACAACCAGCCAATAGAATTTAATTATCAACTATCTATTTGATAAGTGACCCTAATAATGTAACCTTTTATTAAAACAATGAAAAAAATATTTGGAAAATTACTATTATTTAAGATCCATACAAAGTCATAGATTGGTTAAGTAATATATAAGTAATTGGATGTAAATAATAAATAATGTCCACTTTTTTAATTCTAATAATGAGATTATGAAACTCATAAAAAATAATAATGACTTTCTATCAAACATTGAGATAATACACTTATCTCTTCTCCAATGTGTCCTTAAATCAATATGTCCTTATAATAAAAAATCAATTCAGTAGATTATCTTACAAACAATGTTTTTAATGGTTCCACATTATACTAAACAAAATTAAATTAAAACTTAGTTTCAATGACTTTTTACCTAACAATCCCACCATGTGCATACTTATTTTAATAATGTTGACTTAAATAATTATCTTATGATTTAAAAATCCTATATTAAAATTTAAACCCAATTTCTTAATACACACTATAATAATTTTATTAAAAAAATAAAAATGTTACAAAAATGGTATACAATCAATAAATCAAATAATTTAAAATCTAATCCATTTAATTATCAACATGGTATTAAAACATCACTCACAAGGTAACCACCAAAAAGTGGCAATCCACCGATGATATGTAACTAGATAACATGAAAAATTAATTTACTATTGTAATTATTTACTACAATTTATTATTGTTTATCCAAACTTAAATTAAAATACAAAGTCACACATAGGGTGTTGTTCCTACATGAATTATTGAAATTAATATCTATATAAATATTCCTCTTAATCAAGCTTAATAATTATGGAATGAACTTATAACAAATTCACCTTATTATAAAAATTCAAATGATGCACTCAAATACTAAATGATCCAATACTATGTTCTCATGGAAATATTAACAAAATGCATAACCTAGTCAAGCATATGCATTATGTAAATAATAGTTTAAGTATAATAAAATAAACTAAATAATAGTTTTTCAATGATATATATGACTGAAGGTACCGAATATCAAATCGAATGACCAATCCCCTCATCATTAATAGACTAATTATTTCAAATGATGATGATGATGATGATGATGTAAAACTCAGCATAATTAAGTATTTCAATGAATAATGATTGCATGGTTTAAATATTTAATATATACCCAAACTTTGTGAATTCTAAACAAACAAAGGATTCAAACATATTTTGAATATAAGTCATAAACACTCTATAATCCACACCCCCCCCCTCCCCCCCCCCCCCCCCCCCCCTCCACACACACATAATAACTCAATTATAAATTTGTATAAAAGATGCCATAATCATAAAAATAAAAATAACACAACTAAATTAGGATTCAATCTTTGTTTCCAAAGATTTTTTTTTTTTTTGATAATGGTAAAAATTATTAAAAAAATACATTCCACATCCAATTAAGTAATAAAAAAATGATAAATCCCACCCTTTCATCCCTATAAGCCATACACCCCCAACATTGGTGGCCCTAGCCACCCCATCCATTAGTTTGATGATGAATCCAAGAAAATAATGCGGTATTTATATACTCCATGTGGGATCCAAAATTCCATTTCCAACAAGAACCCAATAAATCTAAAATAAAAAAAATGAAACCATTCATACTCAGACACAAAATAAAACCAAATAAGAAAGGCACTAATTTTAATGTGCCACTCACACAATTTTTTAAAAAAAGGGGGTTTAAAACCAAATAGAAAGAAACCCCACAAAAAATACATGAACAACTTAATGAAAATAATGTTCAAGTTAGAATATAATGTACTTATGGAATGCATATGTGGTTTAGTGGTATGAATACTAATTATAGATCCTTATATAGCCCAAGTTCTTCCCCATAATCATTTCTCAAAATACCCATAATGATTCCACAAAATAATAAATAAACAAAATACTACAAATTAACTATTAATCTAGTTTCACAGTCTACAATGGTAATTGTTCCTAGCAAGACATTCCTTACTTTTTCTCCACCACTATACTCCAAGGAAAACTAAAAAGGTCAATAAAATAGGATTCCATGAAATGATGTAGTCAAAATAAATAAAGCTCAGGTCATGGGTTGATCAAGGTGAAGATGCCAAGCTCTATGTACACACATTTTACCACTTATTTCTAGTAAAATTAGAGACTTGACAACTTCTCGATATCTACCTCAATAGTCAGACTAAACCTAAAAAACCCTATAGTATCCTATAATACTTTTATACATTGGACTACTAGAGTCATATTAGGGTTTACAATGACAATATTTGTGAAAACCACAATAATAATGTCCATAGTCAATAATAGTCAACCCATTTGATAGTCATGATATTGGTAATAGTGCTATAGAAATCCAATGGTCTAGATCAAAAAATAAGGTCAACCCTGATATTTTCATTACCATAAATAATTATTAAAATAATGGAATTTTATGGAATAAATTCCACTCAATGAATATCAAACCAAGCTCAAATATCATAGCTAAATAAATAAAACCAACATAAACCACAAAGCTATGCCAAGTGGAAATAATTTACATGGTCAGAGCCAAGTTAATAAAATGATAAAGGTGAAGCCATAACGAAACCATCATAATGACCAAATTTCAAACATTCTACATTAAGAATTATGTAATAAGAGAATAAGATAAGATTAAAGGTTACACTGAATAGATTTCATGTGACACTAAAATTGATGTACATGTTAGGACTTGGTTCAAAGTAATGAATGGAATAATGATCAAAAAAACAAAAGTGACACCAATTTATAAAAATATGAGCATAAAAAAATGTGTATAAATCTAAGTTAGAGAGATTGAAATTAATAAAATTCCAAGTCAAAACCATTACACATAGATAAGATACTACTTCAAAGGGACAATGGTCAAATAAAGCAAAGTGAAAAATCAAAAGAAATAATAGAACTCCTAAACTAAAATGTGGTCTATTTAATCCTTAAATATCTCATAACCCATATATTATAGTATCATTTCACTATCCATGCACCTTTGTCTATCAAGATCAATCATCAAGCCTATATCAATTTTTAGTTTCCTATCGATTTAATAATTTTGTAAATAATGGAATTTTATTCCTATTATAGTAAAGGGTATGGATTAATAAATCAATAAATAATATTTCAATAATTACAATCCTAATTTATATAATTTATCTATCCTTTTTACCTTTCTAAAAATAGTAATAAATTAGGAGAAATATAACTTAGCTTAAAATAAGCTAAAATAGCTATTATAGGGTCTAAAAATAGCTATGTAGGACTGGGATAGTGTCACAAATTAGAATCTAGATTTCATTTTCTGAAAGGATAGGATTGCTAAAAATAAGACACCCTATGGTCTGGTACTATTGTCCTCTTCTACCATTGTTATCCAAAATGATTATAAAGACATAATTTTTCTAGAGTACTTGTACCATTATTATGTGAGATTGCTTGTGAAATTTCAAGTGCTTAATGCTAACAGAGCTCACTATTGATTTGTTTTAATCTTCAAATCCTAACCCTCCATCATGCTTGATAAATGATATTTAAATCACTTAAAAATGGGAGGGGGAGGGGGGTGTTTAGTGTCTATAAAATGCATTGAATGTGTGATCCACACCCCTCGTGTGGGCACCCTACGTACATACCAATACTTAGAAGAGGGATTAAGACATTATGTAGTTCTCCCACTTTATTTGCTTTGTAAAATAGTGTAATGCAGATGCAAAAATGCCACATTGAATATGCTTGAGGTGGATAGGGACTAGTGTTTGAGTTTGAATGTGTTTGTAGCTATGTTGGGTAACAATATGTAGAGAATAGGAATATTTTACTTAGTGGTTTATTTGTATTCTTTTGTGATTTGTAATATTTATCACCTCCCTTTGTAAATGACTTTTGGATGGGGTTTTATAGGGAAATGTTGGTCATTGGTTAAATGTATTCATGATAGGCTAACATAATGAAGGATAGGAATTGGATGGAAATGACAATTTGGGCTCAAAATGTAATTAGATAGGAACACCAAAAATGGGACACCCTAGGGTCTAGTGTTATAATCTAGGTATGCCACTCTTGTCCTATAGGCTTAGAACTTAGATGGTTAGAATTTTCCTAGGAAACAGAGTCTAACTGAGCTAGAATGACTATCTAGAAGGCTAAACATGACTTGTAATGAGGAAAAAGTTGTCTAGGAGGGTCATGAGGGCATGTTAGAAGGTCCTATGGATAGGGTGTCACTAGCCCTAGTTAAGCTATCAATTTGGACATTTTATATAACTAAATTTCCCCCATTTATTATAGTGATGTAGCAAAGAGAAATACTAGGATAATGAAAAGGTATAAAGTGTACTTGAACTTAATTGTAAGGGTGAAGCCCATAAAGCTATATGATGTTGCGTGTGCATAGAGAGAACACATCATGAAGTGAAAATTTCTAAGAGAAAAAAAGAGTAGATTAGTTACTACTAGACAGATTATGCCTTAAATAAGAATGTACAAGAGTTGGGTAAAAGAGAGAGGAAGAGAAAGGAAGGAATACACCTCATCAGGTATGAAAACCAATATGAAACCTATTGTGATGTTGAGTGATGTTTGAGTGACATTGAGTAATGTTGGATATGTTTTACCATGACTAATATCATGAATGAAGTTTAATGATTAATTCCTTGAAAGTGGCTCAAGAATGCAAAGGCTATCCCTTTGGATCTAATGTCACCCATTAAGTAAAGTTATGTGATCATGTGTGTGTTAATTTATGTTTGGATTATGTATCTAATCCCTTTTATTAGGTGTCTCAAGAATATAAAGGCTAGCTAGTCCTTTGGATCCATTGTTACCCATTAGATGAAGCTATGAACTGATACTAATATGAATGTGTGTCATATGCAATGGCTCATGAAGCCCATAAATTCTCTTAAATATGATAATGTGACATGGATAGTTAAATGTATACAAGAGGTGGAGATTAGACTTGTATGAAATCCACTTTGAAACTAGGAATTAGGTTTATGTGGAAGCTACTTGGGAATGATGACAACCACCTTCATATGGAATAAGGCACACCACTACTAAGAATACCTTGGTAATGTACTAAACATAAAAAGAAAAGAAAGCCAATGTGCCATGCACATTACCCCCAATAATTGATGTCTATAACATGGATTATGATCTAGAAGCTATACCAACTACCCAATCTAAAATTGAATGTGAGATCCATCATGCCCTCTATGATGCCCATACATCTAGATTTTTTGAGAAAAAATGTATCAAAACTATTGATTAAGAATAGAATTGTAGTTAACAGAATTGTAACTTCACTTACCTTTCTACCTATTTCTAGAAAATTTGGGTTTTTTATTGTATTAATAGGAGTGCCAAAAATATGACACCTTGTTATCTAACACTATAGTCCAAGTCTGGTAATCTTATCCTTTACTATTTTTGATGACTATTCTCTAGTCATCACTATTTTCTTAGTCTATTCTATCTATTTTGGGTTCTGGTTATTGTTTTGAGTGTTCTCAAAACTAAATTATTTGATTGGTAGAGGATATAATTTATATGACAAAACCCCTATTTGCTTCTCCCTCTTTTGAGGGTAGGAATTAAGACCCTACAATGACTTCCCTTAGAAGAAAGAGCCCTGCAAGTGTGTTATGATATGAAATACATGATATAGAAATGATAATAAAAAATGTCTCAAGACATAACATAGTTTATATTAGAGATTTTTAGATCAACATGGGTATGCCTACATAGATGTAAAAATGTAATAGCATGTGTAGTATACTAAATTGAAACTAGAAATGTTAGTTAGTAGTTGTTAGTTTTCAAGGAGGGATGGACCATGATGTCCATCATGGCATCGAAGAAAGTAATATAATTCATGATGTGGATCATGGAATTACAAATAGTGGGAAGCAAATAAGAAAAAACCACACAAGTTAAGAAGAAATAAAGATACAAGAGTGGCCAAGGGGTGAAGCAAACAAGGGACAAGGGCACATGTCACTCAAACTAGGAAAGAAACCATACAAGGCATGTTCAAATTCCCACATACACATACATTTGAAAACAAGTAATATTGGCATGAGGGACACAATCACATATAATATTATAAGAAAATAACATTGGAAAATGCTCTAAGGCACACACAAGAGAAAAAATAGGAACTAATAAATATAATCACATCTAGATACACAAAGCAAGAAAGGAAAGCATGTAAATAATCTAAATATAATCACATCTAACTAATAAAAAAAGAATTGAAATTATGCAAAACATGTAGTACAAGACTCGATAGATGTTAATAAATACACAAGTGCTATATACTAGTCAGTGTCAATATAATAATCTATGTTTGTTAGTAATTAATTTACATCAACATGATAACTAAAGTGTGTCGTGTAGGAATTACATAACCTGGATGGTATAGTCATGTATAAAATATATTTCATGGTTAGATATATTGATGTGTGTCTCTACTATAGAAGTAGGATACCCCCTTAATAGGTAGAGTGAATCAATCAAGGATCTAGGTGTCACTAGATTAAAATAGGCTAAAATGATTGTTGTAGGGTCTGAAACTAGTTGTATAAGAATAAAATAGTGTTAAGAATCAAAATATAGCTTTCATTTTGTGAAAATATAGAACTACCAAATGTAGGATACCTTGGGGTTAGGCATTGTTATCCTCTTCTGCTGCTATTGTCCAAACTACTCACAAAGACCTAATTTTTCTAGGTTATTTATACTACTCTTGTGTGAGTTTGCTTGTGAAATTTCAAGTGCTGAATATTGATGGAGCTCATTATAGAGCTATTTTTAATCTTCAAACACTAACCATCCATCAAGCTTGATAAATTATATTTGAATCACTTGAAAGGCTAGGGGGGTTAGTGTGTGTAAGATGCACTAAATGTGTGATCCAAACCCCTTATGTGGGCATGCTACCTACATACCAATAATCTAAAGAGGGATGAAGCCATATGTATTTTCTCCTCTTGATGTGCTCTGTTTGATAGTGTGATGTGGGTGAAAATGTTCCAAATTGAGTTTTCTTGAGGTGGCTAGGGACTGGTGTGAGAGTTTTAATGTGTTTGTAGTTGTGTTGGGTGACAATATGCAGAGACTAAGATGGTTTTCCTTAGTGGTTTTTTTGTATTCTTGCTTCCTTTGTAATATTTATCACCACCCTTTGTAAATGACCTTTGGATGATATTTTATACAGAACTATTGGTCATGGGTTATATGTATTCATAATAAGATGACATAATGAAGGAAAGGGATTAGATGGGAATGATCATTTGAGATCAAAATGTGATTGGATAAGAGCACCAAAAATGAGACACCCTAGGGTCTAGTGTTATAGTCTAGGTATGGCGTTCCTATCCCATAGGCTCAAGACTTAGGGGGATATAATTGGCCTAGGAAATAGAGTTTTGATGAGCTAGAATGACTATCTAGAAGTCTATTAATGACTAATAATGAGCCTAAATGTGTCTAAAAGGGTCATGAGAGCAAGAAAGAAGGTCCTATGGATAGGGTGCCATTAGCCATACTCAAGCTACCAATTTGGACATTTTATATGACTACACCTACAATCACATAATAAGACATCAATAATATTTGGACAAGTTATAACATTGTATGTACATAACCATATCAGTAATTCTAATGAATAAAACATGATAATCATGTCAACAATAAAAATAATTAAAATGAATAGATCATGATAATAATATCAATGATCTAGATAAAGTAAATAAAGTATTCCAACCATAATCATATTAAAACATTTTCATAGTAAACAACAAATATGAGTAATTAAAACTCTTATATGTATCAAAAAACTTAAATATGGCATCCTCTCAATATTAAAGATGATCCATATCATTGACTAAAAAAATAGTTGTGGGTATTTATGCATGAAGAGACTCTTTTCATCCCATCTAACATTCATTTCACTAAGTTGGTCCCATTATAATAACACCTATTACATAAATTTACTTCATAGTTGAATGTTGTGATGGTCTAGGATCCTCACTAGTTCTAGTTTCATTCTCTCCTTTTTTAAAAACTTAAGATTATTCTAGTACAATATATGAGAAGAATCAAATATGGGTTTTATTAATACAGCAACAAATAAAATATCATGAATCTTATATATAGAATGAGGAAGGGAAAATTGATAAAAAACATGACTAATCTTATCCACAATGTTGAATGGACTAGAAAAGCATGGAGCTAGTTTGGACATCTTTCCAAACTTGATTAAAATTTTCTAATGTCGAACTCATAGGAAAACTTTATCATCAATATTAAAATCTTATGGTTCTATTTTTTTATTTTCATAACTCTTTTTATAGTAATAATTTTAAGGTTTTGTCATATGAGAGGCATATGTTTGTTATAATCATGAGGTATATTAGTACCAACACCAACCATATTATCTAAAGTTTCCCAACCAAGTGGGGTTATACATTTTAATATATACAAATCTTAGATGGAATAAATTTTGATTATAAATTATAAGAGATGTTATAAGAAAATTCAACTAAGTGAAGGTAGTATTCAACATTAGCTTACTAATTTGTAACATACATCCTGAGCATATATTCAGCCAAATGGTTAAGTCTTTTAATCCAGCCATTAATATCTAGGTGGTATTTTGAACTAAAGTTCAAACATGTTCCAAATATTTCAATTACATTTTACCAAAGACTTTAAGTGAAAAAATTATCTGTATTTAAGATAATCACTTTTGGCATGTCATGAAACTTAATAACTTATTTTGTGGATCTTTAATTAAACACAAGAGGATCATAAGTTAGATTTATATCAATAAAGCGACCACATTTCATGAACATATCAATTTTCCCTAAAATAATGTTAGGTTTATTGTGAGATTTATGTAGTCCAGAAATAAAATCAAGTGATATTTAAACCCACTTACCCCTTTATATTTCATTAGGATATAATAATCCTATATGGTGGTAATTTTTATCATTGATGTGATGACAATATATAAATTTAACAATAAATTTAGCAACATCATGCTTCATACCAGTTACAAAATAAAACCTTTTTAGCTCATGTGTCATCTTTATGACACTTAGATGAGTGAATTGAGGTATTGTGTGTTGTTATTTCAATACATTATTTTTAAAGTCACTATAATTTTATTTAACAATTTAGTTTTTGTTTCATATAAGGACATCTATTTCAACACAAAAATCAATAAATAGATTTACAATTAGATTGTCAACCAAACCTAATCTTACTTCATGACATGAAGCATCATAGTTTTTCAATTTTAACACAAAATTTATGAGGTTATATGTTCATATAGATAGTGTAATATGGTATGGGTGTTGAAAAAGTGTATCACCAAAATAATTTTCATTACCCTTAAAATAGGAAATATTGATGTTAAAATTACTCATAAATTCCATCCACCTATGTTGATGTGCATTCAAATCATCCATGATCATATTTTACCTTAAAGTGTTTACCCAATGGGAAATATTTCAATTATTTCAGTGCATACATTATGGAATTAATATCCCTGCAATGCATTGGATAACTATTTTCATTCTCCTTCATTTTACATGAATTATAAGCCATTAATTTTCCATCTTGGGTTAGAGTACCACCATAACATTCTTTGGAAGTGTCTTCAAAGATATAAAAATTACCATTTGAATTTGTAATGAAAAGTATATGTGTTTTAGTTAACAATTATTTTATTTTTTGGAATTCCTATTCACATTGAGGAGTCCACACAAAATTCTTACCCTTGTGATATAAGGAGGTGATAAGATTAACTATTATAGATAAATCTCAACAAACACAACTTTATAACCAACAAAACCCATAAAAATATGTAATTAATTCACATTAGTGGGTGAAATATAATCATGTATAGCCTTAGTATTACTAGGATCTAAATTAATACCATCTTCAGAGATGTTTTACCCCAAGTAATGTATTTAAAGCTTATAAAGTGCACACATTGAGATTTTTTTATACAAATTATGTTTTCTTAGTCTTTTCAAGACTAAACTCAAGTGTTTTTCATGTTAAAATTAATTCATTATTTATTCTATAATTTCATATAAGAAAAAAAATAAAAAAATATCAATATAATCCCTAAACACATTTCTAATTAAATTCATAAATGTTGTTGGTGCATTGGTCAAGCTAAAGTGAATAACAATGACTCTAATGGTGATAACATGTTTTTAAGAAATGTTTATGTAAATTTTCATCCTTTATTATTAGTGTATGGTACCTTGACGTTATGAAAATTTTGGAATATATTTTTTCTCCTTTTATTTGGTCAAATAAATTGTCAATCCTAGATAAAATATAGTGGTTCTTAATTATTATGTTATTGACCATATCATAATAAATACATAACCTAAGTGTTCCATATTTATTATTTATGAAGGCAATTGGATCACCCCATTGAGATACACTTGATATAATTCTTCCATTTTATAAATATTCTTATAACTAGACTTAATGGAGTCATATAGTTCTTTGGAGTCTTCAAATGATATCTCTCATTGAATTTACATGTTGATTTGATGTCATTTATTAATATCCATACCCATAATACTTAAATAACCCATACATACATCATATCTCCAAGGGAAATCATCCTATATCATGAATTGATGCATCTATTCTAATGTATTCATCACTTGTGTCCTTATTATACTAATTTTGGAGAACATGGAAATCATTTATTAATTCACAGACATGTTCTCACAAAGTATGATGATTCATGTCATGTTATGAATCATGATATTTTTGGGTGTGTTGATTTTTAAATCCCACTTCATATAGGATTGATGCCCAGAATTTCAATTACATGAAAATAGAATAAATTATCACCATAATATTGGCAAATGGAAAACACATATGTAATTATTTAATAAAACACATTGTTTAGAAATAAGGTGCATGGTGATAATCCTAAGGTCACAAAGTCACATGAGTTTGTTGAAATTAAGCCCCCAAATGTATGTTTTTTAATTTTTTAATTTATTTTGTAATTTTATTATGTTTATGTTTATTAATGTTTTATCCTCCACCTACACACAAGATATATATATATATATATATATATATATATATATATATATATATATATATATATATATATATATATATATATATATATATATATATATATATATATATATATATATATATATATATATATATATATATATATATATATATATATATATATATGTCACAATTACATGGTTAGGTTTAATGTTATAATCATAAATATGAAAACATAAGTTGCATAAAAATGAGACACATGGTGGCCATCTAATGGTCAAAAATTCATGAAGTCACAAAGTTAATTTATTTACAACATTTTAATAGTGAATCATGTGGATTAATTAGGTTAATAAATTTTCTTGGTATTTTCCATGTTTATCTTCAAAAATTGCATAATGTTTTTTAGCTAACTTGTGATCATAAGTTATAAATATAGCAAGTAATTCATAGGATAACTAAATATGTGAATCTATAAAACAAGACATGTGGCCACCCTAATGGAAATTTACAAAAAATTAAAAATTCACTAACTAATATATTAAAGTTTGAAGTACCAAATATATACATGGATGCATTTGTAATAATGAAACAAAATTACTTAAAAATGAAGGTATAACAAAATATGAGAGAGAAAGAGGATATTTTATTTATTAAAGGATGACAATTATATTTTCAGGTGAATGAGAGGTCCCCTAAATAAAATATTGTGTAATTAGGAGAGAGAAAGAAGATCTTTTCTTTATGAACAATCCTTAATAACCTCAAGCACTCTAAACCCTCATAAAACCCTATTAGTGACTAGTCAAGAGAAATGGACTTATAAAGAACATTTAATTACATAGGTTTCTCATGAAAAATATTTTATGTTATTTATTAATCCAATTATATTATCCATGAGTAAATTTTATGTACTTTTAGTTGTATGAATTCTAATAAATTCACTATTTACATGATTTTTGGTATTTTATAGGGTTTTGAGCAAAGGATAACTTGCCAACCATTGGAGGAGGTCACTTGATATTTATTTAATAATTTAAAGCCCAAAAATATGTAAAATAGAACCTATAAGTTATTAAATAATGCTCTTTTTCCAAGGTATTCTCAAATAAGGATAAAAAAGGACTAGGTTACAAGGCCATTTCATGGTTATCATACTTCCACAAGGCCTAAGGTCCTCAAATTTGACATGGAGGTTGATGATATCATAGGTAAAGTGAATAACACACTTTTGGGTGGTTTTAAATGTCTGGTAAAGGTCTGGATCAAAAAAATATAGTTATAAACAAGGAGGCATAATTAAAGGGAGAGAAAGGTAGAAAAAAGTGACTTTCACTCTGAATATGAACATGAAATCTGAAATGAATCTATAAGGAGATATTGGGTCCTAAAATATGTGTTAAAATTATCAATAAAATTCATACATTATTCTACATAGTGATATTTATAGGTTTTTAGAGTTACAAGGAAAATATGCCTAATGAGAGCTTGAGGACTAAAATAGAATCTTAGGAGTTTTTCTAGGAATCAAAATGGATTATTGAAGGTCTAATAATATATTATAAGGACATATATGGAGATAAATATCCTTGGATAATATTAATTAAATTTTATATCCACTTTAACCAAGATAGGCATGAGAAATGAGGAGTTTGAAGACACCTAGGCATATGAATGATGAAAGTTAGACCAAATGAGTTTAATAATTCATGGTAAGGTTTCAAATCAAAAGCTATGAAGTAAATCATGGTGAAATTATGATTTAAAAGTCCATTTTTCAGTCTTATTATGCAAGTAAAGATAGTCTTTAAGAAGATGATCAAGGTGTCAAGCCATGTTATAACTCCTATGACACTTAGAGGACGGAATATATTTAGAAGAGAGACACATGGATTTGGAATTATATTTAATATATTTCATAACCCATACTTATTTTAACTATTATATGGAAAATTTTTAATCCCATTTTCCTATACCCCCTCTCTCTTCACAATTATCTATATAAGCAGTGACTTTTGGCCTTGTAAGAAATCCATTTATGATACGGTGAATCCCTGCTAGTTTGAGTGCTGATTTTGCCTTTGAGTAAAATATTTTAGACTGGTTTTAAGTTATCAATCTCTTATCTAAGTGTGTGAAGTATTTAATGGTTAAATGATAGGTGATAGTTATCTCTCCTTATGTTCATCTCACTCTCTCATGCTTTCTACAAGTAATCTACCTTCTAACATGTCACATGAAGAGTATTTAGTTGTTTTTGTGTCTTTAAGTGTAAGGAAGAGTACTAGTGTATATAATTAGACCTTATATTAATCTAACTTGAGAAACGTATTTCATATTACCTTCATGTTTAAATACTTTTTTTAGAGAAACCTTTGGTGTTTAGATTAGTTTTATAAATTACCTTTCATAGTGCAAGATCATGGTAGTATTTTGGAGTTAATATTGGTGCATCACCTATATAAGGTTATTTTTAATCTCTTATATCAATTTCCATTCAAATCAATTATATTAGTGGTTAGTTATATGTGTGATTCAAGGGAGTTAACCCTTCAATCTAGAGACTCATATCTCATATAGGTCACCCATAACTTGAGATATGTTTCCATGTACCATAAAATTTAAGGAGGCTTAGTAGACCTAATTTAGGGTGAAAATTTGATTGATAATAGTTCTATAATGCCTGGTAAGCTGTGAAATAAAAGAGGTTGCCCAAGATATATGTTGGTCTTGGCACTATTTTATTAGTTACAACATTCTTCATGTAGCATTTGGTGACTTCAAATGGTTTTGAACTCCTAGATATTGACTAGTGAGCCAAATTTCATGATAAAAGTGAATATAAGATAAAAAATTAAAGGTATTCCCTTTGAATTTATTAAATTACCTTTGAATTCATATAAAATAACTATATTTATTCACACACTCTCATATACAAAGTCACCTATAAGGAGGCTTTTTATTACAGATTATCAAAGTTCTCCTAAGGCTAATAACATGGATATAAATATGTCATTTGTTGCCTTAAATTTCCATAGATATTTATCACTTTCTCAATATAATTGGATCCCTATTTCATCCCTCAAAAGTGTACCTTGATAGATGATAGAAGCTACCAATACCTCTATTAAACACATAATAAATATTGTCAATTTTTGTAATATTCATAACATTATTGAAGAGGATGTTGCAATTAGGTTTTTGGGTGTATCTTTCAAGGGAAAGGTACTTGATTGGTATGGCACTTTGGCTCCCAAATATATCACTATAAGGGATAAAATGGGTGATGCTTTGAGAAAGAGGTTTGAAGACAAATTTTACCACTTTTACTTGACCGAGTAACTGACTATAATAAAAAAAAACCATTAATAGGACATTAAATACCTCAACACAATATTATAGAAGACTTGTGATAGGATAGCACTCTTGTTAAGGCCTATTGCCCATCATGCTTTGTTTTACTACCTTAAGGATTTCAATTATGATATCTCTATGATGATTCAATCCATCATAGGCAATATTTTACCTAATGTCTATAAGAATTCCATAAAATATTATTAAAGGTGGTAATATATCCCCTAGACCTCCCATCCCTTTGTTTCCTGATGTGCAATATCTTATGCCTACCATTTCTTCTATTCCCACACTCAAGAACAAACAAGCTACTCTTAATAAACCAAGAAAATTAAAGGAGGAAGATATGATTAAATATATTAGGGAAAAGGTTCAAAATCTTAAGAAGCAACAACTTAAACATCAATGGAGGTATTATCAAGGTCCTTTCTAGCCTTGTCAATCATATCGTGCTCTTAGACAACGTTTTCAAGGTCAATATCAAGGAGAAAGGTAGCTAACTTAAGTGAGGTATCATAATGGACAAAATTAGAATGATCTTATTTATAAAGCACTTGTAATTGTAAAAAAAAAACCTTGTACAAGAAAATGGAGATTATCCTTCATGTGACCAGCCTCATGAATATTGTAATTACATAAATGATGCATTAAATCAAACCTATATGGCTAAATGGGGGATAATGCCTTCTATGACTCAAGGGGAGGTGCCTAGTGAAAGAAATAAAAATGGAGGAGATGATAAATAAAATTATACCTTGATTAATTATATCAAGAGGACTCATGTGTAGTCAATTATAAAGGTAATCTCAGCATTGGTTCATGCTCCATAACTGCAAATACAAGGTCGAAGAAGAGAGTGGTTGAGGAAGTACAAGGAGAAATTAGTGGAATAAATTTGAAATATTAAACCCCTAAAAGATTAGGTATGTAAAATTTATCCCCCACATCTCAATTCAATATAAAAAATAATAATGTTATGGCCCCTTATATGCCTTCTCCTACACATCAAGTTACACAAGCTAGTTGTAGTGGTATGGATTCTAGGATTCTAGAATACATGACAAAGTTAGCATCTCTCCTATGAATATTATGGAGAAGATGAATAAGGTTCATGTAAGTATCCAAATATGGTAAATTATATCTATACCTAGTCAAAGGTACATTTTCCAAAATGAACTCTCTAATTACAATACATCATCTAGGTAGCGTAGTGAAAGAGGGATAGTTTAGACAAATTAAGTAAAGGAAAAGGATGGGAAGCTAATAAAATCTAAAATAAAATATAAAATTCCTCCATTATACCTCTCAATCATAATTGGAGACTCATTAGTTCATAGTTTATTGATTAATAGTCGATGAAGTAAATCAGTCATGCTTAAACAAGTAGCATACAAGCTGAAAATGAAGTATGCGTCACGCTCCAAGGGGGTGGTGAAATTGGATGGATTAGTTTCCAAGTTATTTTTTATTATTAAATGTTTATGGCTTACTCTCCATTATTTTCATAAATTTTATATCTCTCAATATTTGGTGGTTGTAGATGTGCCACCTCACTTTGCTCTTTGCTTGTAAAGGGACTTCATTTCCAAGATTGGAGGATATTTTAATTCTGATTAGTACTACATATAATTTAAGACCATGTATGGTGCTAAAGTCTCCATTAAGTATTAAACCGTAGATAATTTTAATGTGGATCCATATGTAGCTAATACTTCAAACATGAACTTTAATATCAATGACGAGGGAGACTATCGTAATGACCAAGAAACTCTAACACCTCTTGATGGCATAACTAACCTATATCTTGATGAGTAGGGAGATGATCAACATGGGTTTGATATATAAAATTAAATTAAATAGATAGGTATAAATGAAGAAGATGATGAGTATCATTAGGTAAGGCTTGATGATCCCCTTCAATAAGATGTATGGTGTAACTATTTTCTACATATGGATGATTATGATGAATTTCCAAGTGTGTTAGAGCATGATATCCAATAAGACGATGAATTTATGCCTACCCAAGAAAATAATATTCATGTATATGATAGTTAAGTACATGATGATCTATGACAATAGTACCATACCATAATATAATAATTTGAATAAGTAGGCCTACTCTTCTTCGAATGGAATGTATGATTCATGATGAAGTTAATGGTGAACCTAATAAGAATAAGGAAGAGAATGAAGCCATTATAAAACATAAGGCAGCCTTGGAGGAATGTAATCAGGTAAAGGTATAAGTCTATATAATTGAGGAACAACATAAAACTTAATCTAATATTGAGTCACTTGCATATATGTTTGACCCATAAGAGACAAGTTTGATGCCTCTAAACATCAAGCACATCTTAATCTAGATGAAGGTGAATTTATGAAAGGTTTTATGACTCCTAATAAAAAAACTAAGAAACATCACATGAGAATGAAGTAGATCAATCAGGATATAGTGTCAATAAGACCTCAATGAGAGACAAAAGAACCATTCAAAGGAGTCTTAGGTGATGCATTTTTAGGTAACAAAGGTCCCATGAATGGTAAGTCATTGTATCACCTTCATAATAAATTTTTATTTGACAAACATCCATCATATGGTGACTTTTTATCATGGACCAAATATGATTCTAGAAACACTCTTTCTAACCTTAGTTAAAGCAACAAGAACCATTTCATCACCTCAAAAATGTTTTGAGGTATGCACATAATAGGTTAGGTGTGTTATTTTGAATATTTTGTATGTAGTTTTCCCTAAATGACTTTGGCATAGTGTGTTTGCTTCTCACTGTGTAGTTTGGTGTGAGGTTGAATTCTTTAGAAGGCATGCCAATTTCAAATTCTTCCATAAGAGTGAATCCATTTACCAATGGAAGTATAACTCGACTAATCCAATAACATTTCATACATGTTACCCCTATGAGTTACCAATTTTTTGAACAAATTTTGAGCTCAACTCAAAATTAGTCAACTGTTATAGGTTAAAACATTTCATGGGATTATCAATTTTTTTATGTGGTATTTTCATGGTCTTAAATTGTCTTAAATAGTATTCATATAGTCATATTAGTCATTTCTTAGCTTCATCCAAGGTCTATTCTCATGTGTATTTGTGTAGTCTTAGGGGTCATTCATAAGGTCTTGGTATTGTTAATAATGGTAAAAGTTTGAGATATTTAGAGTCATTATAAAAGTTAATTAATGTGTTTTTAAATTTAAAAATATCATGTATTAACCTTTCATCATGTTTTTATGTGATAAAATGACATTTTCATCACCTTTTGGCATGTTTGGAAGAGTTGTACATACCATTCTAGGATGAAACCATTTAAAAAAGACTCCTAACATAGATGATGTCATAAATAGGCTAGATAATGTTTATTAATGGTTGAGACTACCAAAATTGTAGTTTCAATGTCTAACATGAGCAAAATGACACTTTATAAGCATTTTTAGGCACTTGTAAAAATTTGGAAGATCACTTTTCATTTGAAAACTATTTCAAAGTGTCCCTTGGGATTTATCATATCAATTTTAGGGTTTGAATTAATTTTTAGTTTAGATAGATGATTCAAACATTCTCTCTCCTCCATCACTACTTTTAGAAACTAAACAAGGAAAAATTCAAGTAGATGGTACGTCAAAAGGAAGGAGAGAGAGAGAGAGAGAGAGAGAGAGAGAGAGAGAGAGAGAGAGAGAGAGAGAGAGAGAGAGAGAGAGAGAGAGAGAGAGAGAGAGAGAGAGAGAGAGAGAGAGAGAGAGGAGTTGAAAATTTGGACATTTTTATGGGTCATAATAAGATTGAAATTAGTGGCATTGGTTTTTAGATTAATGGCACCTCATTTATGAACAATTTCTAAGAGTGACATTAGGTCATTATGCCATGGCCATCCAAGTAAGGTCTACTATTGCTTTTATTTCTCCATTTAAGAATAATATGGAGTATAATGGTTTTGAGGGATGTTTTTAGAGGTAAAATAAATTATTTCCATGGTATTTTCATCATATAATTCATCTTAATTAGGTGTCTTTAATAATAGGACACATGTCTCAATGTATAGGGTGTTTCAATCACTCCCACTGCAAGTTTTGGTTGTTTGAGAAGTAAGTCACTTTTAGATGTTTCTAGTATTCCATTAATCACAAAATACCCCCTCCATATTAGATAATTAATATGTTGTCTCTTGGTATGTGTCTCTTTTATAATAGTCCTTTAAAAGGCACCATGTATTGCTCTTTGAAAAGCATGGTCTGTGCATAAATGGATGTCTACATGTTTGAACTTCAATATTAGCCTTGAGTGGTAATACATGACTAAGGTAAGATTGGAGAGTACCATTGAAAATTTTTGAATTTATATTTATTGAGATATGTGACAAAATTATACTCTCAAATAATGTTGAAGTATGTTCTAATCATACACATGCCTACAATCCTACAAGTAGACATTCATTAGTGCAAGTCTATGTTGGAGATGTATTGACAACATTGAGGTGTACCTTTAAGTTTTTGATAATCATTCAACTATGATTTATTTCATTTAAGACCACAAATAAGGTATGAGTGATGGAGAGACTCCAATTATCACACATAAACCTTATTCTTAAGTTGACTGTACATACAATCCATACAGTTGAATAATCATCTTGAGATGATATAATGTTTGGGAAAAAGGTCTACCTAATTAAAGAGAGGTAATAGAGAATTGGGAAAGATTATATAAAATAATAAAGGTGTCTAAATTCCCAAGAAACTTTCTTGACACCCCTACAATTAAAATGAATACCTATAGGCCCTATACCTATAGGTTCTCATTTTAAACCAAAGCCAATAGTCAAGAATAGGGTAAAAATAGGGTTAAATGATAACTCAATATATTTTATATAGGAAATCAATTCATAGAAACATGAAAACATATAAGTTATTGAGAGCTAATGAGGGTTAGATGGGATTGCATTCACAATCCTAAGAGACTACCTAAAGGTTTGTGCATGAAAGCATGTGAGCAGGGGTTTAAAAATTCCATAAAATGGGTTGGAATACTTTGTATTATAATTAAATAAAATCTTTTGAAGTTTAAACCTTCTCAAATTTTCATGACAGAGTTAGAGACTAACTTCCTAATCCTCATACTCAACTTCTTCTCTAAATAATCTCCTATAACCACATTGAGAAGACAACCTTGAACACTGCAGGTTGTGAAGAAATAGTGACTTGAAAGTGAATTTGTAAAGGGTTATAGATTCTAAAAAATATCAAATATCTATGAATTTTCTTAATGAGTGGGAATTGAATTCTTACAAACCTTTGAATGCACTCATAATACCCTAATGGACACCTACAAGCTACAATCAAGAACAAGCTAGTTTAAAGATTGAGTAAGGAGAAAAATACATGGAAATGATTAGGGTTTAAATTAGAGGAATGGATAGGTGAGTTATATGAAAAAATTAGAATATAGTTAAACCTAAATAAGGTACCAAGAAATATGATTAAAGAGATTCTCAAGACCCTGCCTACATAGTCAGATGACAACCTATATGTTTGCCTAGGTTCATGAGATTTCTTGATTGCTTAGAGAATGGTAAAGGCATATGAAAATGTATTATTTAATGAGGTATATTTTAATATTATTAATTTTTTAAAAAATACCTCATTTATACCTTTATACCTAATAATAAGGGTGAATAAGTTCAAAGCCTTGTCCAGGCCTAATCAGCTTATAGGCATGCTTGCCTAGATGATTGAGGGTCATTTTTATAACATGAAAAGAGAAGATTTGAGGGAATAAATAAATTTAAAATATTTTTATATTGTGATAAATATCTCATTTATATCCTTAGACCTAAGGATAAGAGATAGAATGAAGATAGGCTCTGTTGTAGGCCAAACAAGCCTAAGACACACATAGGCCCATATGGATAATAATGAAAAACATGACTTGTTGAAGATAAATGGAAGTCATAGGATAATTTAAAATAATAAATTTTTATCATAGACCCTAAATAGTAATCATAAATAGGGGAGAGAAAATAAAAGTTTAGTATGACCTCTTAAGATATCTCGATCTCTACTAACACATGACTATATTTTAAGACCAATTTTATCTCACCTATTGTAACCATAAACTTGTGAATAGGATCCAATGGTTTTAAAGGATGATAAATGGGTATACAAAATTTATTATTATGGAATAATTTATTGTATTTAGTCTCTAACATGCATGAATAAAGTCTAAGAGCTTAGACCCCTCTCAAATGGCTTACTTGTAACCTAAGAGACAACTTCTCTCACTCATAAATTTCATAAGGTTTTTAATGTGACATATTGGTGTTTGTAGGTGATGTAGGGGTCCAATAAATACAATATTGTGGGATTAATATAGATTTAAGTACTAATTTGAGTACTAAGTTTGCCTTTGAATAAAATATTTCATTGTGGTTTTAAGTTCTCAATCTCTTTTCTATATGTGTGAATTATTTCATGGTTTAATGACAAGTGATGGTTATCTCTCATTATGTTCATCTCACTCTCTCATGCTTTCTACAAACAATCTACCTTTTAACATGTCACACGAAATGTAGTTAGTTGTTTTTGTGTTTCTTTAATTATAAAGAAGATTACTAGTGTCTATAATTAGAACTTATATTCATCTACTTTGAGAAATGCATTTCATCTTACCTTTATGTTGAAATAATTTTATTATAGAAACCTTAGGTGTTGAGATCAATTTTGTAAATTGTCTTTTATAGTACAAGATAATGGTAGTATTATGGAGTTAATATTGGTGCATCACCTCTATTATGTTAGTGTTAATATATTATATCCATTTACCTTAAAATTCATTATATTACTGGTTAGTTATAGGTATGATGCAAGGGAACTAGCCCGTAAATCTAGAGATGCATCTCTCCCATAGGCCACCCACAACTTGAGATATGTTTCCATGTTACATCAAATTGAAGGAGGCTAGAGTATGCCTCATTTAGGATTAAAATCTAATTGATAATATTTATCACATACATTATTAAAACATAAAACTTTTAATGTAAATTTTTTTAAAACATAAGCAATACAACGAATTATAGGATTTTCTCAATGCTACCTCCCCAAGGCTACAAGAATTACCCTCCTGGATGGAGTCATGATATAGATAAATATTCCATTTATTATTAACCAAATATATTAAAAAACAACAATAGATGAAATAAAACATTTATTTTCTTTTCAAAAAAAAAAATTGCACTATTAACTACCAAATAAGAGAATTTAATTATAAACAATCTATTTGATAAGTGACCCCAATAATGTAACTTTTTATGAAAGAAACATAAATAAAATTTCCTCAAATTATTACTATTATGTAGGATCCATAGAAAATAAACATAACATATAATTCATTAGATGAAAATAATCAAGAATATCTACATTTTAAATTCCAATAATGAGATTATGCAACTCATAAAAACATAATATTCACTTTTCATCAAATGTTGAGATAATCCAATATCTCTTATTTTTTGGGTCCTTAAGTCAATATATCATTATCATAATTTTTTTTGGTTATATTATCTTACAACCAATTTTTCTAATGTTTCCAAATTTTACTAAACAATAACAAATTACAGCTTAATTTAAATGAATTTTTACCTAATACTACTACAATGTGCATACCTATTTTAACAATGTTAACTTAATTACTTATATTACAAGTTACAAATCCTGTACTAAACTTTAAACCTAGTTTCATAATACACAATATAATAATTGTATTAAAAAATAATAATTTTATAAAAATGGTATATAATTAATTAAGTAGATGCTTTAATATCACATCCATTTAATTACCAACCCAGTATTAAAAACATTCCCTTAGAAAGTAACTATAAAAAGTGGTAATCCACTGATAATATGTAATTATATCAATATGAAAACTTAATTTACCACTATAAATATTTACTATAATTTTTTATTGTTTCTCCAAACTGTAATGAAAATACAAAGTCAAACATAGATTATTTTTCCTATATCCCTTCTTGAAATTAATAGATGTATAAATCTACCTCTAAATTAAGGTTAATTATTATAGAATGAACTTAGAAAAATTTCACCTTATTTTACAAACTCAAATTATACACCTTAAATATTAAACATTTCAAGACTATATTCTTGAAGAGAGATTAACGAAATCCAATAACCTAATCAAGCATATACATAGTGTATAAATAGTTTACGTATAAAAAAAAAACTAGATATTGGTATTTTCAATGATATATATGAATTTAGTTACCAAATATGAAACTTAGTGATCAACCCCATCATCAATCATAGGATGGTTATGCCATACATAAAAATAAAATAATAACAATTTAAAACTTAACACAACTAAGTATCAATGAACAATGTTTTCATGGGCTAAACAATCAATATATATCCAAACTCAGTGAATACTAAATGGATTAGGGATTCAAAAATATTTCAAACACAACTCTCAAATACATTATAATTCATAATTATACACATACATATATACAATAAATCAACTACATAGTGGTATAGAATATTCCAAAAGTGTAAAATTTAAAAATAACACAATTGAAGTAGGATTTTGTCTTTAATCCCATGGGAATTAATTATTTCCAAAAGTGGTAAAAACAAAAGTAAGACAATAAAGAAAAAACCATGACTAGACTATTTAAGTTATTAAACATAATGTTAAATTCAGCCCTTCCCTACTTATGAGCTCCTCCCCCACACTTCTGACCCCCCCACCCCCCCCCCCCTCCCTCCCCCCCACCCCACCCTTGTGGTCCTATCCAACCCATACAACAATTTGATGGTGAATCCAAATACATAGGGTGTTGTTTATTTCCTCTATATGGGATATAGTATTCCATTTCCAAAAAATATAACCCAATAAAGTGAAACCAATAAAATAAAACAATTCACACTTAGATACCAAATATAGCCAAACAAGAAAAGAACAACTTTCAATAATGACTCACATAATTCTAATTAAAACCAAAGTTCAAAACCACAATGGAAAAAAACCTATAAAAATATACAAAAATGTAATAAAAACAAAGTCAAGGTTGTAATATAACATATTTATGGAAATGCATATGGGGTTTAGTGGTACAAAGACCACTCACAGTCCCTTCAAGAACCCAAGATATTCCCCATAAGCATTGCTCATAATACTCATAATGATTCCATAAAATAATAAATAAACCAAATATAAAAACTTACATAGTAATCCAATTTCATAGTTCACAATGGTAGTTTTTCTAATTGGGACTTATCTTGCCTATTTTCCATCACTATGCTCCTTGGAAAAATGAGAAGGATAATAAACCAAGATTTCAAAAAATATTGTAGTAAAAAAAGGAAAGAACTCAGGTTTTTGTTTTACATGGTAAAGAAATGAAGATACATATCACCGCATTTTTTCATTTATTTTTAGTGAAACTAAAGGCTTAACAACCTCTTAATCTCCACCTCAAAAGCAAAAACAAATTAAAAAAATCCTATAGACTCTTATCAAACCAATCCATTGAAATGACAACATTAGATTAGGGTTTTGAATGAATCTCTATGAAAACCTCAAACATAATGTCAATATTTTATAATAGTTGACCCATTTGATAATTGTGAGCTTGGTATTAATTCTAAGCAATATTATGGCCTAAATTGAACAATAATTTTAACCTTTCTATTATCATTGTAATCCCATACAATATGATCAAATAAATTATAAAACCAACATTCTAACAAAAATGATTGTGAAAACAATGAATGTTGATGGACTAATTTCCACTCAATGATTATCAATCATAACTCAAAAGCCAAAATAAAAGAAATAAAACCAACATAAACCATAAACCTATGCCAAGTGTTATGAATTAACATATTAAGAGCCAAATAAATACAACTGAAAAGTCAAATACATAATGTAACCATCATATATACCAAACATACAAAAATTTTGCACTAAGAATAATGAAATAAAAGAATAAGACATGGTCACATGTTACATTGAATAGATCATGGGAAACACTAAAATTACTATAGGTGTTATTAATTAGTTATAAATGATGAATGGTAAAACTATCCTAAAAATAAATAGTGACCTTAATTTATAAAAAACATGGACATTTAGAAAGGTGCGTAAATCTGAGTTACATTGATTGGAATTGATAAATTTCCAAGTTAAAACCATTGCACATAGACAAGAGACTAGTGAAAAGAGATAATTATCAAATGAAGGAAAGTAAATAATCAATAGAAATAAAATAATATGAAAAATAACTAGTGGTATTTTCAATCCATAAATATATCATATTCCATTAGTTGGATTATTGTTAGACTATCCACATAACCTTATGTCTCAAGATCCGTAATCAAACTTAGCTCAATTCTTAGTTTCTTGCAGTCACCAAAAAAGACATCAATAGTATTTGGATAGGTTATAGATTCATATGTAATAAACATATTAAAAAAATGAACAAACCATGATAATCATATATATTATCTAACTTAATTCATTAGTAGTATTGCAAACATAATCATATAAAAATGTCATAGTAACTTTTAAATATGAGTGATGACAACTCTTATATGTATTGAAAAAACTAGGATATGGCAATGTTGGTTTATCATTTCTATTTTTGAACTAAAATTGAGTACATTCATTACAAAATCACATGTGGAATGAAATAAAAATAATTACCTACATAGAATATGTGTGATGAAAAAATGGAATAAGGATTCAAGAAGATGCATGAAATAATAAGTGTTTGATTAAAATTTAGATTTATTTAATAAAAATTGAGTCTTGAATTCATTATGGAAACCTCATAAAATTGATTGAAGGGTAAATTATAAATTTTCATCTTCTACCTTTTTATTTAGTTCATATTTAGGTAAAATTGAGATAAATCAATGTAAAAAATACATTTGTATATAAATTTACGAAAGGGATATCTATTTATTGAAAAGTATTGAAGAGTGTAGGTCACAAAAGGACCATTATTATAGTGTATCAATTGATTTTTGCATGTATGAATAATGTAGTAGATTATGAGGCTTTGATTCTAGGTTTACACACTACTCATGATGTAAAGATTAAAAAAAATATGTTTAGATAGTTATTTACTTGTCAACAATCAAATCACTTTTGATTACCATGATAAAAAATATAAATTATTGTTAGATCAATATATAGTACATAGTTTTAAATCAACCTTTAATGAATTTGAGTTTGGGTAAATTCCTAAAAGAATCAGTAGCCCCACTAAAGATATGCTTAGTTATGATTCACTTGTTCCTATAGATATTATATATGAAAAATTTATACTTAATATTAATATATTATAAAAATTAACATTTCACTACCAACTCTATAAAAATTATATTTATTTTCCATTGACACAGATGACATCATCCCCAAGTGGCTTGCCAACATTTACAACTTTTTATCAAATGAGACCATTACTACAATTGTTTATGAAAATGGAAAAATAATTAATAATAAGATATTCTATTTAATATTTTATAATTTGTGAAATTATTTTTATGATTTTCTTTGTTTATAAATTATTTAGTTCCCTATGTGTGTAGGAGTTAAAATTTGAAGTACAAGATGCTCATTATATAGAATATGGTGGATAGTGGAAAATTAATGTCCTGTAACATTGTTATGATTGGGTTACTATTTTCATTATATTGAACATGAGTTTTAGGAATATGAAATTATTTATTCTAAAATAAAATAAAATAGTCTTTAGCTAAATAATCTTCCCAATAACTACAACCCATTGTATCTGATTGGCCATTTAATATTTGGATTATTTTATGTAGTAGGCATACTTAATCCAACATCATTGTAAGGTCAAAATTTTATCATTACACCTATTCAATATTTTACCAAATAAGTTGACACCAATATTTTATAATCTACCATAGATTATAAAATATTAATATTTATAATGTCATATATCATGTCATGAATTGACATCCCATATATGATATATTATGGACAATGGTTGTTATTTCAAGTATAATATAGTAAAGAGGTTTTTTGTGATAATTGTAAAATTTGACATACATTTTATACTTATTAATACTTCTAAGGAAATGGTGAAGATAAAATTATAAATATTAAAATTGTAAACATCTTAAGTAAAAAAGTTACTAAACATGGACATGATTTAAATAATCTTATTATCTATAGCTTATGGGATTATTGTATGATTTTTAGGATAGTGACATGGGTGACAAATTTTAATATAGTGTATGGTGTGAATATTTATTTGTTCCTATCAATATTAGCATTCATTCTCAACACATATCCCATAAATGCCTTATTAATGAAGAGAAATACACACACACACACACACACAATTTCATAAAATTGAAATTGTAGATGATGTATACATACATGAATTTTATCACCTAAGGATTTATAATAATCACATAAATATATACTTAAAAAGTAATAAATCAAGAGAATTTCATATAGATGTCTATGTACTATAAGAAAATATATTAAATATAAATGAAAATAAAGAATATAAAATAAAATCTATATAAACTTATGTGTGACACATTTTGTTCCTTTAAAACATTTTATAAATAATGGTAACAAAAATATCCTAATCAACTAAGTAATATAATATTATAAAAGTAGGCCAATGAAATAATTTAGATTCATATATCATGATATAATGTTGAATTATGTAAATATGTTAAATATAAAAGGTAAAATGAAAAATAGTAATTTGATTTATTAAGAATGAATAAGGAATAATAATTAGCTTATTTAATGATGCATAAATAGATATCATATATTCAGGTTCAAAAATAGTTAAGATGATTCATAGTTATGATTTGTCTGATCCTACAATCAACTCTCAGTCAGCCTAGACACTACCATTCAAATAGGGGCACTAGAATTGATGGATTTAGCCAAAACTTAACTCCTATTTCTTTTACATAATATACCTTCTTTTATATAAATTCCACCTGCACCTATTAGGGTTTAATGTCACCTTGAAAATTCTCTATTCAGATTATGGACATAGGTTTTAGATATAACTGTGTAACTCAAAATCTAGATCCTCCGATTTAGTGAATAACACATTTTAAAAAGTGTTAGTGGGACCAAGTGAATTTGAATGACAAAAAAATCCATATATTAGTGAGATATGCCTACATATATAATACTCCAAATATGGTCTCATATTGATGTAGTTATCCCCTTTGTGTGGGATTATATGTGAATAAATATACAATATGCTATATACAAGTGCATGTAGGGATATATCTTGTGAACTAAAAAATAATTCTCATTGAATACTATTTAGATGATTAAAAACTACAATAAGACTAATCCTATGAATAATTTAGAAATAGTGATGAATAGGGAAGTAGAACTAAATTATACAAATGATTAAGTGAGTTTGATAGATGCCTACTTGGTAATTTATAGATGATATAATGAGTGGGATTTGTTTTTAAATTATACCAAATTGATTTAAATTTTTTGGGAATATTGGTGTGTTATTCCAAACTTAGTTAAAGGGTCTTATTAGTAAAATCAATAAATAAATATGCAATAATTAAGCTACTAATTTCTGTAAACTAGATTGAAATTTTGACCTTTCTAAAAATATTAATAAGGGGGAGAAAGTAAGACTTAGTTGGAAATGAGCTGATCCAACTGAGATAGAGGTTACAATTCACTATGCAAGACTAGGACACTATTGCAAATTGAGATCTAACCTTCATTTTGTGACAGGATAAAAGTGATGAAAGTGGATAAGAGTGGCACTGGCACTATAATCCACCTATGATACTATTATCCTAAGGATCTAAGTTTTTTAAGTTTTATTCACCAGGTTTGTGTGACCTTGTCCTTGAATTTTCAAAAATTAGAAGTTAGTAGAGCTCCCTATAGAGTATATTCTCTCTTCAAACCCTATATTCCATTATGCTTTGACTAATTTTGAGAAAGAGGAGGGAGGTTAGTATGTGTGAGATTCACTAAATATGTATCCACACACCTTATGTGGGCACACTACCTACATACCAATACTTTGAAGAGGGCTCAATTCATATTTAGTTCTCCCACTTGATGTGATTTATGTAATTGAGTGTATGAATATGCAAAATACTAAACTATATGTACATGAGGTGGCTAACAACTGGTGTAAGGATTTGAATAAGCTTGTAAGTATATTGGATAGCTATACATAGAGAATAGGGAAGATTGCTTGAGTATTTTTTCTTTTATTCATTTTTACTTAGTGATATTTTCCAACCCTTTCCAAATGATCTTTGAATGGGTTTTTATAAGGATCTATTGGTCATCGGTTGAATGTGCTTGCATTAGGCTGATAAGGAGAAGGATGGGGGAATAGAATAAATTTACCATTGGGGCCATAAATAAACTTGGAAAAGAGTGCCAAAATTGGACATGAGTGGCAATAGTGATATATACCTAGTGTGGTGCTATTCTCCTAAGCATATGGGACCTAGGAGGATTGGTCTATCATGGAAATAGGAGTTTTTCTCAGGTGGGATCAGGTTTGGAAGGCTATGAATGACTAAAAATAAATGAAAAGATGCCTATGAGGGTGATGAGAGAAATAAAGAGGGACCTATGGGTTGGGTGTCATTAACCATGCTCAATTTACCAATATTCACATTTTATATGATTACATTTTCCCCCTTTATTTTAGTGATGCAAAAAAGAAAAATACTAGGATAAAGGAAAAATAGAAAGCATATCTAAAATTACCTGTAAGGGTGAAGCTCACAAATTTTTTGTGATGTTTGGTGTGCATAGAGAGAGCATGCTATGAAGTGTGAATATATGAGAAAAATAAAGAGTAGATTAGTTCTTAATAGATATGCTATATGTAAATTAAGAACGTACAAAGTTGACTAAGAGAGAGAGGAAGAGAAAGGAATGAATACACCTCACCATATACATGGACTAATATAAAACCTATTGCGATGATGATTGATACTAGATGATGTTGAGAAATATTAGATTAAAGATGGATGTGTGATGTATAAAGAGTAATATCACAAAAGAAGCTATGTGCTCAATTCCATGAGAGTGGCTCAAGAATGTAAATTCCATCCCTTTGGATACATCATCACCCACTAAGTGAAGATAGGTAATCATTAATTTTCTAATTTATGTTTAGATTGTTGTTCTAATCCCTCTGAATAGGTGGCTCAAGAATGTAAAGTCTAGCTAGTACTTTGGCTCCATCATTACCCACTAAGTGAAGCTATGAACTGATTATGATATGAAATGTGTGTCATATGAGATGGCTCCTAAAGACCATGAATGCTCTATAATTTGACAATGCTAGCATGGATAGCCCAATGTATGATTAAAATAAGGACACTCTTGGCCACTCTGAAAGATGAAGATTAGACTTGTATGGAAACCACTCTGAAATTGGTGCATTATGCTTGTATGAAAGCCAATCAAAAATGTGGAGGTTAGGATTGTATGAAATCCACTCCAAAATGATTCCAACCACCTATACATGGAATAAATAATGCAAAATTTGAGAATTCCAGGGTAATGTTCAACTCATAAAGAAAAGAAATCAAATGTAATGCACACATTGCCCCCAATCACTAGTTTTTGGAACATGGATTCTAACTTGGAAGTTATACCAACTATCGTATCTAAAATTAGAAGTGAGAACCATCATGCCATGTATGATGCCCCCTATATCTAAATTCTTTGAGAAAAAAGTGTACTAAGAATTATTGATTCTAAACTCATTTGAAATTAAAAAACTATAGTTAAACCTACTTTTCTACCTACTTTAAGAAAATTTGGAGTTTTTTGCTATTTTGATAGGAGCACCAAAAGTGGACACTAGTGGCATTAGTGTTATAGTCCAAGTTGGGCATTGTTGTCCTATGGCTAAATATAGTAATTGTTCTGATATTTTCACTATTTGTTTGGTCTTTTTTGACTGGTTTGATGTTTGGTTACTATTCTAGGTGTTCTAAATGTTGTTTTTTTACCATTAGGAGATCTGATCTCTATGAAAAAATCCCTATTTGTTACTCCCTCTTCTAAGGTTAGGAATGAAGACATACAATGACTTCCCTCAAAATAAAGACCCCTCTAAGTGTGTTATACTACAAAGATACATGATAAAGCAATGATAATCAATAAGATATCTCAAGATATATCATGATTTATATTGAGATATTGTTAGATCAATAGAGGTATGTCTAGATGGATATAATAATGTAATAACATGTGCAATATATTGAACTAGAAATGAAATTCTAGTTAGTTGTTAGTTGGATAGATGGGGTATGATGTCCATCATGAGATCTAAGAAATCAAGATAAACACATGATGTGGATCATGGAAATGTAAATAATGAGAATCAAACAAACAATAAGAACACAAGGCAAGAAGTAAGAAGCATACAAGGGTAGCCAAGGGGTCGCACAAATAAGGGAACTATGCACATGTCACTCATACTAGAAGGAAAGCATACAAGGCATGTTCAAATGCCACATACACATACAATTAAAACAAACAAGGTTGGTGTGGAAGCCACAATCACATAGAAGTGTATAGGTATAAGACATTGTCAAATGTCCTAAGGCACACACAAGACATAGAATCAAAGGACATTGGAAAATGTTCTAAGGAACATATAGGAGACAATTAAGAACTAAGAAAGGAAATCATATCTAGCTATGCAAAGTAGAATAAGAAATCATGCAATAATTGGAAATAAAATCACATCTAACTAATCAAAGCAAAAGGGAAAGTATGCAAGACATGTTAGTAAAAGACTAGGTATATGTTAAGAAATACACAAGTCCTATATACTAAGGAGTGTCGATAGAGTAATCTATGTAAGTTGATAAATAATATATGTCAACATTATAACTAGAGTGTGTGGTGTATGAATTACATAACTTAGATGGTGTAGCCATGTAGAAGATGCCCCCAGTGGGTATATATATCAATGAGTGTCTCGATGTAGAAGTAGAATGCCCCCTTAATGGGTAGAGTGAAGCAATTAAAGAGATAGATGTCACTATACACACTCAAATAAGATCAAGTGAAGCATGGTAATGTACATAAATTAAAAAACAACAGCATAGAAAAGCAAATGTAAGTCTAGAATAGTAGTAGAAATGTAAAGCATGGATAATTCATACAATCAAAATATTTTTGGTGTTTTTGAGTTATTTGAATGTTTTTGATATTTTTGAATATTTAAATGTTTTTGAGTTTTTTGGAATTTTATGAACTATGTATAATTAGTAATAAGGATAATATGTAGAATAAATTGAAAAGAATTATGTAAAAGTAATTTGGGAAGGGATGATACTAACTGATGAGTCTAATGAGAAACTCTCTATCATGGTGTCCTATATCAAGGAGAGGAATCATGCATGAACATGAAGCATGATGGAAATGTTGAGACTATGGATTTGAAAGATGTATATGTTGTAAATTATCTAAAATATCTAAATTAAAAATTGAGTGTAGGATCCCCCTATAAATCTAAGAAGTGGATGTAACTATGGGGTTCTTAGGGACCCATCTAGTAGTAAGATAAGATCTCTAAACATGTTCTCTATGAGTAGATACATGAGATCTCAATGATACTACCCTAGGTGTGAATATTATAGCTAGAATCTATCTATAAGCTTGAAGATATAGAGGTGCATGAACTCTCTATGTTGGCAATGGATGCCTCATCTATGTTTGAACAAGAACTAGAGAAAGAAGTATAACTAGTGGAGAAACTAGAACTAGAGGCTAAACTAAAACTAGTGACTACAAAGTAGAATATAACACTCCTCCAACTATAACAACCTGATTAGCATGAATTAAATTCATTCATCTATAAAATAGAGAAGGTAATACTCAATGTTTTTATATCCATGGTCAACCAAGTAACATATTAAAAACTCCTACACTGGGAAATATAGCGAATAATGTGGCCACATGTGTTGGACTAACTTGTTGAGGAAGTACAATCTCAACCACTGAACTCTATATATGCTCACTAAATCCATTAATAATTATTCCTGTCATGGTAATATCCTAATTTGCATATCCCATATACTATAATAATGTCATAGTTCACATGTTGACACTAGATCTATTATCTATGAGAACACTATGAATAATATGATTATGGATGTACGCTCTAATAAAGAGTGCATGATAATCTGAATCATCATCAATGATCTCCTCCTATGAGAAAGAGATGGGAGGTCTATCTAGAACTTTGGAAATGTATACACCAATCATGTTTCTCAAAGGATGTGTCTCAACTGAAGGTGCCTTATATGTATCTTGTGGTGGATGTGCATGATATGTATGGTGAACCCTTGATGTCTCCCTTGTCTCTGATTTATAATGATAGAGAAAGGGATATAAGAAGATTGTCAAAGCTTTATTCTATGTTTGCTTTGCCTGAGGAAGCTCAACTAAAGTGACAAAATCAATATGATTACCATTTATCAAATCTTGTGTCTTGTGTCTCAGATTAATACATTTATTAATTGTATGGCTTGGTGCCTTGTGAAACTTAAAAAATCCTTGATAATCATATCCATGTGAGAGAGGCTTTGTTAGGTCAACTTCTTGAATAAGAGGGAGAGATATGATGTTACATTCCAATAGCTGTTATAAAAATCTGGCTAGAAAAACTACTAGATTGGTGAAGGTTCATTGAGGACGTGCTAATAAAACCACTCGCTGAGGGGGATCAGAAGCCACATTAACTATCAGTTGATTCTAAATCTTTTTATCATTGACCTTGACTTTGTATGGAACTTTTCTATTAATCTTTTTTGTTGTGTCCAAGATACTTATGTACTTGATTTTGCCCATTAAAATTAGTTTGACTTCTCATTCCTTTAGTGTGTGACATAATTTCATGAAGGAAGAGAATCTTTTAAACATAATTGATTCATGCAAAGCTAGTAGAAGACTATGTTTGAAAAGATCTTGTAACTCTTGATCAGTCATGGGGCTAGTTATCTTAGTCAAAATAGTCTTATATTAGAGAACATAATAAGTGAGATGCTCATTTGACCTTTATTTATGTTATGCAACTTGAGCATATGAAACCTTATCAACAATGTTAATATTGAAATGAGATAGGAACATGTTAGCTAAAGGATTGAATGCATCGACTGACTAATTTAGTAGACTATAAAACAATTGTAAATTGTAATCCATTAGGCTTCATGAAAATAACTTGGTAAGTAGCAAGTAATTTGGTACATAGTCTAATCATGCTATGTGAAAATCTTTCAAATGTGTCTCTAGATCACCCTTTCCATCATATAGAGTAAGCTTGGGTTGAAAAAAACCTTGTGTCAAGGGTGTAGAAGTAATGTGATGTGTTAATGGTGTATGTAATAGACAAAAAATATCTAAATCCTACGTAGGTCTAGAGGCACCTTGCTCAAGGCGTAACACCTTAGATTGAAGAGATTTTATTTCTTACACAAGTGCTACCACATTAAGAGACAAAGATGTACTAATTTTAGCAGGTGGCATAGAGGCTAGTTCAACTACTATAAGGGGTTGTCGAGACATAGTTGCCCCTACAGTGTCATTTATAATGGGTTGCTCTAAAGGAATGGAAAATTCAACTTGTTTATACTTTTTAATTTCCATAATAGATTGCAAGATAAGAGTATGATCTCAAGTTTAGTCTGAGAGTCTTTCTCATAAACTTTTTAGGATTAAATATTTGTTGAGGACAACTTCATTATCAACAATTGGTGGAAGTGGATTAGTAGTCTAATGTAGTGGAGCATGAGCAATGGTGTGTACATCATCATTGTTATTTTCATACTACTCATTGTCAGAGTTATATTTATTGAAATTAGTGTAATCTAGATGTATACAATTTATAAAAGGAACTTTATTTGGTTGTCTTTCCATGGTATATGATTGAGTTACCAAAATTTAGGTGAATTTAGGAGGATCACCACTAAGTCTTGCACTTCATCTTAAAGGAAGAGATACATGAAACATAGGTGGCATAAGGCAAATAACTTGGGTAATAGTAAAAAAAACTAATCAAATATATTATAAACAAATAAATGGAATGTGGATAAAAAGGATACAAAGTTTGCACAGATGTAAAGCAATACCTCAATAAGTAAATAGGAACTAGTACATGCAACTAGGGTTTTGAAAGATAATTATTTGAACAATTTACTAAGAAAATTTGAAATTGAAATTGAATTTTTGAGTTATATATGCAAGTATAAAATCAAAAATTTATTGGAAAATTTATGATTGAAAGAAACCTAATAGATGCAACTAGGGTTTTGATAAGTAAATGTTTTTGAAAATTACTATTGAATTTTTTATTTTAATATGATAGTGAAAAATTAGAAAATTATTGGGAAAATACTAGGACCTAGTATGGACATTTAGGGTTTTTGAAATATGATTATTTTGAAATTTACTATGAAAATTTGAAATTTAAAGTGGATTTATGAGTTAGATATGCAAGTAAAAAATTATTGGAAAAATTGTGATTTAAAGAGACTTAGAAGATGCAACTAGGGTTTTGAAATATAAATCTTTTTGAAAATTACTATTGAATTTTAAAATTTGAAGTGAATTTTTTATTTTAATATGCTAATAAAAAATTAAAAAATTACTGGGAAAATACTAGGACCTACTATGGTCAACTAGGGTTTGAAAGAAAATTTATTTGAAAATTATTAAGAAATTTAAAAATTCAATGCTAATTTTTTATTTTATTATGTAGGTAAAAAAAGGAAAAATCAGTTGGAAATTTAGCCTAGGGTTTCTAGGGTTTTTGTGCACAAATAAGGTAAGTTAGGTTCACTAAATGATTTAACAATTTTGGGAATATTGGTGTATTATTATTAATTTATTTAAAAGGTTTGAAAAATAAATTAGTAAATAAATATGCAAAAATTAAGCTACTAATTTGCGTAAACTAGATTGTAAATTTGACCTTTTTAAAAATAGTAATAAGAGGGAGAAAATAAGACTTAGCTATAAACTAGTTGATCTGACTGAGACAGAGGTTAGAATTAACTATGAAAGATTGGAACACTATCACAAATTGAGATCTGACCTTCATTTTGTGATTGGATAGGAGCACCAAAAGTGGATAGGAGTGGCACTGGCATTGTAATCCACATCTATCATTGTTGTGTTAAGGATATAAGATCTTTGGATTTTATTTACCAGGTTTATGTGACCCTGTTTGTGAAGTTTTGATAGCTAGAAGTTAGTAGAGATCTTTGTAGAGAAAATTCTCTCTTTAAACCCTATATTCAATTGTGCTTTGACCAATTTTGATAGAGAGGGGGAATTAGTGTGTGTAATATTCACTAAACATGTATCCACACCGCTTATGTGGGCACACTACCTATATACCAATACTCCAAAGAGGAATCAATCCATATGTAGTTCTCCCACTTGATGTTCTTTGTGTAATTGAGTGTATGAATATGAAAAACTGTAAATTTTAAGTAATTAAGGTGGCTACAGACTAATTTAAGGATTTGAATAAGCTTGTAGGTATATTAGTTAGCTATATGCAGAGAATAAGGAAGATTACTTGAGTAGTCTTTCTTGTATTCTTGCTTACTTAGTGATATTTTCCGAACCTTTCCAAATGATATTTTAGTGGGATTTTATAGGGATCTATTGGTCATGGGTTGAATGTGCTCACATTAAGCTGTCAAGGAGAAGGATGGGTTGGTGTATTATTATTAATCTAGCTAGAGGGTCTGAGTAGTAAAATTCATAAATAAATATGCAATAATTAAGCTACTAATTTGTGTAAACTAGATTTCAAATTTGACCTTTCTAAAAATAGTAATAAGAGGGAGAAAATAAGACTTATCTAGAAACTAGTTTATCCAATTGAGACAGAGGTTAGAATTCTCTATGTAAGACTAGGATACTATCACACGCTGAGATCTAACCTTAATTTTTTGAGTGGAAAGGATCACCTAAAATAGATAAGAGTTTCGGAATTATAGTCCACCTTTTCTACTATTGTCCAAAAGATCTAAACTTTTTGGGTTTTGTTCACCAGGTTTGTGTGATCTTGTTCATGAAGTTTTAGTAGCTAGAAATTAGTAGAGTTGAATATAGAGTAGATTATCTCTTCAAACCATATATTCCATTATGCTGTAACCAATTTTGAGAAAGAGGGGGTGTTAATGTGTGTAAGATTCATTGAACGTGTATCCACACCCCTTGTGTGAGCATGCTACCTACATACCAATACTCTGAAGAGGGATCAACCCATATATGGTTCTCCGACTTGATGTGCTTTATGTAATTGAGTATATGAATATTTAAAATGCTAAAATGTATGTACTTTAGGTAGTTAGGGACTAGTGTAAGGATTTGAATAATCTTGTAAGTATATTGGCTAGTTGTATGTAGAGAATAGGGAAGATTGCTTCAGTAGTATTTCCTATATTCTTGCTTACTTAGTGATATTTTCCAACCCTTTCCAAATGATCTTTTAATGAGCTTTTATAGAGATATATTGGTCATGTGTTGAATGTGCTCGTATTAGGTCAACAAGGAGAAGGATGGGTTGGTGTATTATTCATAATCTAGATAAAGGGTCTAAGTAGTCAAATTAGTAAATAAATATATAATAATTAAGATACTAATTTGTGTAAACTAGATACCAAATTTGACATTTTAAAAAATAGCAATAAGAGGGAGAAAATAAGACTTAGCTAAAAAATAGCTAATCTAATCGAGACAGAGGTTAGAATTCACTATGTATGATTCAAACACTATCCCAAACTAAAATCTAACCTTCATTTTTTGATTGGATAGGAGTGCCTAAAATATATAAGAATGTCATTGATGTTATAGTCTACCTTTACTACTATTATTCTAAGGATTTATGATTTCTTTGTTTTGTTTTCTAGGTCTGTGTGACCTTATTCATGAAGTTTTAGTAGCTAGAAGTTAGTAGAGCTCCCTTTAGAGACAACTCACTCTTCAAACCCTATATTCTATTATGCTTTGACAAAATTTGAGAAAAAGGGGGGGTGGGGGTTAGTGTGTGGAAGATTCACTAAACATGTATCCACACCCCTTATGTGGGCATGTTGCCTACATACCAATACTTAGAAGAGGCATCAAGCCATATGTAGTTCTCCCACTTAATGTGCTTTATGAAATTGAGTGTATGAATATGCAAAATGATAAAATGGATGTACTTGAGGTGGCTAGGTACTGGTGTAAGGATTTGAATAAGCTTGTAAATATATTGGTTGGATGTATATAAAGAATAGGGAAGATTGATCGATTAGTCTTCCTTGTATTCTTGCATATTTAGTGATATTTGCCAATGCTTTTCAATTGATATTTGAATGGGCTTTTATAAGGATCTAATGGTCATAAGTTGAATGTGCTCACATTAGGCTAATAAGGAGAAGGATGGGGAACTGGAATAAATTGACCATTGGGGCTAGAAAAGGACTTGGAAAAGAGAACCAAAAATAGACAAGAGTGGCACAAACACTATATTCCTATTGTGGTGCTATTGTCCTAAGTAGTCAAGACTTGGGGGATTTATCTATCATTAAAAGAGCAGTCTATCTGAAATAGGATTAGGTTTGGAAGACTATGGATGACTGAGAATCAATGAAAATATTCCTATTAGGGTCATGAGAGCAAGAAAGAGGAACTTATGGGTTGGGTGTTATTATCTATGCTCAAGTTATCAATTTTCATATTTTATATGATTACACAAACTTTTTAAAACTATCTAACTAGTGGGTTATTTAATAAAAATAACCTAATCCATACATTTTGAAAGATGTCAATATTTAAGTGTTTGTGAGGTAAGAACATTAGCATTATATTTAAGAAACAAGCAATGACACTAGTGTCCTAGTCTATTTGGTATTGTCTTGGAAGATAGATAACTGCTCAATATATGTAACTAATAGTGTAAGATATATATTAGGTTTTAGGCATAATTTGTGAATAGATGGTATGGGTATCATAATATTAGGTTGGGATATAGGATAAGTATTTAGGCACATTTAGATGTTGAATGTGAGCCATGAGGCATCAAAAATGTATCCATTTGAAGGGTTGAGCAATGAGTGATATTATCTAAGTGTACATGACTAGTTTATCATTTAAAATCTAGAATTAGATTCAATAATAACTAAGATAAAAAAATTTATAGTAGATTTCCACCTAGCTACAATATAAGAAAACCCCTTAAATAACATGATAAACATCATGAATATGCATAATTTATATACATGATATCGACTCTACATTTGGGGGAATTGTAACCATATGTTCCTAATGAGTTAATAACTTTTAAAATATCACATCAATAAGGCCATCATACTATTTACACACTTTCCATGTTAAAAGTATTTCCTATTGCCTTGGGGGAATGATAACCACATGTAATTACCAGTGTTATTTACAAATACATATTCTATATGGATCCTTTCACAAAATGTTTCTTAGGTGTATTGGATACTTATACATAAAAACCTGAAATTATCTAATAAGTAACTAGTCACATGTTGATTTTCACATATGGTACATGTATTGGTATATTCATTCATATTATGGGCATTTTAGTTGGCCTTTCATACCTTGACATTATGGAAATTATACCCTTAATTAACCCATAGATATTACTATTACATGTATATCGAGCATAAAAATAATACATTTTGGCATAAATTTATTTCCCATTACTTAATTACATTTAGAAATGTTGTTTTTCCATGTTATATCATCCTCATACGAGAGTTTACACACCTATGAATATTTATATAATGTTATCGCTTCTATCATGGTTTCACATGGGCATATTATTTGTACATCTCTCACGTTATTTATAGTAAGTCATATGATTTTGATTCTCTTTTTATTCTCATACTCCCTATATTTTAGTATTACTACTAAGCATACATGACAATATTATTATGGTTACATATGTTTTATATGGTTTTATTGTAGTTTTAACAATATTTGGCTATTTTATATACATACACATTTTGTACATGGATTTATTTTGATATGAGTGACATAATTAAAAAGTTTTACAGTTTCTCACTTCAAAATTTAGGCATATATCTAGATATTATTATTGGATTTTTCAAGTTTGATCAATAATGAGAGAAATTAAGAAAAACTAAAAGGAATTAAAAAAATAAATAGTGATATGAATTGAATTGTGAGGACTTACACTAAAATTTCTATCCCATAGAAGCGAATTAAAACCCCATGAGAATGTTTTATTTGTACTAGTTAAAGTAGTATGATTTGTGTAACATTATTTTTAGATGTTACTATGATCATATTTAATATTTTATTCTAAAATTTAATTTATTCACATGGATTTGATATGATATTTATTAATTTTTGGAAAATGGTTATTTATTATAGTTATACAATATTTTTGTAAGCAATCAAAGTGTGGGTGATATTATAATCAAGATTTTTGTTGGGAACTATCTCTTACATTGCATGAATATATGAAATGACAAATTTTTATCATATTTTGTGTTGTGAAATTTTGTTGAAAAAGATGTTATGTAGTTTTATTGTACATGATGGGATGGTTGTATAATATTTTATAGAGAATACCTTTGGAAATCGTGAAAGTTTGGTAGAGTGAGAGGACAATGGAAAAAATATGCATGACACTCTATTTTCTTTTAGTTTCACTTTGGAATATTTTTAGTTGGTGATTATTTTTTTTATGTGTATTAAGGTGTTTCAAGGAGGTATGTAACATGTAAATAAATTAAATATTTTTTAAAGGCAATCTAAACACTTATGTAATTATGTTAGTAAGACAAAGAGGTATTATTAATGTCGCAGTGAAGGACCAAGAAGGACCTACTATGTAGTTTTATACATTTTTCACTTGGAATAGTAGTTGGTACATGTATATTACCTTGCATTGCA